>JACJUM010002525.1:8365670-8386741 GCA_020976665.1 Heortia vitessoides | reverse complement strand
CCAAAAAATAATAAAAGTGGTGTAGGCTACTTGTTATTGAATTATTTCCATAATAAAAAGTTTTCAATAAGCTTAATTTTTTCCATCATTGGTATTAATGACTAAATTCCCTCTATTTTTTTATATTTTTAATCACATACGATTAAAAATATAAAAAAACATATTGATATCTATACAGGGACTGACTATATTCAATTATCAGTGGCTCAAAAATCAGATACATATTAACAATTTAACGCCATTTGTTTGATGACGCGGTTGTTAGTGAGAATATTAAAATTCATTAATACAATAGAAGCACCAAAACCGCAGCGCATTTTTTATTTCTCTTTCACACGTACAATGCAGATCTGGGAAATCTAAAAGGTTGATATATATTGATACATAAATTGCAAACAGTCCTATTTTAAATAACAATTTATCAGCATTTATAAAGCCATTGTTAAAGCGAACGTTTTATATGGAAATTACTATGAAAACTGAAATGCATAATAAACTTGGTTGTAGTATTTCTATAATCTACTTTGTAAATGAAATGTTCAGTCAAAAATCTATATACATATAAGAACGTGAATTTAAGCATTAAAGCGTTAATTTCTGTTTATATACCCACTAAATAAATAATTTATGGAAGTAATCGCTGTTTATTTTAGTGTGTCTGCCTCTTTGCGATGACAGCAAGCACAACCATAAGTGTACAAAAATTATTGCATTACCAGACAACTAAAAAAATGTTGGCGACAGCTTAAAAAAAGTCAGCACAATAAATCACCGCGGTCGTTACACATCGCAAAAACACCCCGATCCACGCGGACCACCCTTGTAATCGCTAGATAATGGAGGCGGATTGAAAAATCATCCCCGCTATATGTTAAGGGCATGCATGACACCTCAGCTGTTGCCGTAATTTGTCAAAGCCCGTTTCCCGGTTCTAGGTTAGGCGTTATTAACGACAGTAGCTCGTTTTGCCGTGTGCAAAATACTTCTGCATTATTATTTCCGTCACGAAAGCTGCGCTCTGCGATTGCCAACACGCTTGCCCAGCGCGGCAATTATGGGCAAAATTCCCCCTTACTTTTTACTTATGTCCAGCAGTGGACATTCAATGGCTGGTATGATAATTATATTTGCCGCGCACCGCGGTTTCACCCACAAACATCCCATTCTAGTGGAAATATTAAATAAAACAAGTAACCTAAGTTACTTTTTTAACTTCAGCTATCCGCCAATAAAAGTCCTATTCAAACGGCTAAACTGTTTCAGAAATAGGCCGTAACAGACATACAAACCGAGAAAAAAAATACTATTGGCATTTTTATGTAAGTATATAATTATCAATTTAGAAATATAGTGTGTGCAAGAATGATAACATTTCTTGTATTTATTAAGATTTGTTACAACTGAAGAAGAAACAACATGACAATGATAATAATAATAAATTCACACAACTACCCATTAATTCATCTGACTCTGCGATGAGTGGCATAAGGCTTTTGTGTTTTAATTATCAGACAACTGAGGAATCTTAAATACAACACCCAGATAGAGAAAAAAGACATATGCTCTCCGTTGGACCCGTCGACAGCTAAATTAACCGTTTCAATGTAATAATAAATATTTTTTCAAACATCATCATCATAGCGACCGTAGAACATCTCTCCTCCTCGTTTTCCTCTTCTCCTCTCGCTCTTAAAAAAGGAACAGTTCTGCCCACAATTGCTGCATTGGGCAACACAAAGCAAAGCACACAGCAAAAAACAGCAATTACTATTACTGTAATACGCTATTCAGAGAGGTTATGTCGCCATTTGTCTCTTTCGGTGGCACAGTCACCTCACCCGACACCAGGTTAATGAAGAGGAAAAAGAAAGGTTAAGGAAGTGAGGTGGGGTGGGGTTGCTGTTCTACTCTATACCCCATGGAAAATATACATTAAATTTCGTATTAATAAAGCTCCTTCAAATATTCATGGTTTGTAACCATTAATATTTAAAGGGTTCAAAGTAAAAATGAGATGAATATTGAGCTATCATGTACTTATAAATAATTTCATTATTAAACAAATGACAACTAAACACACAACTTCTCTTTCTCACATTATAATGTCACACTTGGGAGTTAGGAATAACAAACAGAATCACTAATTACCCGGCAAATCAGTCAGTCAGAAAATTATATTTCAATTACCCAGAGCTGCCAACTCATCAATGATTAGGGAGGGTCCTGTTGGCAAACCTTGACTAAATCCTAAGGGATATTCAAAAACCTTGGAGGGGACGCATCAGGGATCCGATAACACGTTCTGTTTTTCCAAAGGCGATTCAAAAACTCCGACTCTGGGGTGGCCGCCTTTTATTATTTCGTCGAAATGACGCATGTGACTATCTCAGTTGACTTATTAATCCTTTATTTAATATTACCTCGACGTCGATCGGTCAAAACAACATTTGTTGCCGGCAAGCAAGTATGCAGTATACCAGCAAGCATTCAAGCAAGCATTAAGAGTTCCTCTTCTACGGCGCCGCGGGAATGCAGCCTCCTTTCCTTACGTAACGAGCTGCGCCTCGTCCCATCCGCGCGAGCTAGAGCGGCTGAAGCTGGTCGCAAAAGGCAAGCGGGTGAAGGCTCTACTCCCACCGCGCATCCGGCTTTTTAATTACCACGTTACGTACTATTTTTAGGTACTACGGTTAAGTATCACGAGTCGGAGTTAACGCAATTTCTAGAAGTCGGGAAACGGATATTAATCGTATGGCAAATAAGCCATCTGTTAAATGAAAACAGTTCAAAAGGAACTTCGGCCATCAGTAAAATGTTATTCTGAAAATCGATGAATCGTATTTCGGTAAAATGATATTTATATATGGAGATATTTTGATGGGATAAAATATGTCAAAAGTTACATCGAAAATATATCCAATGATACATACATCGCCGATTTTATTTTTTTGATATAGCAAAAGAAATGTCGATTATTTTCGGCCAACTAAAAATCAAACAAGTAATGGTTACCACTTAAGTATTATATTTTTATCACCGTTGTCTTATATCCGCAAACTAATTGCTTTATAGGCACTTATTAGGCTAGCTATAGGCAAATAGGCGTATCAATATATATATGTATCTTATGATGTTCTATGTTATTTGGGTCAGAAGCAGAATTAATGAAGTATAGTTCTTTAGTTTACGGGATGCACTTTCTCAAATCACGTAAACACTTCATGCCTAACTAGAAACTGACACCGACAATTTCTGATCAAGAAGTATGACAAGACAGATAGTGCAACGCCTATAGAAGCCGGTAGGTCGGCGCCGGCTGCAAGCATTCTTCCAAAATGTGCCCTCACAAAAGGTGTTATTTGGAGAACTGCCAAACAGATACGCGACATGGTCCTACAGGCCCGAATTTCAGCAGATAGTAAATCTAACACCGTGACTATATTATTTAAGAGCGCATATTTAGAAAGAGGTTAATAAAATGTGGATTTAACTCAAAGTTATTGTCAAAGTCGTGCGTTCCTTATCACTCAGTGATCACTTATAAATAGTGCACTTTGCCGGCTGAAACTCATAAATTTTCTTAAAGACTTCTGGACTAACTCAGACGTGACCGGCCTGGTAAGGTTCGCGGGTTTGGAGCAGAACTGTCAACTATCCCTAGAAGCCGCCTTTGAGGTTAGACCACGGCTCGAGAGGCCGTTGTTGAGAACACTACTAAATTGAATCTATGAAGGGTTAAAAAGGGGGAGGGGAATTTTGTATACAATTTCTATTGTTTTATTAGTAAATGTACATACATCAAGCCTATCGGGGTAAGCAAAGACAATTGCTCTATATATATTGTGCGGTCATTCTATTTTCATCCATCCTTTCTACATGTCCAAACCATCTTACCATTCTTTCTCTATTGTTGTCAGAAAATCATCTTTTACACCACGTTGAACTCTTATTAGTAGGATTTCCAAATTACCAACCGTTTGTGTTGTACAAACACACTGGAACCGTTTCTATACGCCTCCTATACACCGTTTCTATACGCCTCCTAACTCTCCTATACGCCTTATCCCTGAGATAAGTTAATGTTTTTGTAACAAATATCATATTAAATATAATTTAACATTTTTCTATACATAAAAAAGCCGTGAGGTACCGGCAGAGTAGAATAGTACCTCCCTCTGTACCAGGTGTCGAATGAGGTCCTATGTCCAACAACGGATTTTTAATGACTGATATGATGATGATGACGCATAAAATCACTTTTACCATTAAGACATGTTATACACGAAATCGCCTAGATCAATTAACCATCTTTATTCAATTTCTACGAAGAAGGTTCAGACATTTGTATCTACTTTACATGTCCTAACTATATATTTTTGTCATAAAACTTAAGTTGTGACAAAAATATATAGTTAGATTAATTCTTAATTAAGCCAAACTTACATAGTTAAAATATTAACTATGTAATGTCTCTATGTCTCTATACAGTAAGGAAAGATTTATTAGAATAGGTTCAGTATCTAGTTTTAACGTGACACGAAGTTTTATATATAAAGATATACATTATTATAAATAGAAAACCCGACAATTCGAAACATTTTTGATCTTTCATCAACGCAGTAGCGTTAAGGTCAAAAAGTTTCGAATTGGCGACTGTTGGATATCCAAGAAAGGGGGCATTAGAACATAATAGCTGCGCTCTTTCGACATTTGGTGCAGTAGAAAGTATTTTTTCTGCCGGTACCACATGGTCTAGCTTACTTTTTAAATAACTCTTTCTCGTTACTTCTTGATAGATATATTTTACTATAGTTAATTGAGTGTCAAAAAAGCGCAGCCATTATACTCTAATGCTCTTCTTGGAAGGCCTATGCTATATCCAACGGTAGACTCTTTACGGCTGCTGTGATGATGATGAAGTGGTAGCTTTTGATCTCTTCTAAGCAAACTAGTACTTATGAGTCAAACAACTCCATCATCAGGCGTTATTTCACTTAATCGATTAAACTGCTAGCTATGTTCTCTGCATTGATTACCGCGATCAAACGGCTAGCCAGGATCTATCATGAAGGTGCCGGCGCCCGTCATGGTTGATCATACCGCCCATGTATCTTACCTGGCGGCATAAGGTAAGGATTCTGTTTTCTATTACTCAATCGATTAAATTTGAGGGCCTCGGTATTCTAATTTTGGGAGTCATGAACTATAAACTATCAATATCTGTCGCCGCAGCTAAAAATAAATTAAAAATATTAGCCAAGATAAAGCAGAGATGACAAAACTATATATTTTTATTGTCCTTTAAATGGTCTTCAGCGAATCATGTTGCCACAGGTTTTGAAGAACAAAAAAGTTGAATTATAAAGTATATTGTAATTTATATAATACTTTAAATCTTCCCACTTATCATTTTGTGTATATATAATTAACATACTTTTGTACCGCTTTGTTTGCATTTCCTTTGTAAATTAATATTTCTTTCTTATCCTCTTCACAAGCATAGTCAGCCATAATCACTGATATTAAACGAGCAGCGTTATACCTGAGCGTAAAGGCCGCGGCGAGCCGCTATCATCTGTCAGGCTTCTCGCAGACAGCGATCAAATTGAGGATGGCCGGCTTATTGCCGTTTGATAATGCTGCGCTTAGCCCGCACTCTACATAGGAGAAGTACAGGCAGTAGGACATACAAGAGAGAAAGAACCGAAATACGATCTTTATTGGTTAACCTGACCAGTATGTGTACGCTGACTGCGTTTGTTGCTTATTTGTTTAACTTATGATTTTTTATGATTAGACTAGTGTTTCTTTCCATCAACATGAGTATTTTGGAAAAAGGTCAAACGATCATGGGTACTTGTAGCAGAACAACCAAATATTCTTCAAAGCATGTTTTACTATGCAGACGAATGACATCGTAATTATGAGAACGTAACATATTTTCTTTTTAACCAAGTTGTATAAATTAAATGGCAATTAAAGTACAACCTTTATTAGTTTTAATGAAGTTAAACCAAATAAAAATATATAATACATATTTTTATTTGGTTATACTAGCTAAGAAGACAGTCTTTGTCCTCTTTTATCTATATATGTTAAATATTTAAAAAAATATAGCAATTATAAATTTAGATACAAACTATTTTGTCATTTAAACTGTATAATGTAAGAAAAAATATATTAAAAACGGTTAAGTAAATAAGAAGCTCTTCTTATAAAGAGATAAAGACTTCCGCCGCGTTGTTAGTTTGACTTACCAAATATCGTTTTACTGTGCAGTCTATATGGAAAACAGCCGTCTCACTCTATCACCTAATTCTCCCTTTCCCTCTTAAGAGCTTGAGGGCCAGCGTATGAAGGCTTGCACCGGATTGGACTAAGCCCGTTATTTTCCGATGCAATTTTGTGAGAGTATAAGGTAAAATAAATGGATAGGACCAAACATTGCTTTTTGTTCCACAAACGAAATTAAAAAGAAAATCCAGATAATTACAAAAATTGTATTTGCAAACCATTTTACTATCTATGTTTACGTGTATCTTTTTTTTCTGTGTAATTGTTATAATACTCAACAAAAGTGTAATTGTTATGTAGTAAGTGTAATTAGTGTAGCTTTAGATTTTCACAACTAAACTGTCGAACCAAAATGTTTCAGAAATTGATCGAATGTTGGAGTGGTATAATATACTAATTAGGCTATCTAATGTCGCAAAAATAATACATGAAACTAGTGTAACAATTCAAGTTTAAACAAAAGATTCTAACTCAATGTTTTACAAGAAAGTAGTTCTATGAAAGCATTTTTAACCATCCCAATAGTAGACATTTAATTTTTTATGCGTTACTAGCTCACCCTAACGCCTCGGCACAAAGGCACATTAAAATAGTACTAGGTGATTCAGAGATAAGCTGGAACACGAATATACAGATAGATGAACAAATAGATAACATTTTTTAAATGTAAGTAATACATATACTTTTAGGATCGTTTCGGAATAAGTACTTAATATAAAATTACCAGCAGACACCTCAATTGCATTTAAATGTATAACTATAGAGTTAATGTAAACTAAAAGCTTTATAAGATTCTATCCCGATTTATAAGTAACAAGGAAATCTAAATTATAGTTGTGGAAGTGAACATGGGATTATACGTTGGAAAGTGTATTAGACAAAGTTTGGTCGACACGAAGCGGCAGCCCGATGGAGTAAACGGTAATAAATTCCCTAGAAGAGTTTTTTTCATATTAACCTACCATAAGCTGCCTCAATACCTGTTTCTATTTATATCAGAGTTGGCGTGAGCCTCTCATCGTCATCAGATAGACACTCACGTAGACAATATTAGTAGTAGAATAGAGAACGACAATTTATTATTATACCATGTAAATGTATAAAAACGATTCAGAAAAAAAAATCCAGTTGAACTAAAACCCTCATTTTTTGACGGTTAATAGAGTGATTTATTTAAAATGAATTTACTCGAAACATTAAAAATACTTATTTCAACGGAGGATACTCCAAATAGCTTAGACCGTATGATAGTAAACAGAAACCTAAACAGGTATTGATTAAGAAATTGATCAAAAGACGGGGGTATAACTAAATACAATTGTATTTTTCATAGCGCCTGCTTTTAGCGATTCATTCTTTTTCAGACCTAAGAATATACACAGAAAAAATTAATTACGCCGTATAGTAATTCATCATCATACCAGCCATTGCAAGTCCACTGCTTACTACTACTATTACTAAGTATAGTAATTACTAATGGGAAAATTGTGGTAATAAGGTTCTTAAATAGTTACGAAACATTGCGGCGATAAATGGTCGGTAGCCGATAGATGAGGATAGAATATAAACAATTGTGGTCACCGCAGAGTACCGCTTGAGTAAAATGGATCTCCCCTTATACCAGGAGTCGAAAGAAGCGGCTGTAACGACAGATGGCGGTATATCCATCCAGAACGGCTTATTACCATTGTATTTATTCTGTGCATGGGTTTTGAATAAAAATTCATGTACTATATTTGTGATTCCTCTGTTGTCTGACGTCCGCAATATAAGTGCTTAGGGCTTACCTTGGAGTCATGTCAATGTATGAGATGTTATGCAAATTAAAATATTAATATGAAAACCAACCGAACAGAATTCTTATCTTCCTCTCACGAACGTAATCTCCGTTCTTCTAATAATAACTCCTTCCCATCACTCAAGTTTTTGGACAAACTCTTTTACAGTGACAGCTATACGACTCTGGAAAGAGTTTTCGTTGAATATTAAGCAATCCCCAAAAAAATTTAGCCAACTGGCATTAAGTCCACCATTTGTATATTCTGTATATATTGTGCAATAAAGTTCAATAAATAAATAAACTGAAAACTGAACTATCATAATTAAGTGTTAAATAATGTAACTATATGTCCCACAGTCTCCCGATATAACCAATTTCAGAATATCTATCCAATCATACTAAGCGATAGTATTAAAGACAAAATTATGCACACATTTCATTATCTTTTATTACCTTATGCTGCATCACCATTAACCTCTTCCAGTGCCACTTACTCTGCGTCGATAGGTGCACACCGATCTAAACAGCGTTCTCTAGTCACGTCCGCCGCGTTTATCGCGAACACGTTCAGCTACTGTAATAAAAACTTCTCTAAAATGAAATATTTAATGCCACCCACCTACCTCCGTTTCGCCCCAATGAACGGCCATGTTTACGTTTCATTTTTTAAGTAAACTAGCTTGCGTACTATGTGCTATGCTGATGCTAGGCCGAAATATAGAGAATTGCTAAGCTGCAGTTGTAACGGAAGCACGTAGGTATCATTTATCTGTCTGATCATTCCCTGCTTACAAGATCTTAGTAGATATAGTTTACAGAAAAACCACGAGTTATCTGTCAAGACGTTTGAGTGCTATAGATATAGAGACTAGCCTAAACGCATAGCAGTTCCCGCTCGAGTTCCGTAACACGTTCTTTTTACATTGAGGTTAGATAATTTGCAGTGACTACATGTGGTCAGTGGCAATGGTGGTTTGGTATACCTTTTCGGTGTACACCTATCCCCAGGTACTTCACCTGGAGCCACAGTGTATATCGCATCCAGTGGGATTATTTGAAAACCAAAATGTTATGCATAAATAATAATAATAAATTCCCATAATATATCATACATTGACCTGACTCCATGGTAAGTCGTTTAAAGCACTTTTGTTGCAGACGCCAGACAACAGAGACATCACAAAAATACTACTTAAATACACATATATAACACTCAGACTTAAAACAAACACAAATATATTCATATAAATATTTGCTCTGGGTGGGCATCGGACCCACGACCACTGGCGCACAAGATAGGATTAGTAGTAGGAGGCAATACCATTTGTCATGAAAATTATATTATTTTTATTCTAACCGCATGAAAAAATTCCATCAAAATAAACCATAAGAATGTAACTAAGAGACACACTTTTGAATTTATAATTTTAGTATGAATTTACTAAATCAAATTAAATAATAAAAAAAATATTAAATCGAATTAAAAACCTCCTCCTTTTTTTAAATTGGCTAAGAAATAAAGTAAGTTTTGTGTATGGTGTATATATCATACCGCATTTGTCAAACTACACTTACTTTTTTTTTAATATACAGATCCAATCCGAATAAACACGTTTAAATTGTTCATCGATTCGTTTAATTTCATAAACAATAAGTAGATATTGTAGATTTAAAAACAATAATGGCTTTATACTTAATAAATATAAATATAAATTTTGAATAAAATTTTATCATATTCTACTGAATATAATATAAAAGAATTTTCCTTTCATTTAAAGAAAATTTTCCTTTAATTATAAAAGAAAAACAATATCTCAAATCAATATCTTTGATACGTAATCGCATCAGATTTATGTTTCTAGCATTATACTAATAATATTCATACATAATAGACATCAAAAATCGTTCAAAGTTGACGGCTTGTTGATGTTGCCTACACATATTTTCTACGTGACAAGATTTTATCACCCGGTTCGCCGCGTACGACACATATACTACGTCATGGGGCGAGAACAGATGAACATTGATTCTTGACGTTTACACTGCAAATAAGACAAACGCTGTCTTTGATATTTGATTTTGGTTAAAGATATTACAATTTTATTTGATATATGCATAGTTTAACATTACCTTTATGATTCAAAAAAAAATATGCATTCCGTAAAAGAGACATATCCAACCCAAAGGTCCCCAGAATTCTTGCAGCATTTCCACGCTGCCCAGCAAGCGAGATCTTCTGTATCAGAAAAGCCCCGGAGCGGTAGTCCAAACCCCGGCCCACCAAACGCCTTCCTAATTCTTTTATAAAGCAAGCTTTGGTTAATGATAAGCGAATTCGTTTGTAATATCAATACATAATAGTTAATAAGACCAGCAATGTAGAATAGTATCTCCTCCTATACCAGATGTCGTGGGAGGTGACTGAAGTATCGTAACTGAGAGATATCGATATATCCATCTGAAACAGCGTAAATAACTAATGCAACAGCGCGAGGATGGTCAGCAGCATCCAGTTGCGAAGCTATGGAAAGTTTGCTGGGCAATTATGGGCAGAATTACCCCTTTTTACCTATGTCCTTCAGGGGCTTTTCTGCCGCTGTTATTGTGATGACAGTCATATTTAAGTATATATAGTATATTCATTGTATAACAAATCGATGAGGTTAAATATCGGAAGTGGAACTATTGAGGCATTACAAATATATTTTTCTAGTTTGATCATGCTATCTAAATTAATCCCTACTAATATTATAAATGCGAAAGTAACTCTGTCTGTCTGTTACGCTTTCCCGCTTAAACTTCTCAACCGATTTTGATGAAATTTGGCAGAAAATCTTTAGACCTTGAAAAAGGATATTGGCTATTTTTTAATTATTAATTAAGGGTTGTAAGGGGTTGAAAGGGGGGATGAAAAGTTGTATGGAAGTATCGCTATTTTTAGATCTAGAAACTTAAAACTTACTTTCATGCCATTGATTCGATAAAAATAAACTTGACATTCATAGTTTATTTAAGTGAAGGTAGAGGTATGGTACCCAAAAAAACATATCCACGCGGACGAAGTCGCGGGCACAGCTAGTGTACCATAAAACCGAAACCTGAAGACTTCTGTTCCATGATTTGAAGCCATTCCTCTCTCTTGTATATTAAAACTTTATTATTTTATATAGACCAATTTGACAGGAAAGTAGATGTGATTTAAGAACTATTAATTTATATTAAGAAATAAAGTTCAAACTCGCTCAAAGTTGCGACATTTGATGTTGCCTACACATATTTTCTACGTGACAAGGTTTTATCACAGGGTCGCGCAAAAGCGTGCGACACCGACTATGTCACGGGACGACGACAGATGAACACTCTTTCACGACTTTTACAACGTAGATGAAGTGAGTTACAAAAGTGACTATAATAATACTATATCCTTAATAATATAATATCTTTATTAGAAAAACGATTTTAAAGTTGTATTATATTATATTTCAGGGATTAAATTAAGATTAAGGTTCTTATGACTATTGTTTATTATTTCTTTGCTCACCAAAAGAATACGATTTAATAACGAGCATGTGCGACAGCCAATGTATTAAATCCGGATAATATAACCATTACTTTCAATGTCTAACCATTTGGACAGTGATAATTGACACAAAATTTATCGCAATACCAAAACATTATTTAACAAAATAATATATGTCAACTGAAACAAAATGGTGGCTATGTTAGAATAGAACGCAACCACAACGCACGAGCCGAGCGAGTAAAGCGAGTGTGTCGCGGCAGCGACCGGCGGGTGCCAGAACCGAAAAATAATAAATTAACAGTTGAAATATTTCGTTTGTAAAACATTTGCAAAGTCTGTGTAATTTAAATGACTTTTTTAATGAATATGTTTGACAAAAGGAAGTTTGTCAAATGATTCGTATTTCAAATGTTTGTAAAATGATCTTTTGTGTCACTTAATCACATTAACTAGCAATTTTGTATTTTATAAGAGTATGGCGTTCTCTTTAACCTAATCCTGACTGGCTCTGACTTCAGTTTCAATGACACCGGGCGAAAGAGGCAACCTGCTCATTAATGAGCTATACTATGCCTGCGCATCTCTCGCTCTCTGTTCGCGAACCTACCAACCTCTAAAGCACAAGTGTTGCTTTAACTTATATGACAATAAAAAAATACATAATTATATTAGTGAAGGTATAATGAGCGATACAAATGGCAGAAGAAGCCAGATATAAATGCGGTATAAATCAGAATAGTATGTTATTATTCGGTTGGATAAGTTAAAGTTGTAAATAAACCCAAAAAATATTAAAAGTGTATCTGTATGTTTATGTTATTTTATACTTTCATAGTAAACAGTGAGCTGACTATGAAAACATTTGCAATAGGGTATCTTCTCTAGAAGAGGACTATAAACCTAAGACCTAATGCGGACAATTATACATGTTAGGTATTTTGACCCTCTCTAAGGTTGCTTGGGAGAGATTTTAATTATGTGATAAGGCTGACTTATACTTTTACTTAATCAAAAATCTATTTTCAATATTGTAACGTAGTATTTTCCCAATTTGTTTATAATTAAGAAAAAATTTAATATTACTGTCATTGCCGCCCACAAATATGATAAGTTAAAAAGTGATGAAGGTCACTACAATGCCAGTATTGTTTATTAATAATAACTGAGCTGGATATAACGGAAAACAAACTAAGAAACTCTGAAATAAAGAAGCAGTCACTGATTTAGAAAATGGAACGGACATATCCCGTTTTCTAATATTCCCAAATGTAGACCAATTCGATTACACTTCCGACACAAATTGTAATTTCACGCCTTTGAACTTGTGATATTCTAATACAATTACTGTTAACAAAAAATATTCGAATTGACGCCTCCTTTTTTTTAAGTCACTCTAAACGTATATTTATTTAATTTCAACATTTTATGATGAAAAAGATAATTCAGGGCTTTGTGACAACTGAGATTCGATTTAGGAAATATATGTAACAATGTCGATTGTACAAATAATTAGTTGGCTTTATTAATCTTAATTTAAATGTACACTGCATAATGTTGCCCTAACAAATTCCTGCTAAATACGTTAAAAATGTTTACAGCTGGAATCCAATTATCACAAAAAATATGTAATTTTAGTGAAACTTAAACGTAGACAAATACATTTAATTTTTATTTAAGCAATACCTAATACAGCATATTCACCATATACATTACTTTTAATTTAGTCAAATAGTATTCCGTAATGATACAAAATATAAAGACGAAACTTAAATAAAGACTTAATATACATTAATTAAAATAAAAACTTCAAGAACCAAGGATTTTATCTCAAGGATCAAGAATCCCAAATAATAAAATATTATTTAAAAGAAAATATTTCAAAACAATGACAAGGTGTCTCTAAATATATATCAAGATACAAAGAGCTGCAAGAGACAAGTTATAATATGTACCAGCAGAGCACAAAACGGTTTAGTGACACAACCCCAACCTCAAGGTTTGCCTTTAATTGTCATCTCTGATATACGTGGGGTGAAATAATCTAAAATTCATCATGTCCCTGAATTAAGCACGCCGCGTGGGTCAGACTACTAATTTGCAGAATTAGAGTTCATAGAAAATTACCGAGTATAATGTTACAACGCAAGCAAATGAAGATAGAACTTGTACAGCTCAAACATACCGTCAAATATTAATTCAGGTCACATTGCCGGACCGTACGTCCGTATTTGCCGAGATACAACTTTCAGACCATCGGATTTAGAATGGTTTACTTTGGGCCCTGTGTGTTTGGCTATTTATGTAAATTGGATGTGACTTTGTAGTGTGGGCTATGCCAACTGGTGGGCGGGTAATCCTATACTTTACGCACGAGTATGATAAATTTAAAGCCTAAGCTGGACCCGCGTAAGATAATTAAACAAGGTTGAGAATATATTTTTAAGACCGCAAATTCTTTCCCAGCTAAAGGATAGCGGAGGGTTTTAACATACATACAATTTTTTTACTTAGTACCAGAGGCAATGTTGCAAACTGTAGATAAAGTTCTTTTTTACAATATCGAGAGGTAAATCACTTTTTAGGTAATCACACAATCAATAAATGAGGATTTATATGTAGAGATGCATTTCCGCGTACTCTGTGCAAATATTATTTATTACTTTAAATTTACGATAAAGACTGATAAATTCCTTTGTCAGAAAATGCTCTGGATATCCGTTATTTCCGCATAAAGTACAAAGTTTTTTAATCTTCTTCAATTTGAGACAGCATTGTCGCTAAAACACATAACTCAACATAATATTGAGAAAATTTTGCTTTGATGTGGTAGCTTTTAATTAAAACGAGTATTATGTAAAAAAAATCTCATTGCAAGCCGTCTCCTTCAGTGCGGGACCCGCACTGCATGTGACGTCGGTTCTAGCGACCTCAATACGATATTTTACGCACGAGCTATGATTAATTTTGAGGTCTACAGTTTAGGACTACGGACGCGGAAGTGGGAGATTTTAGCATAACTAAAGTAACGTTGTCGCTTCTAGACAAATGGAGCTTACCTTGCTAAATTAATTCGTATTTTTTTATTAAAATTGTGAAAATGTAATACAGCGTATTATTATGTAGTTGTTATACTCAATATTTTCTATACGAATATAGTTACATTGTCACGTTATTAACTCGGAATAAGTTCATTATCACATGCTAACAACCTCACCCCCGAAAAAGTCATTCTTTCTGCTCGACTTAAAAATTCGCCAGTCAGGTGAGGATTTGAATTTTTAAATAAATTTATTCACACGTAAAACTCATTTAGATGTCTGGTCCCAGGATTTTAGCGCGCCACCACACCAATTCACCTAAGTGGATTAAATTAATCGTACGTTGTAAAAAACAAACAACCCAAATTACCTTCGAAAGCAACTGGATTAACTTGTATGATAGTCCTTTGAATCATTAATGTCTAAGTAAACTTTAATTATATGCATTTTTTTAAATTACTTTCATTATTACATTACAGTCATCGTGCAAGCTAGATAAAAAATGGACCAACGTCTGTTAATTAGCTAAAATCACCTTAATCTAGTTTACAATTTGGGTTTTATGTTTTAAGTGATAAAGTCAGTTTTCCAATAAAGGCACGCATTAAGTATTTCTGCCTCATTGGACAGGTAATCGCTCTGCATGTGTTGGAGTAAACGAGACAGTCGTATTATTTTTTTTCCTCTACATGAACATAGAGTGAAACAATAATGGTGACCAGTAGCAATCTCTATTTAAAAGCATGTGTACGGTATTATTACTATTGATAATATTATTACTTTTCCTAAATTATTGCGTCAACGCTATAAACGTATTGACCCCGAGTCGTAACGTATAAGTCCCAGTAGAATTTTAAAATTAACACGTAACGTATTCCGCCCTGTAGAAGCCCAACTTACCCAATAAATATATATAAGAGCGCTGGCTTCGACGAAGTTCAACCCATATTAATTTATATATGTGCTGACCAGAAAAAACTATAACTATAATGTTTCAAGCATCCTTTAACACTGGTATATTTCCTAGTCTTTAGAATATAGCGCTTATCACCCCTATACCTAAAAATAATAAATAACACAATATCGCCCGACTAAATTACCTCTTTATGCTTCAACAAGATTAACTATGATTTACTAATACAGAAACTACAAAGGCTCGGTCTACATAGTAGTTAGCTTAAATGGCTGGAATCTTATATGGAAAATCGAATACAAGCGGTTTTACTTAGAGATTATAAATCTAGTGTTTTGCCAATACCATCCAGAGTCCCACAGGGCTCCCATCTTGGACTTGTATTATTTACTACTTTTATAAATGACGTACAAGATGTACTAATTACCTTCAATATGCTGACGATACAAAGATTTTCAGAGTAATTGCTAATGTAGAAGATCATTGCGAATTGCAAGCTCATGATGAATGTCTCCTAGACTACTACGTTGATAAAATCAATTGTTTCTTAACACATGTTTTGCAACATATAATACAAATGATTTGTAAAAACAATGTTGAAGTTGTTTTCATATAAATAAAATAATATGATCCTTAATAGGGTAGACAGTATTCGTGATTTAGGGATTATTATCCCATGGACAGCAATGTGTCATTGGGATAATTATCCTTAATAGGATAGTTGGAAATTACATATCTGGAATCCGTGCTGCATGCAAAATATGAATAGACGAAAAGTTTAAAAAAAATCTTAAGTATATTAAAGTACCAACAAACTTGGCTCGGTATTTGCTAATTCATTAAAATCTAATAATTTATTAGCTTTACTTACTTTTACTTTTTTTGATTTGGTGCTTTTTTAACTTTTAAATGCTTACATAGACTTACCTAATCTTATGGTCAAATTTATTTTTGTCCATTCCAAAGGTCATTTGCTCGCTAGCCTCTCACGTCCCATAAAAATATTTGTAACACCTCATTCTCGAAGAAATTAAACAAAAAATATAATCATATAACACGCTGTCTCCATTTACACAGTAATGAATATCTCTATCTAGATTTGTTTAACAGATCTCTCAATACCTTTAAAAATAAAATTGTCCGAAATCTAATTAAATGTACGCTTATTTATTATTGCCTATATATGTATGTATCTGTTTTATGCGTGTGCTCGATGTTTTAAGTTATTGGTGTATTTCATATTTATTGTAATTATTGTCATGTATTGTTTAAAGTAAAAACTATTGGTTTTAATGACTGTTCCGTGCTAAAAAATAATAAAAAAATATTGATATCACCAATAACACAGCTCCCTGCATCCATCAATATTTACATTGTAACTTCGATACCCTCTATTGATACCGCTTAATTGTATATCTATGTAATCAAACTTTAATCATTTTAAAATTAGCACTACCATTATTATTTTTAAATTAATTATGTAATTTTGATGAAATTCAGCTTTCGGCGAGAGGAAAAAAAGATCTTTGAGCTCATGCGGTCAAAGTAACGGATGGTAAGCTGGTAAGTAAATAATTCTCAGTTAAAATCCTAGCTAGTTACATTGTACTTTTATTTAAATAAACCGGGCCCAATGTGACTTACAGTATTGACCTTATGCGCTAATGGTCGTGAGTTCGATCCCCACCCATTACAAATATTTATATGATGTTATTTGTCTTTGTTTTGTTTCTAGGTATTTAATGTATATATTTGATTTATCTTGGAGTCAGGTCAATGTTTGGATGTTTTCTTAATTTATAACTTAAATATACCGTTTTATATCTCGTTATCTCGTTATATAGTCATGGATAGATTCCATTAAAATTCATTAAAATAATTTGAAATCCAATATACAATATACTGCAACAATATATTTACAGTAAGGCAAGTCAAGATAAATTACATAAAAACTATTTCTAAATATCGGCGAACTATTTTGCTCAGTCGATAAATCATGGTGACATTTCGGCAAGTGACGGCGACGCCGGTCGTTAGTCGCGCGCGCCGCCGATACGAGCAAAAACAGGAAAACACCCTGACAGCCCGCTACAGCCTATTTCATGCCCGCACACGTGATACTGTCGATTTTTCCTTATTAAATTAAAATCTAGCATATTCTATATTTCTTCCCTGTTTTAAACTATATTCTACCATCGGTAGTTTCGGTACCGGCTCTACTAATGCATTACGCCTAAATTATGTTAATTGGAATTGATTACGTTTTTAATTCTTGTTTAATTTATTTTTGCGAACTTGTAGTGCCATTTTAATTAATAAGATAATTTAAAACCTTTTTCTAATAGTATATAGTATATAGGCATGTGTAGGCAATAGGCATTTCGTGAAATGTACAGTATCATTTCAATTTCAACATAATTGGCTTAATAATATCTTTAATAGAAGTTACCAGGACACCCTACTCTACCCTAATTAGAACGATATTAAAAATCATTCTAAGGATTAATAATAGACAAACTAATTAAATCAGAAGCAAAGCAATAGCGTATTCGATAGCGAAGAAATGTTTTCTTCGCTATCAGCATCTAAACAGCATCAGACTAGAATAAATAAGGTACTGGACTGAAAAAAAAAAATTAATGTGAAAGAGGCCTTCACTTCTTGTAAGAGCCTAATAATGTGTATTTATTTCAAATATGTCTTTTACTATGATTATTTACTATCAACCTACTTAAAATACGGTCTTTTTAACTTTTTACAAGGTTTTCATCTTTAAAGCCGTTGCCACACGTATAACAAAGTATGTATACAATTAAACAAAACGCGTTATAAAGACGTGAAAACGGAGACATGTTTTTTGATTAAATTTTTTTAAAATTATAATTTAAATTAATTATATTATTATTTCAATATTTACTTTTTAAGGAAATTATAGACATATCTACTGTTACCCTAATAACACATCACAATATCACTTTTTCATTTGAATTTTCATTCAAAGTATTAAATGGTAGAATACGTAAGCTTATCTATGTCTATAAGAGACTACGCCACGTAGCTGACAAAGAAACTCTTAAAATGGCCTACTTTGCTTTGTGCTAATCTTTAATCACATATGGGATTGAAGTTTGGAGCGCACAAGCTATGACATATATTATGGAATTAGAACGCGCGCAGAGGACCCTACTGCAGGTTATATATTTCAAGCCCATCTTGTTCCGGACCACAAACCTGTGGTCCTGTGGTAAAATCAGCAAAATTTGTACGGTTCGACAATTTTGTGCTCAACATTGTATTAAGACTACATAAAATGGTAGAACCATCATTGGTCCTTACATGAGTCGCTGTAATGCTCCCGTAGTATTGCCAATTAGTTGTAAAAAGGCCTTCGCAAGAAGATTCTCCTTATTCTTGGGGCCGTATTTATACAATAAGCTCAATATTCAACTAAAAATATACAGAAGTAATAGATGGTCGTGCAGATCGATGGTATGCCAATATCTTCTACCATACGCATATATAGAAGCAGAAAGTCTTATTATCGTCTTATATATATAAGAAACGTATATTGTCATATATTAATCAACACACACATGCGCACACACGTACACATACCCTAACACACGCACTCACACACACTTTTAAAATTAACTATTTTTTTTATTATTTTCTGTATTTGTAATGTCTTTTACACATGATCCGATTTTATTGTGTTCCATCGATAAATGTCATAATTACTCATTTCATTGCTTATTTGTTTTGTTTTTGAATTGTACTGTTGTTATTTTTGTGCCTTGTAAATTGGGGGCCTGGTGACCTGCAATACGGGTCTATGAACCTAAACGAGCACCAGTCTACCAAGAATGATTTATATCTTTATATGTATATAACATTTATAAGCCTTTATTACATATTATCATTTGTGGAGAGAAATATAAAGAATTTAATATTATAATTTTTATAAACGTATAACTTATTTTGTCGATGTCGCTCAGTGTTCGCATTATGTTACATATTGAAGGTAAAAATAGAACATGAAATTATTGAGAATTATTCAGTAATTTGGCATAATGTACACGGATTACGAGGTTAACGATGTCGCGAACGTCTATGATAGCCTTTTACCATTACACAAGCCTGGTTGGCTGGCTGAAGTAATAAATAAAAATGAAACCATTTATTACTGAGTAATGAATCCAAATCTATCGTAACTAACAAATATGGACTACTAAATAATAATTCTTTATATTAAACAGTTATTATTTAGTAGTTTTTTATATGAGACAATTTTAGTTTTAAAACTTATTCTGATATTAAGCTTAACTTTCTGACTACGGCCGTTGCCGTACTCGGAAAATTGCGTGTAAAAGTTTTCTAGTAAACAGTACTGTACTGAACTTTTAAAAAAATCACACAATCTTTCATTCGATGACTTAACTCTGAGATAAGTAGCGTAAAGCACTCATGTCACAGACATCAGAAAACAGAGGAATCACAGGTTATAATAATTCACTACATATTTTTAATACATAAACACAAAACATACACAAATATCATCATATGAATGGTTATCTTAGATGGAATCGAACCAACGACCCTTGGCGCATAAAATAGGATCACTACCATCAGCGCCACCAAGCCCGTCGAATTTAAAGCCCATATAACGAAATAAACGGTTCTGGAGATTCGGTATAGCGGTAAAAATAATACAAACTGCTTAAGTTTAAAGTTTTCAAACTATACTTTAATCAAGTAGACCAATTCCATTATTCCTATTTGGTTTGTCAAAATTAAAAAGGTAAAAACAACATTATTTTTTAAAAATGTTGTCCACTTACATTTGAAAATTATTCCTTTGATACCATTATTGTTAGAGTTTAGAGGTAATCCAAAGGAGAGGCTGACTGATTGACGTATCAACACACGTCCTAAACTATGAGGGTTATATTTATATTTATGTTTGTTCAGTGTCTGGGTATTAAATATGTATTTAAGTATCGTATTCGTCATCACTCTTTTATCTGATATCAGTAACTTAAGCACTTAAAAAGATTTATTCCTGAGTCAGCTTAATGTATGTAATTAAAAAAGTTGTGCTGAATAAAAGTATTTAGTTTGGCCAAAATACTAAATATAATGAATTTGATTACATGAATCCGTGAGCTATTTATCCTTAACAATATGTCATCTCTTTCATTGAACGTAGGCATCACAAGCGCCTCACGGGAGCGACTGCCAATAGCACCGCGTATGTATTCTTTGTTGACAAGGTAAAAAAAACACAAACGACATGCCAGCCGCACGTTTACATGCCGCGGCAATTTGTATTTAAAATTTTCGTGACAGCATTTTGCGAAATATACGTACTATAAAATCGCATCACCTCATATTTTATTAACAAGTTTATTAATTAATTTATATTCTTGTTGAATACCAGATAAAAATAGTGTGAAGGGAAGTGGTGAGATTCACCGATACATAAAATCATTCTATTAGGTTTGCGGAACCTCGATTACTTGCTAA
>JACJUM010002525.1:8288353-8360670 GCA_020976665.1 Heortia vitessoides | reverse complement strand
TGCATATTTATGTTTTTCTTCCAGTTAACGCAGACTCTATAATATAACTACACGAGAACGTCAGAAGTGGCAATGATGTCATACATAAACATGCAAGCGTAAAATAAACAGCATATTAAAGCCGTAAAAGGAAGTTTTATTGAGAGCATAAATATGTTTTTAAAGTTATCAGAAAACTTAATCAACCTCCTTGTCGAACATAATCTACATTACATATTATAAGGAAAAAAAGTTGCAAAACCATTTCCAGGCTTCATTCATGCTAATAATAAATTATAAGCGCTAAAGCTTTAAAGTTCGAAGTAGACCTTACACAAAACTCCAATCGATATTTCAAAATTCTCACAAGTTCCGTCGTAAAGAAACACTCCAGTGCGCTTTGCCTACTTGGCGGGCAGTGAGATTCTTCAAACCCAGAGAAAATTCTCCACAAGTGGTGTTTTTGTATCGATAAAGTATTACCTTTGGAATAATTAGAAAAGGTTTTGGTTTACGACAAATTTTTACACGTCTTTAAGGGCAGCACAGACTAGAGACGAGTAGCTTTTTGGAAGCAAGAGCGGGTTAGGTAGCGGTTTCAAACGCGTAAGTAGTTCCAAAGAACATGACACCTATTATTATTAATTATCATATACGTATGTAGCCGTAACTGGCAATACATGGATAATATCGACAAGATAACGTTAGCCAACACTAGAATCAACTTTCGTCCAATTCATCATGTCTACATAGCGGAGGTAGCTTATAATATCTTCTGCACCATTAAATCTAAATTATTCTCCCTCCTTTATTCGTAATAAGGCACCAACATTTCTTAATAAGCACACAGCGTTTCACTTTAGAATATACCGCCGAATTACGTCTGAATATTTCATAACACCTTAACTTTTATTATAATTTTTAAACAGATATTTTATATTTTATACCATTTATGCGTCCACTACTCATAATTAAACTAATATTAAAGGATTTCAAAGCAGTTTATTAAACTTTTAGAGTAAGATTATCTTCAAAGCTAACTATTAAACTATTGCATTAAAATTTATGGCATACAACATTGCTTAAACTAATAGTTTTAAGACAGTGATTTTTTAACGGCGACGCCGGTAGGTACGTCATTAACACTAACTACTACGTGTTAATGTAATATGTATTAGCTTTAACGTAATCTCCATCCAAAGGTTTCCTATATGAGATTTGCATTGAGCGTTGATGCATTTAGCGTTAAGGCCGCCTCTTTTACCTATTATTCCATGCTTTTTTGTTATTTTTATTAGTGTACAATTAAGTGTAGATTATATTTTTTTTATGTTACATAAAATTAAGAATGTCTTATGTAGTTGCTTTATAAAATGCAAGGTATTTTGTTAAATAATAACATGTTATTATTAATCTCTTTATTTCATCAAACATGTAACCAAAATAATAACTGGTGAAATACCAAGCAATACTTTATTTGTTAGAAAGAATCCAATTATACCTGACCTCGCTCCAACGATGCCTACGCCAACTGAAATTACGTAGAAAGAAACATATTTTTTATAAATATTTTATTAGTTTCTAAACTCTATAATAAAATAATTTTTTTACCTTTGATATATTTTCATATAACACGCGCACCTTAATTAAATAAATACAAGTATAACACGGAAGGATGGCCGTCGCTGTCAGCATTTAAGTTCGTCTTGGCCTTCACTCTACGAGAGTCGGAGGTTAGTAGTGTTGAATGGAAGAAGCAAGGTCCTAATTACAAAGGTATTTATGAAATAACATATTTTTAATAATTTACAGATTTTTTTATTTCTCATTCTTTGGTCTGACTCCAAGATAAGTGGATTGAAAATTTTGTGTTACGAATATCAGACAGCAAGGTTTTACAACCATGATACTTAAATTCGTGTATTAAAAAATGAAATAAAAATATGAAATCTATTCATATGAGAACTTTCTTGGGATTAGAAACCGTTTCAAACTGCTTCCGCACATAAAATAATATAATATGAATTTTCTTATATTCAATTGTATTTGCGTGTTTACCCTGAACAATATTTGGCTGACTACATTCCTTTCCTTACACCGAATTTCAGCGTAACTTAATTTGCCTTGGCATTTCTGAAAAATATGACTCTACCCATCATCCACATTTCTTACACCAGCGCTGAACCGGCTTAACAAAACTATTCTTACTTCAAAGCTGTATTTGAAGGATTCGTTTACCCGCAGTGCCCTTTGTTCTTAGCAAGAAAATCAAGGACCCACGCAAAGGGTCCATCTCGGAGCCGACAAATAACCACCTGACCTCGCTTGGGCAATTATTATTTTCTTTGACAAAGATTGTCACTCCCAGGGACTTATTGTTTGCGCGTTGCGGTAATATATTATAGGCGTATAATCCTTAGCTTCTCGAAATACACAGTAAATATTGCATTCTATTTTCAATTATATCGCTCTCGGGTGGTAATTATTTGGTTTCCGCTGTTCTCTGGATTTCGAATTATAAAGTGAATATATAGTAATGGTTAAATATTGTTAATTCCAGCACCATCCTAGTAATATAACAAGTCACTGCGCATATTAGACATTAATAGGCTATCTTTTGCCCGCAAGCTTCTCGATCACTCTGCGAGAATTACTCGTGAGGTGCAAAAGCCCTGTCGAAACGTCTTTAGGTAATATAAGCCAGTTAGCAAGTCGGAAAACCAAGGATAGTAGTAATGTTTCGTCTACACTCGAGATATTAAAGGTGATCAAGAAGTAGACAACAACAAAACTTTAGAATCCGGGAAGACCTAGTTTGATATAGAGACGCAATATCAAATATGTACATGCAGACACAGTCGCAGTTAGTTCGTCAATAATGATGCTTGCACATTCGACACTGAAGCATGAGTCAATCATGTGTAAATCGCGTTCTAGTTGGTAAGAATTGGAATGTGTGGTATATTTGACCTGCCGTTCGTAATTCCATAAAGTAGATAAAAAGACTTCAAAATATCTAATAGACAAAACTTAAACGTAACTTACGTTACGTCCTTACGTTAAAGTTAAGTTTCGAAATAGCGTAGTCCTTACTAATATTATAAACGTGAGATTATGTGAGTATAGATGTGTAAATATACTTATGTTTGTTACTCTTTCACACCGCAACGGTTGAAGATCTGTATAAAATTTATCACCAAGATTATTGATAGTCTAAATCTAGAGTAACACTAAGGTTTTTTAACTCAAAAGCATGTTGGAAAGGATCTTGCTTTTTCTATATGAAATCTCAGACTTCCTTCCAGAATGAACAGAAATCCTTAGGGATTTCTATTTAACTTTGGTTTTTTCCCTTAAAGGTATTGCTACGGACAAAACCGCGAGAAGAAAGCTAGTAAATAAGTATGTCTTGCCGGCATGTGCAACTACAGTTTATCATTATTGAAGCACATTAATTAGGCTGCATATTAACAACTACCAATTAGAGAGTTTACTGAGCCAAAATCATGGATCAAATGAAACACGATAGAGCGTTTGGTATTTAGCGTAATCATCATGGTGTAATGGCCTTATTATTTTATTTGGCCTCTGACCTTGTGACATTGTGACGATTAGCACAACGAATATTAATAAAGCAATGTATTTCAAAATATCTACGTTTTAACTGTAATCATAATGCTTTGGAATTTAACTGCATGTTGTGTGCTTGTTTATACCATTAAATAGAGTGCGAATTTTGTATCACCACGTGTGTGATACTATATGGGTGTGTTTGTCAACAAAAACGAATATATATTTTTTGTATTATGCCTTGAAATATTAAGTGTGCGCTTGGCGGTCAAATAAAAAGAACGCACCCATTTGACTGGAAAAATAATTTAAAAGTCGTTCTTTGTCTATTGACAATAATTTAAGTGAGTAAATAAAATTGTAATTTTAATTAATTTTGAGTCCGTTTCCTTAATGAATGGTATCAGTAACAAACAAAGTATATTACAAAAATAATTAGCAGATGATGATGACATGAAATAACCGCTTACATTACTAGGCTTATGTTGATTATATGAGATCTGATTTTAATTAAAAAAGAATATAGTTTGCATATTAACGATCTGCTCCAATTATTATACTACAATATAAACGACGAATAGCCGCAGTGCGGGCGGCAATGGTGCGAGCGAAATATTGTTTTGATGATCTTTTAAGGCATTTGTCGGACAGAGCAATTTTTTACGTATTCAATGGAACTATTGCATTGTAAAAGAATAGTTAGCATAAGCCCCGGTGGAATGCTATACTCTCGTTTACTATTTAATTGTTGCATAAAAATTGCTGAACTATATTTGAGATTATATGAACTAGAAAAATTGTATCATTAATATTTTTCCTTGGTAAAGGCAAAAGGCAAAAAGGTAGACCAAAAGTACGCTGGTTAGAATACATTCTAAAAGTGTCAGAAAAGGATTGGTTGAAAACAGCTGACGATAGAAAAAGATGGCGGACATGATGGCCATGTTGTAGATTTTTTAAATCATAGAATAATAGAGGCTTATTATTATTATCTTTACCACTGATTTGTCAGCACAAAACGAACACTAAAAATTCGACATGTCATGTCAAGGTCTCAGTAGCACGTAGTAACGCAGTTTTCTGGTATGAGAAAGTTGCAGGTTCGACTTTTGCCTGATATCTGTGACAAGTTGATTTTTTTCTAATTAATACCATCTAGCTGTTGAGTACCAGCATAGTAGAATAGTACCTCTTCCAGTACTAGAAGTCGTAAGAGGTGACTAAGGTACAGACGGCGGTATATCCACTCGAAATAGCGTAACTCAAATGCACAGGGCGGGGATGGTCAACTCCATTCCCGTTGTAAAAGTTACGCTCTGCGATTGCCAACACGCTTGCCCGGCACGGCAATTATGGGCAAAATTACCACTGTCTTGGGCAGGCCTATGTCCAACAGTGGACTTACAATGGCTATTATTATATTATTATATCATAAATGATTCCAAAAATAATAGCACTTCTATCTATATCAGGTGTTAGAAGGCGCTACTAACGTACATGAACTGTCCGACGGCAACAAATCCTATCCAAACAGCGTAACTCAAATGTCAGCATAAGATAATTGCTGCCATTGCCTACCAGTGCCGAGGTCATAAGCTAAAATCTACCTATCGTGTGAATACCTTTTTACAACAGTGAATGTCCTACGACTAGTCAGATGTTTATGTAGCCGTTTTCGTGACTCAACGCCTATTTTGCACCATTTTTACGTTCGTCTGGACTGTTGGCCATACTTTTCAGCCCAACCCAGAAGCGCAGCAAACTTTTATATTTTCTCATTGCAACCCCGGAGATCCGACGTATCGCGCGCTATTTGCGTCAGCTCAGGACGTCATGAACAACCCGTATATGAACGCACTATATGGAAACTTTCGATATCTGGTCGCGATTCTTGTTGCTGGTTGTTGTGATGATAACACACACATAAATCCAATAGCCTATTATCCTTTTATACTCTATGTATATCTATATAAATAAAAAAATACATATATATATATATATGTCGGGGAGGTAGAGAACCAGGAGACGTCCGTAGGATTTTTATCCCGTTCCCGTGGGACGTGACATTGAACGTGGTATAACAAAACGCGACTAATATGGAATAATTAAACGCAACTAACAGCAAAGCGCTATGTTGTTAAGTATGGTTAATTATTTGACAATTTGAAAGTTTGTAACGAATGATGTCTTTGTTTCGAGTTTCTGTTAGCTAATATTCCAATATTTTCATTAACAATGCCATGCCACAACCAAGACGATCAAATCTTTTCCGAGAATGCAACAAAAGATAAAAATATTGTGAATGAAAGGACTGAAAAAAACAAGACATTTTACATAAATAGCGCCGAGTTACAATACTTCGACTTAGTTATTCTCAATCACAAAAACAAGGTGAGGCTGCCCATGAAACGGCTCTGTTGGCAATGTGAAATCATCAAGCTAACCTCAGAGATGATCAACTAAGTAATTTATGAGGTACAAGAAGAAATCTATTAACTTGAATCGAGCAACCTTTCGATACGATTGCAGTAATTGCTTATATAATTATACACCAAAATAAATAGCCAAAAAGGATAATTAAAACACTTGATATTCTTTATTTCTGTTTATTTTCCTAACAAAAAAATTTACTTGATATAAAACAAATCGCCGGTTCAACTATGTAGTAAAGTATTAACAAAAACCAGCATTCTTCGTTGTATTCAAATATTGTCAGTCACGTCTGGTTTAATTTAAAAAATGACATCAGAAAACAAATTCCGTTTGCATTCATGCGAATAATAAGGGTTATTTCCACATCAAAACAAAGCTTTTCTCTAGCTACGGACGTACATATTAATAGAGTGGTATTTTTTCCTAAAAACGCTCGGCGAAAATATCCGTGGCGCGTCAAATTGCGGAGAGGCACTTCCGTCATTTTGGCCATGTCATTTCCCTGACGTACTCGCCAGTGGGCTGCATTAGCTCTTTGGAATGAGAACAAAAATTATCAGAGAAAACAACGTACATTACTAGATATAGACCTAAGAAATACTTAGCTCCTACCTATATGGTTCTAATACCTGTTTGAAATTGTATCATTGGAAAATGTGCCATAATTATCAAGGTTGTCGATGCAATAACATGTGCATTTTTAAAATATGGTGGCAACTAATGCCTGTTGCTAACAGGCATTAGTAGAGACAGAAATAAAGAAAACACAGTTATGAGAAATACAATTAACACAAAGAAAAACTGAAGTAAATAACAATATTGTAAACAATTAATAAGAATATCTCTAAAAA
Source organism: Heortia vitessoides (assembly GCA_020976665.1). Classification (NCBI taxonomy): domain Eukaryota; kingdom Metazoa; phylum Arthropoda; class Insecta; order Lepidoptera; family Crambidae; genus Heortia; species Heortia vitessoides. The sequence continues at coordinate 8,353,837 of JACJUM010002525.1, read as the reverse complement.
TGTATATATATTGTAATAAATACTAATTGGAACCAATCCACGGGTACTTATTTAGATATACTAGCACTTGCTTTATTAACGCCAAAGTCTCCAATATACGCTATTTAATTAGGGACTTGATAGGACTAAGGTGTAACATATTAAAAAAGTTAATAGGTTTTCTCTACGTTGTTTCTTAATCAGTTTTAAATGATTAGTAAATATATTTTCACTATGTTGGTTAGTCGTCATTACAATTATTTAAAAATGTTAAATCATAGATGCCTATTTGCTAATAGTCTAACAAATTAGTACGCTAAAAATATATTTGACTGAAAATCGTTTACAGATCCAGAAAAAACTCCACACATTCCCTGTTCCGAAGCATCCGATCCCCCTAGAACGCCCTAAACGATCCTACTTCGACGCATAAACTCCAGTAGCAATGTTCGGACGTTTGTTCCTTTGATATTAATGCCTTGCACTGGTATTTTAATGAAGGGTATAAATGCATAGACTTAATTCAAAGGACAGGCGGCTTTGGGGAAAGATCCGTGAATATCAGGAAGACGTTATCGTTACAGAGCTCTAACAAACTTTTAATGAAGCTTTGGCTGGGTCCCTTGTCCGAATTGTGCACTGCTGCCTATAGTTTGACGGTTCAAAGACCGGTGATTTGATCTTTTGATTAATAATGGTGTAAATTCTGCTCTAAACAATGGAAATATAATAAATAACCTGGCAAGTTTATACCTGTAGATATTACAGGACGCCCTTATTTAAAAGATACAAATCCCGTATTGGAATAAATCCACTTAAATTTAATCACAAAAATCTCTGTTTTTTGACAATAAAAAAAAAAACTATATTTTAATCGGTAAATTATTGAAAATCATTTTATTTTAGGGCATCACTGTTATGAAATATCAATTTTATAGAAGTGACTGACACCATTCCGGTTATTACCAAAGAACATACGATAAAAAATAAAGCCACACTAGACAAAATATAATAAGAGTTATATCATATCTTCATTATACCTTCATTATTTAGATAAAAATAAGTGTTAATATTTACGAATTTGTAAAAACTGTACTATTATACACATAAATTATATGGACGTAAAATAGACGGTAAGCTCCATCGCACAGATACAAAAAATACCAAAATAGTGGTGAAAATAATGTAATGCTTTCAGTGCATTGCATGCGATAGTACTATAGGATAGGAATAAGTTATCCTATTGTTGAGTGTTGACTTTTAAATTCTAATGCAAATTTGTGTACTTCGATCCATTAAAACGAAATTCCGCAAAATAAGCTTTTTCAATAATCCCGTGGTCACAAAAAGCTAGTTAATAAATTATACACAGATAAGACTCAAATAATAGAAGCGGGTTGCGAAGCAAAAAATATTCTGACATTAACAGATGTGGGTAAATCAATTTGGATGGGGGTTGCAAACAAACCTACGTCAAAGGATGACCATTCGCGGTTGTTTTGTGCAAAATTGATTTGAACCCTATCTAAGCGACATAAATTTCACTTGCGAAACAATATTTCAGTTCTCATCGCGGCTTTAGCCGTTGGAAGAAGGGTTGCCAAGCCTCCGGTTTTAGATGGATATTGTTGGTTTTCTTAAAGCACATTTGTTGATTTGATATTAAGTTCCTCAAACTGTTGTATTTAAAAGATTGTACCACTGTCTATTTATAATTTCGGTAAACAAAGTCAGTGTGTATATATCATTGAGATATCATCAATATCATTGAGAAGTAATAAAGGCTATGTAATGTAGTATTTTCTTCAAATTAAAGGAAACATTTTAATTCCGTTTTAAAGGGTCAAATGACATCAATTCAACAAATATTTGAAGTTATATGTATTCGTTACTTGATCTACTTAAAACTCACACGTGTAAGGTAGATGACTTCATCCCTTCCTAGTAAAATATTATATACCTACCCATTGGGCGATTTAAAATACTGTAAAAATAAGATTGTCAAATATTCCATTACCAAATAAAATGTGAAATAATATAAACACATTCTTGCAAAACTTGCACTCTACACAGGGACAGCCACGAGACAAACGAGGCGGGACAATTGTAGTCAATTCGTAGATAGTTCTGCCAATTAATTCCGGTTTCAGCCATTAATTTGAAATTAATTACAATTTTGTTTTTAGATGTGGCTAACAAAATCTATAGTGTCACGTTCTGTAACATAATTTATTTAGGTTTACCAACGGTTGTTTACATTAAATAAACTAAATGGCTTATAACTAATTAGGTATTAAAGTAAATTTAACAATATTTGAATGCGAACAATATTCACAAGAGTTAAGAAAGCTGAACTACTAAACAATAATATCTACTACTATAGATTATGAATAAAAGAAAAAACCATTTAGTTCTTAGAAAATGGTTTTCCAATGCATTTTATTTAACGCCCGGAAAGCGGCACCCACATCGGGACAGTCACCGTCAGCAGGTCAACGTACGACAAAGATAATTACCGTATTTTTAGTATATTTCATGAGCTTCATACACAACCCTTGCTGTTTTTCAGCACTCGTTTGTATTTTTCAAAGATAAACGACTGGGAATCTTTGATATAATTTTTTTCCGAATGAACATGTTAATTGACGAGCCCGATGGCGCAGATGGTAGTGATCCTATCTTGTGCGCCAAGAGTTAAGGGTTTGATTCCCACCCAGAACCAATATTTATATAATGATATTTGTGTTTGTTCTGTGTCTGGATGTTAAATATATTATATATTTAAGTAGTATATTTGTGATTCCTTTGTTGTCTGGCGTCCGTAACACAAGTGATTTAAGCGACTTATCACGGAATCAGGTCAGGTATAAGATGTTGTGGGAAAATTTTATTATTATTCTGTCTCCCATTTAGTAGTACCATTCCATTTCTGACCGACTTTTTCATTTTAGTGCTTGGCGACCCTATTTAGGAGGCTGTTGTCACAGAAAACAGTCCGACCAGCGACGGAGGTAAACATTGGCTTTGTCAAATATTATGCGGATGAAATTTCAAGTATTCTTTGTTTAATCCCACGGAATGTTGCTTCGGTATCTCTCTTATTATTTTTCTTGTATTTTTTTCCCCTCGACAAGTTTATTGTTGGGTCGCTAAAAGTTAAGATTATACTTAAGGTTTGATATATGTGGTTGGAACTAATAAAATACTTCCGCTCTTTTATAATATAATATATTGCTTTTATTTTTTTATTGCTGGAAAAAGAAACACTTTGCAATGGTTTTAGATTTGTCACACAGATTTCAAAGCTAATCCATTTAATGCGCTAACCTGCTTGGTTACCTTACATAGTTGGAACTATAATTGATAATTAATGGATTTCGTTTTTAATCATACCTCATTCTTAAAATCTTTAAGATACTTAAAATGGGCACAGACATAATAATACATGACAAAGCTATTATTTTTGCTTATTTAAATTTCGAAAATGTTTTAGTCTGAGTTAGTTTTTAATATAGGTGTTTGTCACATTTTCATGAAATATTTACAAAATTAACAATCATAATCATCAATATGATAGCAGCCATGAGACGTCAATAGCTGGACATAGGCTTTCCCAAAAAAGGAATAAATTTGCCCATATCTGCTCCTGGGTAGGCATGATCGCAATTGCAAAACGTAGCTTTGCGACGGGGATGCTGCTGCCCATCTGGATCGGGGATCTGGGATCGGGCCACCGGGGATCAAAAATGCACAGGGCGGGGCCCTGTGCATTTTTGATGCACTGTTTCGGATGAATATACTGCCATCTTTTGGTACTGGTACCTTATTATATACTCATCCCCACCTTATTTCATTTGAGCTGTACGACTTCTGGTACAGTGTGAGGCACTAGTGTGCAACGCTGGAACACTATAGAAATAGCTTTAATCTAATTTGTTAATAATAATAGCTTTAAATTTAAAAACATACTAGCCGCCTACCCTGACTTCGTTTGGGTACGTATTATTTCTTATTGATCCCGTTGCCGTGAGTTTATTATACCAGTAATTTTGATACTTATTTAATTTTTTAAATTAATTACCTTACACGGCCATCTGTTACAATCTTATGGCACTCACAGATAGTTATATAGTAAAAAACATTTTCAATAAAAACAAATTTTGTTTAAATTGGGATATAAACTATCCTATCTCTTGGGTTCGATCAAACTGTACAGTGGGCAAAATTTGGTTCATATCGGTTTATTACTTTAGTAATTCATGCCGTGCAAACATGTGACACAAAATGTTTATTTATAAAGATGAGTACTTAGTCTGACGTCCCAGAGAAACTACTGTAAGTATATCTGATTTATACAATCTCAATTTAGATGTACTGATATAAAACTTATCGCTAAATGGCGGCTACTACAACTGGAATCACTCCACATCCCATTTCAAGTGTTAAATAAATCTTTTCCATACAAGGTTAACCTATATAATTTCGGTCCGAACGGAACCCCCATTTTTTCCGTAAGCATTTTTCGTCGCAGAATCGCCATGCCACTTGTACGGGGTATTAACTGCCATAGGCATTAAAGGGATCCTGGGGGCCTAAAGTAGCGGTGAAGGGGGAGGGATGGGGGGAGGTCCGTCAGTTGATCCGATCGCGCCGGACGAGCTGATTGATGACGCCGATTAGTGATGGCCGGTCCGGACCCGAATAAATTGTCGAGCGTTTTTGCAGGGGAAACTCGATAGGGCTTTTTGTAAAGGATTTTAATGAGCGTGTGGTCAGTGTGATTGTTGCACAGTTTTTCACTTATGTAGTTACGTGGGCGGCACCGTTTTAAGCTGAAATGGAATAAAAGCCGATCCACTGAAGACAAAATTTTAAATGACAAATATTTGTGTTTGTTTTCTGTCTGGATGTTAAATATGAACTTAAATATTATATATTTATGATTCCTCTGTAGTATTATGATTGTAACACAAATGTTTACGCAACTAATATCAGATTTATGTCAATGTACGAGACGTTGCGTATTCTATTAATTAAAATAACTCCGAACTTCGCTGTATCAGATTAAATTTCGTAACGGACATTACCAGTACGGACTGGTAATGACCGTTACGTTACTTGACTATGTTCGCATAAACTATATTCTTCTAAAAATAATCACTTTCGCATTTTTGATAACACTTAAATACATTAATGTAGAAAAACAATGTCACTCAGGTCAAAAGAAAACATACTTAGCATAATATCCTTTGGAGATAAATTCAAAATCCATTAGTAAGGATTTCACTTAGTTTTTTATCGATACAAAGCAAAAAAACAAACGCCTGGAACTATTGTTCAAACACAACCCACAAAGTTGCCGAGTCATGGACAGCAAGCACCTCGCCTCCGTTTAAGAGTTGAAATAATTTCAGCTTTACGCTTTATTTATTTTCCATAATGGAACGTGAACAAGCGTTTTTCCTCTACTGTACATACAAAGCGTTGGTTATGTTTACAAAGGACTTTGTTTGAAAAATCTTTATTGGCCACTTGTGAACAATAACTTGTTAAATCGTTTGAAAATAATATTAGGCATCGCACGTGACGTATTCTTCGGAACTTGTTTCTTTTTCAAAAGAAAGAAATTTAAACATTTACCTACTGTTGTTCGCATTTAAAGAATAATCTTCAAACAGTAAGTACTTTAAGTTTATAAACAACTGAAATTCAAACACAATTTTATTTATTCCAGTAAGCCTATTACAAACATTTTCAATTCATCAATAAAATAATAATAAAAAAATAATAACATTTTTAGACTCTGATGACTCAAGGATCATAGATAGATCATTTAATTAGGCTTTTCTATGTTTGCCAGTCTGCCTAGTCTGCCAGTTCTAGACGGACTATATAATTGAGTTTATTAGATCATTACACCAGAAAGGAACCTGCAAAAAAAGCTGATGGTGATAAAGGTTTTGCCAATTCCGCCCATGTAGTACTTGGCGATAATGAAACCCGAACCGACGTTGGAGCTAACAAACCATTGTCTTAAGGCCAGTGGTTTAAGCCGTTCAAGCCCAAGTAGTTTTATCGTTGACGTAATCTTTAACACAATAGTAAGGTTTGAAGATAAGCTTATTTTTAGTTAGTATTTCTTGAATTTATTCAAAGGCAAGGCTGAAATCCTACTTGATGTTTTTTACTGTTTTTTTACAGTCATATGAACCGTGAGAATATATTTATTTTTTAATTTATTCTCATGGAGTACCGGATAAGATTTGTATGCATCTCTGTACAAGATACCAAAAACACTCAAGTCGTCTTTTACAAATGCTAACAAGGATATATATATATATACGAGTATATATATATATATATATATATATATATATATATATATATACAGGTATTAGCTAGTATATACCTATATAATTCAACTTTACCTGTGTCTGTCGCTAAACTATGCTGAACCTTTTTTGATGGAGTGGCGTTTTCTGAAATCTGTAACACAAATGTTTTAAGCTACTTACTCCGGGGTCATGTTACTGTATATGATTTTGTATTAAATATGTATATATATATATATTGATTACGTACAATGTTATTGAAACAGGAAAGCAAACATCAAATAACATTCATATTTCATGTTTAATCCTTAGTTGCAAAATTAATAAAAACGCGCGCGTACAATTTTAAATACAAAATGTATTTTTATTTATTCTGCAGTTTCACAAGAAATGTTTTCGAATAGATATAATGTTTTTTTCCAGTTTCAATTATATGTATAATCGCTCGAAAATTATGCTGACTATAAAATTATTTGGTACTTTCCCAATATAAAGATAATACATCAGTCCTAATCAGTTAAAGAGACTGTAGACACTAAGCCTTATGGACCGAAACATTCTATAATGGAGACTATGCTTGGATCCAACGACTATGCGATTTTTATATTATAGAAAGCAAACAAGTCATGACAGTAAGCGATCAGCGTTGCTCGTGGACACTTAAAACACCAGAGCCATATAAACATAAAAAACATATAAGTAAACACATTTTCACAGTTATTATTTTATTATTAACATAATTATGATGAAAGTGATACCCAGATACAAAGACCGATAAAACGAAAATACGTTTTCAAGACTAAAAAGAAAAACGCCTGTGGACTTAAGCCCGTGACTCATAAAGGCATGGATATGTGACACCATAAGTGTTGGTTCTGACCTATCCATTGCGTGCAAGTCAAAGGATTTGGACCACAAACAGCTACTGCAAATTGATACAAATATTGCTGAATGTCGAAAGATGACAGATTGCAGTAAGTAACATACAAAAAGAAAAATAAAAACATAATTATACGGGCTATCCCAATTGCATAATTATATAGTTATTCATAATGATTTGACGTTGTCAAAAAAAAAGTTAAAATCTGGGTGAGATATTAGCAGGGACTTTAGATGAGGGATATTAGATGCGACATAAAGCTGACTGCGCGCGCGCACATGGCGGAGGCTCAAACAGCTGATGTCTCGAATACGCAGATGTTTGTCAGGCACAAAGATGCATGATAAGTAATTTACACATTCAAACTAGTCCGCATAATATTGCTACAGCAGTTAAAAGCTCTACTCAAGCCCTCCTAGTTTTTAAAGACATTTTCTCATAAAAACTACACTTACGTACTAACATATTTTAAAAAATACATATTATGTTGCACTTAAAATAAGATAATTTAACAAGTTTGTAATACATTAGCTATTATTTCGTCGCAGCGAAATACAACCGATTCACATATCGATCAGCAAAAATAACTAAAGTTAACGTTAAAAATCTAACAACGAATATTTTCGCTATCACCGTTCGTGACATTACCGATTCATCAATTTATACTAACATATATTTATACTAACACATATATATAACATTTAATTATAGTTTTGATATTAATCCAACAAAACTGTTGATCCACCTACTACTGATATTTATAATACAAATTAATGCCAATGTCCATTGCACGTTTATTTCTAAGCTATGAAGGTAGCAGATTTCCTCAAACGCAATACTTAATTAATTCCAAGGTAAATGGGACGTTAAGTGTTCGGCTCATTTGAAGGCGGTTAATCGACGGACGTTACTTTCAGAATAATTTTAATGGATTAGACAAATTAAATTTTATACAAGTAATTCGCTTAGACGCTACAAACAAGTATCGCATAAACAAAATTTTATATTTTTATCATACAAACTGTTATTCAAAATCAAAGTTTGAATTAAAATTCGAACTAAGATTTCGACTTTGATAGAATAAAACTTTGTTTTTTTTAACAATTATAACACTTACATTAACACATCGTTCACGAGTTACCCTTTAAAAAAAGGCATATATAAAGTTTACCAACATCATTTCTTTTGTTTTACATTTTCAAAACTGTATATTTAATATGTTACATCAACATTATTTGATATAAATAAGTACAAAGGTATAAAAAATGATTCGGTTGCCTAATTTTTTGTCTCTACGTTGCTGATCTGCTTTGTAGATCAGGCAATAATGTGCTTTAAATTATTTACATTTGTCTGTAATCTCACTGAAATGTGTATAAGATAAAGATTAAAGCCGAGTTAATCCGACACTACTCCCAGGATATCCCGGACATCAGTCTGAGCAAGTTTAGAATGAGCTTAAGAACATCATGCGCCGGGTGATGACGGAATCACATCTGACCTTCTGAAGGCGGGTGGAACACCGGAACTTATAGTCCTTGAGTAGCGTTGTCCTCGAGGGCATAACGCCAGAAGCATGGTACAGGAGCGTTGTGGTGTTATTCTTTAACTTTGTTAAGAATTACTGCACCATCTCGCTCCTGAGTCATGTTTATAAGCTGTATTCTAGGGTCATTAAAAATCTACTCGAATGCTGGAATGATTTGATGACTTCCAACCCTCAGAGCAAGCCAGTTTCCGAAGAGGTTACTGTACCATATTGACTATCGGTACATCGAAGTATTGAAGTGTTCGTATGAGGCGCTACTATGTCGTTCCGAGCACAGGAGCAGAGTTCGCCTATTCGCCTCCGAAACTGTTATATGCCACTTTGGAAAACACCTTTAAGCTCCTAGAATGGCAAGGATTTGGCATCAACTTTAACGGCGAATACATCACTCACCTTCGATTTGCCGACGATATTGTGGTCATGACATGAGGGATGCAATTTAATTTCTAAAACATTTTGCAATTTTGTAATACTATTCTTAATGTTTAACTTATAATGTGATATGAGCAAAAATTATTCCGCCTCATTGTGGATTTATTTAAACTGCTAAATGCACTATAATAACTTACATACATTGACTTACGTATGTGTTGCATTAAATACAACTAAAAATTCACTTTTAATACCGCAAAGGTATTTGAGGCATCATTCTACAATAATAACCAAAATAAATAAATACTTATTTTTAAAATCGTCTACTATATCATATTTTTAGCGACGTTAATATATATATATATATCTATATATAAACACTAGATTTTAATTAATTATATTATGGAAGATTGAATCCGTGCCGTACTATGATAATACTGCATATTAAGTTTTATCTATATGTCGTAGTCTAATTTATCACGACCGGTCATGCTAAATAGCTATTACCATACCTTTGAATACAATAACTGTCTCATTATGGGACCGTCGCTTTCATATTGCAATGAGTATCAGAGGATACATTAATGACTACAATTTTTGATTTAATTATAGAATTACAGACAATAAATCTTTTAAATAATTATTATTAAAATCCAAAAACTTAAATATCTTACTTTAAAATAAAAATATATATTTTTTATTAATTTAGGTCGATAAGCAACCGTTCAGTCATCGTGATGGAAAGCGTCACAGCATCCTATAGACGCTCGAAATATCAGAAGGATATTACTAGAGCATTGCCAACCCTGTGACTTAAAGATATTTTATCACATTACCTAGTAATTAAACTGATTTTCTCGCCGATTTTAAATTGAATTTGTAGTATGATCCAACTTGAAATATAGAATAGGTTACATCAAAATTTATAGCTGCAATAGTATTTTATTGCAAATTATTTTTCTATTATTTGACTTGATTCAAAATATCTGTTAACTCCAAAGGTTTTTATCAGATTGCAATATCTGTTGACTGAATTAGGTAAGTAATCGTAATAATAGATGGCGCTGATATGTTAAACCTACGTATAAAACAAACAAAACAATAACATCGATTACATTGCAAACGCTGGCCGAGCCCCACAAAATAGATCGAAATAATGTACTATAGTATTGTACATCCAATAAAAGTCTTAAAAAAATACAGCATATGTCTATCTATTATAGATACCCACAATAACTATTTATTGTCCTAATTAGGTATACCCGTGCGAAGCCGGGGCAGGCCGCAACTATTATTAATATAATGTCATGAAATTAGCCAAGACTAGGGAGAATAGTGACTAGAAAGTTAAGTGTATATAACTTACATACTAGAGGAACCATGTAGCGATAAGGAAATCCAAATTTCGATCGTGCCTTGCTTGCAAAAAAAACAACGTTAAACTGAATACCTAACGAAATGAATGCCTTTTTACATGCCAAATTAGACTCACCCGCTAGTAAAGTACAATACGCGCTCGATTTAATTAATTAGTTATCAAAAGGTTGTTTGCCTGGAGCAAATAATTCACTCGAACTTTAACTCTGAAGTGTAGCATTTCGTAACACCTGTCCAATTCCGTTAATCAACCCGACCTGAACTCATCTCATCGGGCCGCCCTATAAAACGCCGTTTACTTTCAATTTTCCCCAATTTCTTCGCTCCCTTGCTCAAGTCAAATGAAGGATAGGTCTCTTTGATGTAAAACATTAATTGATCCCTAAATAAATCACAAGTATCAGTGAGTTTGTACCTTCGTTTACTCACAAACTAAAGTAATCAAATTCTTCTTTTATCAGCTAATGAGTGACGATCAAAAGTAATTGAATTATTATATTCTTCGTCTTACCGTATCTAATCCCTGAGTTTTTACCCATATCTAGTACCTTATTAATACATTCATTTAACTTTTTTTACATACAGAAGCCATTTTTGAAATAATAAACCCAATTGGTCTCAGTTTTTCTTTCAATATTTTTTTAGTATGATAGATTTATTTATCGTGTCAATTAAAACGTCTTCTTAAAAGATCTACTTAAAAGAACATTATCATACGATAATTTAAAATATTTGCTAACTTGAAATATTTAAATCGGTCTCCATATAAATCAATCATAAAAGTGTAATCGTTTTACTTTGATGTATAAAAACAGATACATACGTCTTATTTATCTACTGTCATAGAAAAAAACGAGGTAGCGGCGAAAAATGTAATTAATCAAAACAGACGAATCAGAAACACGTGGAGATACCGTACGTTACTAAGATTGGATTGGATCTGGAAACATTCATAATATTCTAAATATAAGACGTAGGTAGGATTGTTTCGCGCTGGGTACCGCACAATCTCATCTCATGCTCAGAAGCAGGCACACGTAAAATCGGGCCGAGATACAATCGTTAAATACGCAACAGATTGTGTTTAACACAACAAAACATATCGGATTTATCAATGTGATCCAGTAATATAGGTCTAGTCAAAAGTATAGCGTTTATAGTGAGGGATAGTTATGCGTTAGATAATTGTACCTGTAATTATCACGTTGGGTAGGCGAGGAAGACTCGCAACTTGCTGCCTATTCCTGTCATGTTTTATCTCTTAGTTACGTTATTTTAAATAGTTATATGTCTGTTACGGTATCGAAGCCGACTCTTACGATAGCTGGTACCTACATATGAAGGTACTCTTTGATTCTATTGGCACCAAATATGAGATTTTGCTTTAATATATTATAATATTATTAAATATACATTTAAATATATAAATAATCAGACGGCATAAATAAAGTCTACACTTTTAGTCATGTATATATAGTTTGGTTAAAACGACAGCTGTCATACTGACATTATTTAAAATTATTAATTATTATTAATATTTTATATTAATTAATTTTTGGTATAATTTATATAATATGCTTTAAATTTGAAACGTATGTAGTATAATCTCATGTTGTGTAGCATAATAAACTCTCGCGACGTTACTTACTACCTTAACCTCTATAATTCTAATCAAGCTTTATTAAAAGAAATACAAAATAGTTTACCGAATATACGTGTGTTACTCTGGTGTAGTACTAATAACATATACAATCTTGTACATCTTAGAAATAATAATATTTTGTAATTCCATACATTAAAATTTATAATATATTGTATATTTTATCTAAAACTAGAAATAACGTAGCGAACGCATGTATAAGTGACCAATAAAACGTATATTTTCTGAGATAAAATACGTAAAAGTTAATAATACACATAATAAAAACTTGAATCGCATCCTCATATCAATAATTTATATAAAATGGCTGTTAAGTGTTTTCATACCGTAGGGTACCGACAGAACAGTACTTCCCTCTGTACCAGTTGTCGTATGAAGCTACTGAGGTACCGGAATCGACAGATAGCGGTATAACCACGCTTTGCGATAGCCACCACGGCAATTATGGACAAAATTTTCTATCAAAATTCTGCCTATGTCCAGCATCGGATGTTATACAGCTACTATGATGATAATTATAATAACGAAAATATTTTCCGTAACAGCTAGTACCCGTAAGCGTTGCAATAGAGACTTTTCTCTCTATTTTTGTATACTAGCTACTTTTTCCAGTGACTTAAAAACGGATCAATCATTTGAAGAGTTTTCTGACAGACAATTATTTCAATTACTTCTGCGTATAATAAACTCATAAATCAAACAAACCGCTTTTTAGTAATATTTTCACAAATCAGACTCAGGTTTTTAATAATATGCAGCTATTTGAAACATGAATTTATATTACCATTAGTCGCTTAGTGGTCGAGATTCGACCGCAATACATTCAATTTGATAAAAACTCTTTAATCAGTACTTATTAAATAAATAATTCGTGTATAATTCATTTAAATAATTGTATATCAATGTGTAATGCAAACAGTACAACAGTAGTGTGCATTGGTTATTATAATGAATTTAATGTATTTCTACATACTTAACCTATTCTCCGCACCTGATCTAACTGTAAAACTTCTCGCAACAAAATTGCGCGCAATTTCTTTTAAATTAGGTTCAAATATTCGCCTCTTGTATTAGTTAATGGATGTTCTGTTAGATCTTTATGAAAATTTAGCAACAGTGGTAATTATTTTAATTTGAGCCGTTGGTAATACAATAATACCATATCATATATCTTTCCCGCATAACAGATACAATTCGTTTGAACTCATGATATTCAAATTTGATTTGAAACGTTACCCGACACGATATATCACTCAAACCTAATTTCGTCACGGTCCCTATTGTCCCAAAATAATATCAGAATATCAAAACGAAAAGGTGAAAACAAACGAATATTTACGACACGTTTTATGTATCTCATTTTCAATTGGCAAAGACAAAGGTTTGTTAGTGCAAATCCAGTAGAGTTTCCATTATCGCTAATTACTTGGTGTTAATGACCTTATCACCACTAGTTTTCCTTAGGTCATGCAATAAACCTATGATAAATTTATAGAACCCAGACGGAATGATTAGCCATAGTCTCTGACTACTCCGATGGGACACTGACGTGATGTTGGTATGTAATATTTTTTATGTCTCGTAGTGTAAGAATCAAGGTAACTGTGTTTTACCCTACCTTATAAAAAATTGTGCCGTCCAGGCAATACCCTGATAAGATTGATCAATGATTTCAAATTAAAGTGAAAGTATAAATAAATACGAGTATACATGCAGCTAACGCCTTTTAAACAAGTACATTTTGTGCACTTTTTGCCTTTGCATCTAGCAATTAGTTTGTTGGCTATATATTTATTTTGTAACATTTTTTAAAAAGTATTTATAAACTAAAATAGAACAGATTTTTGTTAGCTATAAACAACAACCCGTCAAACAAAGCATTTCAAAACAATTGGAAATAGCAAAAGGGGGAAATCACAAAAACTGGATGGAGATAGCAACACTTGAAATCGTCGTCATGCCGACCAATTATTCCGACCATTCATAACAGTAACATTAATTCTTTTTGTTACTATTTTTCTTTAAAATGAATTCTGAAACTGATTTTACATAAAAGTAAATAAAAACAATGAACAAACACACGTATTGACAACACCCTCTTGTGCTACAAATAAATAAATAACACATTTTATTATTTAGAAAACCTTACGTGCAAATAGATGTAAAGACACTTTCTATTAGGTGACCTGGTTTGGTATTGGTAGTGTTTTCTTTAACACCCACTGGTAGTAAATGGAACCTATGTACTGAAATTTTAGTAAGTTCGCTGTTCGCGATAAGGCCGCCCATTGTACTTTATAATAACTGGTTTTTTTTCATTTATTTTTATGTTTGGTGTTCAATAAAGTATTTATTATTATTAAGTAAGTAAAATTAATTACCTATATATTAGGAGAATTTTATGATAACTTAGGGTCATCAGGGTCGTATGAATAAAAAAGGATACATTATTAGATAGATAGAATATTTTCGAGTTTATTTAATTAAATATTATTGGAAGTAGTATGAATTTTTACTGGAGATGGAGATAGAGATGTTAAGACATCGTTGTAAGTCCAATTCGAAACAATATTTATTATTTAATTTTAAATACTAAACGCTTCTTAAAAAGATAATAACTGTGCTGTTACAAATTAAGTTTGATAGCAATTTGTATTTTCAAGATTGACTTTGTAGTTGAAATGTAGCATCTATGAATATTGAAGCTTATAGTCTTGCTCGTGTTATTATTATTAAATCTGAGTTACGTCTTAACGTAAAAACGTTTTACTAAGGTCATAGATTACATGGGTACCCCACTCTCTCCACTCTCTCTCATTTAAGCCGCCTAACCAGTCTTCGCAATTCTGTGCCCTGGTTCGTAGGCTTAGAAATAGTTATAAGGTAATGGAGAGGTAATTTGAATTATATCGCTAAATTACAAGATTGGCAACACATTTGCTAATTTGAGAGTAATGATATTCTATTAATCAGAACTTTTTATCTAAAACTATCTTCTTTTTTCACAATAACTATTTTAATACTTGTATACAATTTTAATCAAGGTACTTTAGAACTCAAATAATAATATGTAATATAATCTTTATTTAAATAGGCTCTTGCATAGAGTAAATAAATGAATATCAATTTTTAATAGATTATTTAATCACCTAAACGTACAAATAGATAAAAGGCTCTTTCTTTTTGGTGGCCTGGTACTATTAGTGTTTTCATTAAGTGTTAATGGAACCTTTATGTCTAGAAGATATCTTCAAACGCTTCTTTCTGGAGGCTCGCTTATTAAACCTTCAGTAAGCTTAGTTTTAACAACTGTCTGGTATCGGATTTTAGTTGAAATTAATTTAAAGAACGCCTAATTTAATTACTAATTTATTAGGTGAATCTTTCGGTAACTTCGGGTCATCAGTATTATAAAGGATGCATATTCTTTGGACATGCTGTTGCCATTAATTCGGTTTTATTTGTTATTTGAACGTGCTTAATGACTACTAATCTATCGACGTCAAGCTTAACCAACCCATGTTTTAAAAGTTGAAGTTAATGTAAGTCAATAATAATAATTATAATAACCATTCATTATTATTTTTTAGAGCCGAGTTATACTTGACTAGTGTATCTTACTATTTCTAAAAATAAAATAAAAAAACTATTTAACTTTTTGATTAACCGTTATCTTAGGAGCATCAAAAAGGAATCGATAAAAAATTTATATGTAATCCGAAAACAAATATATAACAATATAGATTAAGCCATGTTCGGTTGCAATTAAACAATATTTGAAATCTCTCTCATTTAAAATAAGTTAAAACATCTTTTCCTCGAATCCTTGTGTTAACGGTAATGACAACGAAGCAGGTGAGAGGTAATAAACCGAACGGCTTTGTCCTCATAACGAGCTTCCACGGGAAGACTTAGCCGTGCAAATATAAATAAACTGCTATTGTTTTGTACGGTACGCCGGACGAGGCATCAGCGACAGTGTTCCGCGCCAGAAAACTCTAAACTGTCTTGTTAAATTTACAATTCTTAGCTTTGCTTTCCGACGGCGTCAATAAATATACATCTATGCCATCTTTCTACGAATAAATAAAAATGAAATTTCTGTTTGTACAATGTGAATAAACATCTTTTTATTCAATGTGTATAAATAAGACACAAAGATCTTATGATATACATACAATTTATTCCAGTCAATTATTTTGTTAAACTTCCAAATGCAGATAGCTAATATATGAAGTAACTAAAGAAAAATAATTGGATTCTACAAAAAAAAGCTATAAACAAAGTTCCATTCGGGTTACTTAGAAAGTACAAAGTAAATCGCGTAATTTATGTCACGTAGATCTCGCCGCTTTTTTATTTGAGTTAAGTTATTTTCACAATTTCATAGAAAAAAACTCATCTTGATCTATATTACAACTCTACTACAATACTTAAGCTAAAAAATATTTCAATGTAATAAAAACCTTTTTTCTTTAGAGTAACAATAGAATTTTCTAAACCATATGATCATATTAGCCATTTAAAATCGCCTGCTGGACGTTGGCTACATCAAGAATGGCCCTCCCATTTGTCCCTGTTGTTTTGTTGCACTGGGCGGGCGAGGTGCCAATAACAGAGCCTAGCTTCGCGACAGGAATGCTGCTGCCCGGCCTAACACTATTGCATTTGAGCTACATTTTCCTGGTAGATATACCGCAATCTGTCTGCTGTGGTACGTCAATCGTCTTTTACGATACCTGGTACCACTTTTGGTGCTGTTTTTAAAACAAACTTTCGCATAAACGAGTTTTGTTCAGTGAAATATATTGTTACCAAATATACAGGCAAACTTAAAAATTATACAACTTAATAAGTTTTATTTAGCTACAGAATAACTATTACCTCATTATATTTTTTTACTGTAACGCCCGATTAATAAAACTACTACTTAATTGATGATTTGATACTTATTCATGAAAAACCTTCATTTAAACAGATCAAACCTACGGGATTCTGAGTCTACGCAGAACTCCCATCAATTATACCTCGGCTACCAGCTCAATAATAATTTAAATCGAATGCCTACAGTGAATTGACGAAATTCATTTTCATCCATCCAGTAGCCATTCTCATCGTCCCTTTATACAGGTGTCGTTTTATAATAAAACCTGAGGGATGCTTGAAAAATCCATTCCATTTTTTACAATAAAATGATAATGGCTGACATTAGCCGAAGTTAAGATTAAAGACGTTTTTCGTTCAGCGGAATTGAACGCGTCATAAAAAAGGTGCGGAACTCTCAGTTTTTATTGTCTTTTAAGTCCCATACCGCAGTTACTTCCTTTAGGGCAAGTTTTTTTTATTTTAATTTCCGTATTATTTTTGAGCGGAACCTTTATGAAGTCGAGTGTAATGGGGAAATAAACGGCGGAAACATCGTCGTGTTTTATTCTGATGCTGTTAATGTATAAATCTTTCTCTATTTTTTTTTATTCTATACCTGCTTAGTTGTAAGTATAGCACTTATACTGAATTTTAAAGTGAAATTCAGGTTATGGATATCACATACATTGATGATGTCATATAGATCATGAAAAAAAAACCAATGGATACTAATAATGGTTGAGGACTAGTGTAACTTAGATAATTAAGTGTGGTCAACTTTCCGTGAGGTACCGGTGGATTAGAATAGTACCTTCCACAGCACCAAGCGTCGTAAGATACGACTAAGGTATCAGAACCGAGAGATAGCGATATATCCATCCGAAACAGTGCAGCTCAAATGCACAGGGCGGGGATGAGAAGCAGCATCCCCGTCCCGAAAGCTGCGCTCTGCGATTGTCAACACGCTTTCCCAGCACGGCAATTGTGGACAAAGAGCTCCTTTCTTAGAGAGGCATATGTTCAGTAGTAGAGTTTTAATAAATAGTATAATGATGATGATGGATAACTTTGCAAAAATAATTATGCATACAAATATTTTGAGGAGTGAAAACCCAAGCTAATCCATCAAATACGATAAGTATTTGTACATCTACGTGGAAACGTAGTTTTACACAAATACCGTTGTCTTTACCAACAGTTGCTCCAACTTTTACCAATCTAAGTACAATATTATTATTAGCATTTCTGTAGATATCATTAACTTGGTACAGAACAATACTGATAACGCTTTTTATTATTTCATTTATTAAGAATATTTTCCTATCAAAAAGATGACACTTAAACTATTAAATCAAAATAGAGGCCAAAGCAATAAATGTATAAAATACTTATTTCCTTTAATATTTCTTATAGACCCATTTCACCAGCACACTTAGGAATTATCGGCGTGTCTACACACGGCCGTATCTATTGCCAACACGTAAGCCCGGGCTCGTGGGCCGGCCGATAGGGGCAGCCTGTCGACGGTAGTTTAGCTCCTAAGTACGTCTCACTACCGCTGTATATTGCGAGAAACTAATAACGAATAAACCCTGCCTGCAGAATTACTTTTAAATATTATTATGCTATATGTTCAATATTTATCTCAACACAGCTATATTTGTATGCAGTTATGCATTATTATAGGTATTGGTTTATATGATATTAAAAAAAAACTTACTTGACACATTAGATTTTATTTATATTACTTATTATAAAATATAATAAAAAGGTTTTTAACAATAGAATTATGTTATAATGATCTAAAATGTTTTCAAGAATTCTTCAATATAAGGTGATGTGAGTTACAGATGACCTGTCTAATGAGGCTACCTCATGTAAATGCTTGAGTGGAAACGTTTCAGCTTCAATGTTTTAATATTTTTTTAGGGTATACTGCTATCTCTCCGATCTGGTACCTCAGTTATGGCTTTCGATACAGGATAAGGTACTATTCTATTTTGCCGATACCCCACGAGAAGAATTTACATAAAGACCAAAGTTAAGTATATCAATATGATGAGAACAATATAAGAATATATACAGATAAGAAAAAGTAACAATCCTGATATGGTCCCTTAAGAGTCTAATAATTTATTTTTTTGGTTGGATGGCTTAGTTTTTGTCCAATTTTCAATTTCACGAATCTATTTATTAGGTACCATTGAAATCTTTTACGTACTGCTTTAGACACCCATGCATTCTAACTTATTCAAAAACAACTTGTAGCGTTTTATTAGATCGATAAAAAACTCTGAGAAAAATAATTTTGCCTTTAAAGTGTTCCTTTATTTATAGTTAAATCCACCACTACTTTTTTATCCCTACAGCCATACTGACGACCAATTTAGGTGCCTATAAGAACAGGCTAGACCTAGTTTAGGTACCTAAGTATAGAAATGTATTTTAGTTTAAGTTTCCTTTTGTTGTTGAATAAAGTTATTATTATTATTCTATTTATTTATTTTACGAGGAAGAAAGACTAAATAATAATGACTGAGAAAGAATAAAGTGGATACAGCTTTCAGGTGTTTTCTTAAAAAAATGTTACTTAATAGTATAGAGTGATGCAAGAAAAATGCATATTGAAAACAGATTATTGCAAATAATGTAATTCCAGGGATCGTTTATTCAATCGTGGATGGGAATAAAAATGTTGAGCTAATTTTACTCGTATAGATGTTTTCAGATATCGCATCTGAGTTAACAAAAAACTTGATATTTAACTTAATTTTTCACATATTGTATCGTCGGTCGTATGCTGTCATTAGGCTCCCCGCTAACATTATATTCGCTAATTAACACTAAACATTAATAAGTTATACCTTTCCCGTAAATTAACTGGAATATTTGAGAAACCGTATGTAAATTCTTTGAACAGTTTGTTAGTACATTATGTTCAAACAGACACACTGTTCTAAAGTTTGTAGTAATATAACAATATAACTTTATATTTTTTCTACAATAAGAGCGAATAACTGATTTATGCTGATATGATCAAAATTTCTCGTGTTTGCATTTGCAGCTAAACTAAAAGTTATCTCGGATTATACATATGTCAAAAAGTTAATCCTAAAATAGCATGTATAATACTTCGGTACTGACAATTATTGTTCCAAACAGTGTAAGCATAAAGTGAAACCAAGATATGAAACCAATGATATGATGCCAAGTTGTAAAAAATAATAAGATTTAAAGAAATGCAGCAACCTGCGCAGCAGTTAAGATGTGCAACATGGAAACTTACTTACTAGCGCCATCTATAATTTACGTAGTTAATATCAGTAAACATGTCACTAATACTTTGCAAGCAAGATTTTAAGTTTAGATTAAGTATATCATTTATGGTGTTTGCCGACTAGCTTTATGTGATGATTGAATATGAAAACTAAAAAAATCATTAGTTTTAAAGTGTTATTTAATTTCATGGCCCGATATTGTTTGTTCTTTTAAACACCCTTGTGTAGACATAGTTTACATACAATACATTATTTAAAAAAAAATAATTACAATTTTCTAATAACAGGGTTCTTATAAACAGACTAGCTAAAATTAATAATGAAACAGAGCCTGAGAGCCTTCTGAAATTATTGATTTACTTTAAACAAATTACCAAAGTGCTTGGTTTTCAAATATCACACAACCTTTTTTTAATCTAATTAAAAATTTAAATATAATAAATAGGTATTAATTATTTACATTAACTCAAAGTAATGTAAATTATATCAAGATAGTTATTTAATACCTCAACCGAGTTCAAACAGTGGCTCTGACAAAATCAGTATCAGTAAGCGTAGAATTTCAGAGGCTCTTCTGAATTTATTTAACAAAATTATGACTGACGTTAATTAGAAGGCTATAAAACCAATACCAATTATTATTGAAATCTGGACCAAGAATTGATCTATGTGTACCTACTGTAAACATTAGCTACATAGCAGCTGTAGAAAGTCCACTGCTGAACAAAGACCTCTTCGAGAAAGAGGAAATTTCACCCGTAATTGCCGCTCTGGGCGTAGTAGCAATCGTAGAGTGTAGCTTTGCGATATGAATGCTGCTACCCATTCTTGTCCTGTTTTGGGTACGGTATTTTTAGATAAAAATTAAATCCCATGTGTTGACTCCCGTTCTGTCGCCTTTTATGACTCCTGGTACAGAAGGAGGTTCTCTTCTACTCTGCCAGTTCTCCACGGCGTTCTAAGATTAAAAGAAACGTATTCTTTCATAGAACAAACTATTCACATGCAAAAATACATTGTTTATGTAAATTATATAATAATATCCGTTCAGACAATTAATCATCAATAATACACCAAGCAAACAAACGGAGAGATTGGTATATTTTTACTACTATCATAAACGCGAAATTTAAGGAGGACGAAAGTTTGTTAGTCTTTCCGCAAGCTGGAACGGCTGTACAGATCTAAACGAAAGTAGACACAGATATTATTAATAATATAAGATTTTAGTCTGGAGTGATACATACTTTTTATCCATACTTTTGTCCATACTTTTTATCCCAAAAAATGTTGCCGTAGGATAAATCTGACATTTCAACACAAGAGGCTCTCAGGGATGCGATAAAAGGTGTGTAGACTAATTTGCAAGTGCAAAGGCAGTGTATAATAAAAGCCTATATACGAGTATATAGTTCTCGTCCGGTCGGGATTGTAGGTAAAGTTATGCGTTGACAACGGCAGTGACACATTACCGGTATATTTCTTTTATTTCGTAATATCTTTTAACCATTGTTATTAAGAATAAACTTAATCTCCATAAATCTTTAATTTTAACTTAAATAATAGCTAAAACTTCCTTTTAGCTTAAATAAAAAACAATCATATCAATTTCCAAAGAAGTAATTCATATTTTTTTATTCCACTATATTATAAACTAGAGGCGCACCCCGGTTTTACCCGCGTTAAGCTGTAGAATATACCTAGTAACATTTATGTACCGCTGTTATCGGTCCTAGCATAATGTTATATTACCTTTCTCGATAAATAGGCTGTGTAATACTGAGTTTTTCTTATCTATGTCTGGTCAGCTTCTTTTTGTATATTAATATAGATATAGCATTTTATTGAAATAACTTTTAAAAAAGGGGACAATTAAAAAAAATGTATTAAACACGCGTTTTAATGAAGAACCTTTATTCGAATTTCATTTTCATTTCATTTGAATAGCTTCCAAAGTAAAGTTTCTTACTAACGTTGTACCCCCGTTTTATATCCTTAGGGGTCATGATATCAGCCACCCTGTAGTATTTAAGCTGTGCAGTTTCGGATGGATATACCACGCTTGCTACCACGCGGACCGCATAATTGTAATTATCTTGATCGTATAAAATTTTAGTCATTATTTTTCCTTTAAATGTTGATACTGAAATGTTGGCACATAATTTTTCACGCAATTCTCGTAGAGATAACTCCGACGGAATTCCTTTTCCCATAATATATGACTGAAACATATAGTGTGCGTTTATCTATATAGTACGCGATAGCAGTACTATAAACATGGCACGTCCACGCGCCGTTCGTAAAAACTACGCCGATACATCCGTTCGAGTTCAGTGAGCCTGATCGATGACACACTCTGATATTTGTCAACGGCACGACGTGTAAAATGCAAACATGCAAAAAAAATAAAACACAAGTAAACATGTTTATTCCGACCAAAGATTGGCTTAAAACCTTGTACTTAAACTAACTTGGAAAATACCACGTAATACGTATTGCATTACAAATAGTACTAGTTTACTTGTAGGCTAGTGATACTAGAGTAACCGATAGTGTGCCAAAGAGGAAACCGTGTTATGTGCCGGTAGCCGGGTGTATGAAAAATTTTTAGCAACAATAGTACAGAACTGTGATTGTGATCAACAAGCCTGGTAAAGCACATTAGACAGACAAAGAGACCTTTTCTTTTTATATTAACTATATATATTTGTAACAGAATCATCTTAGTCGAATATTATCCACTTTAGACAGTTTTATTTAAAAATGTTGTACATATATCAATAATAGGTGCCTATACAGTATTTCTGATTGTTTATAATCAGGAACTTCAGGATGAAAGAAATTCCTCTAGGTAAGAGCAAGTGAGATCACGCAACTCGCGCATGTATTTACCAATTTCCAGCCTAAGTACTCATCGAGTTAATATTATTCAACAATAGATCAAACTAAAAACTGAAAAATAACGTATAGTTAAAAAATAAGTCAGGCTTTTAAAATTCATTGAACTAAAAAGTAATATATATTTATAACAAAGTGAAAATAATGATTAACATAGAATACTAGTATTATGAACAAAGCATGGGGTGCGTTGTGCCATATTTATCGTAGACCTAGCAACCCGTGTTTTTATGAATTTATAGTATTTATACCAACCAATGAACCAATCGAAATAAGAAACAAGATTATAGACATTCAACATTGTTTTTATGGAATTTTATTAGTAATTAAATTAATTAATTTTCGGGTACGCTTGTACAAAAACTAATTCCAGCAAAAAGATTACTATTATTATTATTAACCTAAGTATATTCGACGTTCCTAAAATTGTCTTAATCGAAAACGAATTGTGTGTGTTTATAGCACAAATAACTTAAACATTTATCTATTTATATAAAAGGAGAATATTACTAACTGATATTTCAACACAGGGTCTAAACCATAACAATTAGAAACTCGCTAAACTTTATCAAAACATTATCGCCCCGTGGTTTCTTTTATAATCTTTTACTACGAATTAATTTTTACTTTTTACGCCCTTAAAGGGTAATAAGGGGCTAAGTGAAATTTTACTGCTTTTGAAGTTATTCGAAAGAAATTCAGCGTAAAATTTCTCATTAAAAATTATAAAACATGTGTAAAATATTTTCTCGAAAATCGTCTCTTTAACAACTTAACGCAGGTGAAATTGCGGAGCGCTTCTGGTACATCACGTTCTTCACATAACGTATTTATTATATACTAGTTTCCCGAGGTCTTTACTTTATCTCATCCTAAAATAACAAGTCTCATGTCCTGAAAGATAAACTGTGCATAAAGTCGAATCGATTTATATAGAAAAAAAAAGCCAGATCTATTCCACGGGAATTAATAAAATTAATATTACTTTTATAACATTATTAAGGAAGTTAGGACGCTTTTTCTTTATATATTTCTTAAACATTTGATTTTATTTAATACAAAATTACGAGCTGACAATATCACTGTCACTTCTAGCAGCGTCTACGTCATGTGTTGTCCTCTTCAACCCAATATGGCTATATTGGGTAAATGGATTTAGACTAGAGCCGGCGCGGTGCATGGTTTCATTGGACGGGGTTCGGTGCTGAGTGCATTACAAGTTGCATTAGGTAACATGATACGGTTATCGGAAGTGCTGCTTTATGTTCGACAACCCCTCGCCTATATATTATCAGCAAAGTACCTATAAAGCGGATCGCTAGTAATTTATATACTGTTCAACAATTTTAGCTAGAACTACAAGCAGACTAACTGAATTAAGTTCCTTTTCAAGGCATGAACAAATAATAAATTACGTGCACATTTAATGCAAGAAAACTTAAAAAAACATTACAGGTCTTGCTCAGGTCAGTAAGCTCCCTCTTGTTCAGCCAATGTATACCAAATATTATTACACGATACACTAAAGGCTTCTTCAAGAATTACTTGGATAATTGTTAAATATAGATTGGATGTTTTTTTATTGAAAAATTTAATGTAGAGGAAGCAAGAAATGTATGTTACCATCATCGTTATCATGTCAACTACTGGAAGTCCACTGCTGGACACAGGCACTCCCAAAGAGAAAGGGAATTTTGTCCATATTTGCCGCACTGAGCAAGTGAGGGATTGTAGTCCCAAGTCTTAAGCCCATTTATTTGAATTTGTTAAACAATGCTCACACATATTGGCATTCCATTCGCAGCTAAGGTAAAAGCAATCTTGAGTGAGAGATACAGAAAATATGCTAGAATTATTACTTATTGTATTATACACTCGGTAGCGCGAAAAGGTCAATCTATAAATATAACTAATAAAATTATTTTAAATACAAGACTTTAGAAGAAGTAACGTAAACTACTTTAATCATTTATTTTTTTCCGGCGAACGGGAGCTACACGGTTGAAGCCTAGTTCTAAAGAAATTTCGAAAGTTAATTCCATACGTTGAAATATAGACCTTACTATTTTACATAGACAAAATTTTAATAATATGATAAATCACGAAGTTAGAAAACTTATTCGTTCTGTCACGTATCCTAAATAAGTAAATTTATACATGTCGCTAGCCAACCCGACAGCCGTTGTCCTATCTTAACTACATATGTTTATCATGAATATAATTTGCAACTATATTTTAAGATATACTCTATAAGAGATAAAGTTAGATCAAATTGTACAAAAATATTAAAATCTGTGTCTATTACATTTAGAAGTTTATTCCAGACAAACGCCGTGACACGACATTATACATATTTTTATGTGCTGTCATTTGAGTTGTAAACAAAAACAAACTTTAAAAACTATGGATATTATTTGTTAACTTAAACACTATACTATTAGTATATTTCTTCATGAAAACATATAAATATGGAATTCTTACAGTTTTTTATGAAACTATATTTTCTGTTTTACAAAAATACTAAAGAAACATGAAACCAGATATATAAGATAGCTAGCTAATAACAATTTTCCTTCTAAAAATGTATCTCTACTATGCTTTACATCTTCTATACTCCTAAAAGATAGTGTTGCTTATTAAGAGCCTGTTATAATTAAACTAATCTATTGGACGCGTGTGTATCAAGATTTTCCACTATATCTTGGCCTCTGAACAGGATTTTACCTCGAAAATAGATTCAGATGGTGAGAATCAGGCACTACACGAACAAAATGTTTTCATCACATACATTTAGCATGCGAACGATTATTTAAAATTTCATGATGCTCCGTTTTTGTAACACAGTTTTATTTTTGTTTATTGCCGTCTCCCTGTACCAGGTGTTAGTAAGAGATGACTAAGATAATAAAACTAACAGTCGGCTACATACTCGAAATAGCGTAGATCAAATGCAATAGAGCAGGAATAGGTAGCAGTATTCCCCTGGGTCAGCTTCGATGGCCACTATGCGTAGCAATTATGGAAAGGCGGATCCGATGGCGAAGATATAAGTAACCCTATCTTATGCGTACCAAAACCTTTTATGTGTCGATATCTGAGTTCGTTCTGTCTGCTTGTTAAAATATTTAATTAAATAATATAATTGTGATTCCTCTGTTGTCTGATATCCCTTAATCAAGTGCTTTAAGCGACTTACCTCACGGTCAGGACAATGTATGAGATGTTGGGTGAATTTATTATTTAATTATTATTACAAAAATGGCATTTTACGAAGATGTACGTCCTTTTGCTAATATGACGAGACCCGTATAGATTAAGAATTACCATCTGTTTGAAAAATAAAGTCATTATGATACAGTTATTTGCCATAAGGTACTTAATGTACTGGAATATTGGTGGTATTTCGAATGATAGAGGGTATGGGCAGCAGCATTTCCTTTGTGAGGCTACGCTCTACGATTAACACGCCCGTCCAACCCCATGATGATACGATGCTAATATGAATGTTGCCTGTGTAGGATTCAGTGATCATTTAGTCAGATCTTTCGTAAAAGATTATTCCTTTTCATACTCTGTCAACGTCTGTGGACAATGGACTATTTTGTTTTATCTGATTCCCTCTAGGCAGTTACATTCCCTCAGGAACGTGGTCTGGCACTAATTATTTATCCACTATAAGGCCTATTACACCAATTTTTATTCTATGTTCCTACGTTGGCAGTATGTCTCGTGAAATATGACAATCCGTGTGGCTTAAAAGATCGCGACATTACAAAGATATCACCAGCGCATTGCCAACTTTGTATCTGAACGCATTATGCCTCCATTAGACAATAATTTGGTTGCCTCTTCTACTCTTCAAACCGTAATACAAAAAGGCTATAACTATTTTTGACAAGAGTAACTTTTTGGATTTTGATCTTGATTGAGAGATGATCAAGGCAAAACCACGTTGTTGAATTACACGAGGTTGTACTTTTACAAAGCCGCAGTGCATTAAGTTTCAAACGTATAAAAAGACTAATAGTATTTGACAACGTTGTATCCTTATTTTACAAGTATGCTAAGGCAAAGATATTTAAGTATTTGTATGGTCCAACTTTGCCGGTCTTACATCACGCGAGTAGTTAGTTAGTTTGCCAGTTATTGGAGTTAACAAAGGTTGTCTGCATTGGTAACTCACTCTCACCTGTTTCTACCGCCAAAAAACAGTGTTCCCGTTACTATATTCCGGTTTGAAGACTGAAAAGGTGGAGTGAATTTGCTGGGAATTATGATATCTTCAGTCATATGGTTGACAATGCACTAGTGATATTGTTACAATAAATCGAGCTTCTATATATAGGTTGCGGTGAATTTTACTTTCCCACGGTCTCTGAAAAGTTTAGAACTATAGTATATCCTCGATCTGGATATCAAAAATGTACTACAAAATAGAAAAGTCAATCTGATGTACCAGTTTTATTCTATCGAGTGATTAGTAAATAGACACCCATATCAAAGCCCAAAGGCAAGCTCTCTCTAAGTTGGATATGTGCATCGTGTCTGATCTCGCAGACGCGCCTTCTTGCGCTGGCAGCTGCCTTTAATTAATGTCTCTGGAACTACAAGAGCCGCACGTATCCAATATTTTGTATAAACATGGCGGAAATTCTAAGTAAGGTAATGTTAATAAGCATTATACATAACGTCTTAATAAAATTTTAAAAGTATATGTATAATATTTTTATCAATAATAAAGACCAAAAATTGTTGCGAGCTGACAGACATGACCGATTCCGCATTTGAACTCAGGCCAAAAAATGTTTAACACGTTCCCTGCGCCATACTGTAACGTAAAATGTTGTATGGAGATGTTGCAGTGAGAAATGTTGCAGTATTTTATGTCGAGTTACCACTTTGTGCAAGGTTTTAAGTAATGTGTTACGGATATGTAAACTATTAGTTGGTACATTTTTTTGGAAAAATCAATAAAATATCTATTAATCTGGCTATGAAATTGGTATATAACGCTTAGAAAAATAATTTACTGGAACAAGGATCATTTACTAAACAATATACAAAATCAACAATCAACTTCTTAAATGAATTATATTTCTGATGTAATTCACTCTTTACGTACCTTTTGGTATTCATTTTTTTCTATGCATTAAAATTTTTAATTAATCACGATTCAAAGCCCTAAAAAGTACTTTCATCATATCAGCCTTTGCATATCACTCAGCCGCGCTAGGCAAGCATAGTGGCAATCACGTAGCCTCACGTTGAAAATGCTGCCCATTCATGCCCTGTACATTTGAAGGATGCTGCTTAGGATGAATAACGATACCTGGTGCAAAGGGAGGTAGTATCTGTAGGAGGAGTACTATCTGTTCTGTGGTACCGCCCTACTGGCTAAAAAAATACTAATGTAAAATAACGTAACACAACAAAATAGCGTACCAGACTAGAATCAGTTTAATTTGATTCTATTGACCTAGCGACTCATTGTCTTCTTCAAGTTATAATATAATATACCAAAAACAGGGAAACCGTAACAATAGTCAATATATGGATTATTATATTAATAGAATTATATACAAACGCATGAGCCGTATAGTAACACCGATTCAGATGGTAAATTGCCAAAGCCCGTTCGGGTACATTAATCTGCCATTGCCAAGGACAAACCTGATTGATGGCTGATACGTCGCTACCTATGTCCCACGATATCAATCAAATACCCCCTATTGACCATATTACGTCGAGTTATACTAGCTTTATCGAAAATCGGGTATATTCTGATTGAATTAATGTTTTAGTTTTCCTCACTAGAAACAAATTCAACTAGTTGCATCCTTTTCTTACCAGGGGACTGGGCTACCGTTGTGCTAGGAACTAGCCTGAAGTCTGATAAAAGTTGATTTTTTTATAGTAAATATTATTACATCCTCGCCCTAATGCATTTGAGATACGCTATTTTGGATGGATAAACTGCCACCCATCGACATCTGATGCTGATAAAGATGGGTTCTTTAACGACACCTGATCTAGCGGGAAGTTCAATTCTACTGTGCCAGTAGACCATGACAAGAAATATGAAGAGAGAAATAAAATAATAATTATATATTCATATTTTTAAAAAAAAAACAGTTACTTATAAAAATATATATTTATGAATATATAATTTATATTTGGTGTACAAAATTTTGTAAGTAGCTCTACGTTTTTATATCATAAATATACACTAACGTATAACAAAGTATTCGAAATGTATTAAAATTAGACGGAACTAGCTACAGTTTCATCCTTACGTCTTTCCGATTAACATGACTGAATAAGGTTCTAAGAACGCACGCTGTGGAACTTCATAATATCCTTACTGAGCAAACTAAAAGTGCATTATAACTTCCTGTTGGGAAGTAAAGATAGTCGTGACGAAGACATTGTATTAAATTCCTCCTCCCAAAATGTCACAGTGTAAATACTAACAAATAATCATTTTGGACTTTATATTAGTTTCTGGTGTAAATCCTTTATATTAATAATAATATGTTATGTTATGTTGTTTGTGATGAAAAGAAATGAATTATTATTATTATTGTTCATTCACGTAAATTCTCGTTGTTAAAGTTATTTCTTGTAACACACTTGAATTCTTCAAATCATATCATCACACATAACTACAAAGCTTCAATTAAAAAAAGAAAGATTTTTAACTTCTCTAAAATATATATATATATATATATATATATATATATATATATTCACCTGGGTGAGGATAGAACCCATTGTACCGATCAGGTATATACGGGAAAATGATCGCAATACTAAATTTTGAATTTATTATTATTAGAGTAGAATAGTACCTCCCTCTGTATCAGGTGTCGTAAGAGGCAACTAAGATACCAGAGCCGACAGATAGCGGTATATCGATCCTATGCAGTAAAGCTCAGATGACAGGGTGGGGATGGGCAGCATTGTCCCCATCGTGAAAGGTGCGATCTGCGAAGGCCAACTCGCTTGCCCAGCGTGGCAATTCAAATTCCCCCTTCTTGGGGAGGCCATGGCCAATGTCCAGCAGTGGACTTGCGATGGCTGATATGATGATTATAATTAATTTGGACACGATATCCTAGACATCTTCGCGTTTAATGCGGTGACCATATCAAACGGACATAGGGCTGCTGTAAGCAATATGAATTTAGATGATATAATCTATCTGGCTAAAGCGAAATAGTCCAACAAACTACGAAGAAGGCAATGCTCGATTTCTTTTTGCATGATCGAATCAAAACTGATGATATATATAAACGAACCAAAATTACCAATATAGTTGAAGAGGCAGTGCACTTAGCACTGATTGTGCCGTGAGGTTCTGGAATAGCGACCAGACAATCTAGAGGCCTATGTCCAGCAGTGAACGTTCACTAAGTGAAGTCTTACCTGTTCATTACATCAGCCATTAGAAGTCCACTGCTGAACACAGGCGGAGGCTTAATATGGGCAACATTCCCTCTTACTTTGGGAGCAAAGTTCTTACTTTGGTCCCCGCGGCAATTATTAATTATTAATTAATTACCGTGCCGGAATGCTGCTGCCCAACCCCGCCCTGTGCATTTAAGCTCCACTAATTCAGATGGATATACCGCTATCTGTCGGTTCTGGTACCTTTGTTGCCTCTTACGACACCCGATATAGAGGGAATAGAGGGAGATACTATTCTACTAGGCCGGTACCTTACGGCATATTTACTACATTACCTGTAACTTACTAGCGTGTTAAGCTTACTAACCTGTAAACTACTGTTGCTTAATAGCGTGGGTACGAAAACCATTCCCCAATATAATAATATTAGGTGCCTATAAGAACAGGCTAGACCTAGTTTAGGTACCTAATTATCAAAATTTATTTTAGTTTAAGTTACCTTTTGTTGTTGAACAAAGTTATTATTATTATTATTTTATACAAACAACATTATTTCCTAGTACTTTTAAACTTCACATAATATATCAGTATAAGCAAATGATACCTTCATTCCTGCTCTCATCAGCATTAGGTAATACTGCTACCATCCTCTTTGAAATACGCTTGTAATTAAATAAATAGAAAACGTTTACGAATCGTAACGACTGTACTAAATTTTCACGTCTTTTGAGATTAGTTCAAAATGTTCCTCTTTTTACTGACATCTCTATATTCATTGTGATTTGACGTTGTAGAGAAATAACAATTAATTATAGATGACTATGTATGAGTTCGAATATTCTGTAAATTTGTTCTGCTCTAAAACGCGGTTAGCATAAATTTTTGGTTGCGTTCTGTTGTTAAATTTTTTGGTAGACGTTTCGGTTTTAAGCCTAGTAAAAAGTAATTTACAATAAGTATTTGACACGTAAATGTTAGAAAATAGTAAATAACTTTTACTGAAAATGTAACTACAACACTATATTTAGGTTTCAATGGTAATAACTTATCGTCAGAAAATCTATAGCAGACCCTAGATTTAGTAGCATATGCTTTGTAGTATTTCAAACTACGACATTTACAGAATTGAGATTACAAAATAAAAAAAATCTTTATGTGACTACATAAAAATCTAGGTGTTTTTATAGTCTGACTTTAATTATAAGTGTTAGCAAATGGCAAAGCACAACTAAGTGCTCGCCAGGTTGGAGGCAGTAATTATCATTCTAATTGAAAACGACAAATACGAGATTATTTGTGTCCATAGAAGTATTTATAGGGAGGGGGGGGGGCTCCCTACCCCAGGATGTTGGGCTCTCAATGTACCACTCTAAAGTTGTACATTGAGTATCGATCGTGAGTGAATGCGTCATCGCGTTATGGTATGTCAGATTTGCCAATACTTGTATTTTGTCTTTTCGCAAAACTTTGTGTAACGATCTATTTTTGAGCAAGCTCTTTCTATACCCCGAGATAACGTCTTCGATCAGAAATGTGCCTTAATATTCTCGATAATAGAACATTAACGCCTAATCTATTATGAAGTCGTCACCTTGAATGAAATATCTTCATCTGTATTCTACCGTTCGCAACAAAGGTCGGTAATTTAGTCCCAATAATGTACCTACGACCCCTTCCTTTAATCGGGACTACTTGCCCTCTCATTGTTCAGGTAACGTAACAAAGGAACCTTTTGTTCATCTTTCGAGAAAAGTCATTCTCTTTTTGTGCGAACGCTACTAAAATTTTCAATAGCAGTCTCCCAAGTTATTAGCTGCAATATAAAAACATGACTGTTCTTTATAATAGACATCAGCTTTTTACATCATTGGAAATTGTTTTATTCTTGGCATTGTAATCGTTTTACCATTGCCAAGAATATCAGCGCGCAATGAAAGAAAAATATTTTTTTTTAGATAGAAAACAAAGTCGTTTATTTTTATTACAATCAATATGTTTTTAAATATTTTTATTTAATAAATACGGTAAATAAGTATACGGTCCGCTTGATAGTAAACGTGATCGCAGCCCTTAGAGGCTAGTTTTATCACATGGATATCACTAGCGCGTTGCCAACCCTGTGAACTGAAGATACTATGTCATAGTTACCCAGTAATTTCACTGCCTCTCTCATCCTTCAAACCGGAACACAGCAATGCGAACACTTTTATGTGGCGGTAGAAATAGGTGAGAGAACAATTAAAAATATAATGTCTGATTTTACGCAGACGTGGTAGCAATCACAGAGCACAGCTTTGCGACGGGGATTCTGCTGCCCATCCCTACCCTGTGTATGCCTCACCAAGAACAATAAAGATAAAAATAAACAAACAATAAACAAGAATAGTTACATAATAATACAAATAATTATATATATCAAATAGCGAAATGATACATACTAACTAAAAGATAAGGAATAAAGTAAAACTGGTCGACACATTAATTACTGTGAACGCTCTATTTCCATTGATGAGTGGGAGCCACATAATGAAGGCATTGTACTTCAGACGTACCCGTGACGTCATCACGCGCGGCCTGCTGACTAGGCCGCTATTGTCTATACCCTTATACATAGCAGAATAATAATTAAAAATAAATCGCACATCTCATACGTCGTAGCAATAACTGAACGCTAGTCAAAGAATACTTCCGGATTCGGCCATTTACAACGACACATTTCGTGCAGCATCAATATAAATGAATAAATTCACATAGTTCTTACTGATCTCTCAGACTGCAAGATAAGTTGCTTACAGCACTTGTGTTACGGGCATCAGACAACAAAGGAACGATATAATTATGGTCGTGGATTTGATCCCCACTCAGGACATATATTTGCCTTTTATTTTTGTTGTGTGCCTGGGTGTTAAATTTATGTATTTAAGTATATTTTTGATTCCTCTGTTGTCTAATATTCATAATACGTGTGTTATAAGCGGATCAGATCAGATTAATCACGGAATCAGGTCAATGTGCGGGTTATTTTGAGAATTTATTTATTATTTATTTAATTAATTAGCTTCGAAAGGATAAAATATAATCTAAAATAACATTGAAGTATAGGAGACGGTGGTAAGCAGGCTCTGGACATAATAAAGGCATTGTACTTCAGTCGGAAGCAGCGACGTCATCACTTGCAGCCTGCTGACTAAGCCACTCTTGACATATCGCCGGCAGAACTCGTATATTATACGCGATTGTTTTCTTTGATGTGATTTTTGTTGTTTATGCAAATATATTAAGACATATATACTTAGAGGGAAATATGAGCCAAACATTTTAAATTTTCATAAAAAAATATTATTTGCGTGTATAATTAATATGTCATAATAATATACGCTATATATTAATTTATATTTCATAAGTATGTAAAGAAAAAGCTGAAATATTTTTATAAAATACAAAAGAAGAAGATAAAGGTGTTTTTATTTATATATAATCAAGTACACAAAGTAGTGAATCTGCCAGCATGGGTCTGTAAGGGGTGTTGCAGACGATTTGAACTCAATGTTTTACATGTGCAGGGTGTCAGTTGTTTTGTGCACACTTGACAACTAAAAAGGTAATTTTTCACCTATCTTTATGCAGTCAAAGGCACTGGATTCACAATCATTATATGTTTTATCATAAACATATTAAAACAATACATAATTCCATGACAGACAAATATGACTGATGCATGTTTTTTATTTGAATATTTAACTTTTGGCAGATTATTTAACAAGTACTTTAATACCAGCAAGCCGTATTTTCCGTAATAAACAGAATTGTAATTTTATTAATTAAGAATTAAAATCTCAAAGACTAAGGTTTCATCATCATCATACCAGTGGTAAGTCCACTGCTAGACATAGCCCTTTCCAAGGTTTCCAAGGAAAAAGGTTTAATACATAAAAATAAAACAAATTTACCTAATATATTATGAGTAAAGACGAAATTAGACCAATAGACGGTGATCATATTTGACTATTACATACATTATTTTACATTCAATTATTCAAACCCATTAGGCAAATATATAATTAATTTGAGAGAAAAGTGGAACACTGAAAATAATTCCTACCATAGACTAGTATTAAATTTTTAAAACGATGTTAAAAACAATTTCAATAGAAAATCTATACTCAAGATTGATAATACTCGTGAAGCTCGAAAACCATTAAAGGCATTGTACTTCATCACGTGCAAACTGACAACTCCACTGCACTTGTTTACACATGGCAGGAAAATTCAATTTATTGTTTTCTGAACTACAGTGTACCAATAATCTGGATTGCTTACTAAGAAATTTCAACTTGGTGTCAACCTCATTTATCAATTCGCGATCAGCTAATTTCTACGATTCTCCAAACGGCGCGGTATGCACTCGCGAAAGCTGACGCAATATGTTGATTAGTATATTTTGCCTAAAGAACATTGTGAAATGGGCACATGACTACTGAACTTTATACCGCATCAACATAAAATTATGTTAGGAGAGGGTATTTGTGATTATAAATAAAATAAAATTGTCCGCTACTTCAGTATCGATAGATGGAGGTTTATGTATCAAAAACACCGTAGTTCAAATGTTGTCTATGGGAAGTAACATCGCCGTTGCATATACGCTCTGCAATTACAGCCACACTTGCCCAGCATGACTATGTTTGCATAAAATATAATTAATACAGTACAGTAGATGACTCACTGCTGATGTGATGTGATAACCTATAATTTAGGGATACATTGATACATCTTATCCATTAGATTAAAACTATCACGTACTTATTAATCATTGCATCTGTGGAACGTCCATTGGGAGTCATCAGCCCCCTAGGAACGGGAAAATTCTGCCCGTAGGTAATTGTCGCGCTGGGCAGATTCGATGGTACGAACACCTGGTACTGTACGATGTGTTAACCTTCCTCCTTGATCCCGGCTACTTTTTACAGTCCTAGAAACACACCTATCCAAATTGGATCTGCGTGGTGGGTCCCATAATCCCATAAAAAAGGGTAGTGCCCGTGAAGTATATTCAAAAATTGCTGGTGATATCATGATACTTGTATACACATCGTTGACTGTTAAGGATTGAATCGAACTATTAGAATAAATCATTGATTGAATTGATGGGTCCGATAGTGTAAATATTCCTATCTATCCGGTATGGTAAATGATCAATATTTGTGTTTGTTTTGTTTCCGGGTGTTTAATATGCATTTAAGTATCACATTTGTAATTCTTCTGTTGCCTGAAGTCCGTAACACAAGTTCATTTAACGACTTATCTCGGAGCCAGGTCAGTGTGATGAAATTTGACATAGAAAAAAAAACCTTCTAGTTTTTTTTTAGCCAGTCAACTATGTGGCTGAGGGTTTGATAGTTACTGATAATTAATTTAAAGTTAAAAGTTTGAATTAAGCTTGATAAGCGTAGTAAGCAGATGGTTTGTGTTGATACGTTGAAGTAATATTAAAGTCAAGCAGCAAGCAAAGTCTATAACGGTTCTCATCTTTAATGCAGACTATAACAATTTAAATTTTACGTAGAAATTTTCTTCAAACTCACGTCTCGGACATTTATTAAGTATCGCTATGATATTCTAACAATAAAAACAATAATATTAACCGATTTAACGGCTTGAAAACGTGGCTTTGTTTAGTAATGTTTATGAGGTAATTTTATAGTGACTACAAATATATTTAACATAATTTGAGCTAAATAATTTAGCATTGTAAGATTTATTAATTATTTATCGCACTTTAAGAATATCAGTCGACTATTTTAAAGAGTGAGAAAATCATGGGTTTATCGCAAGAGTAACCACCTTGTAACGTTGAACCAACTATTGGACATAACCACCCCCGAGAAAGGTCAAATTTTGCTCCTAATTACTACGCTGAGCCAACTTCGCATTATGCTGGTTCCCATCACCGCCGAAAGATTTACCGCCATCTGTCGGCTCCGGTTTCAGTCGCCACTTACGACATCCAGTAGAGTAAAGGGTACTATTCTATGTTACCGGGCTATCATACTCAGGGTGGTCTTAAGAACAATAATGTTCCGTGTAAAAAAAATTAAACATGCATACTAAAAACGATGCTGGACCCATATTTGTACTTATTAAAAATTGATTATATAAATTTTATAGATAATTTTGTTTTGTTTATTTTTTTTAATATAATAAAAATTTATAAATAAACCCGTTTGAATAGCGAGAAAAGAATACTATATAGCAATGCTGAATAGACCAAATCATTTAGATCTTTGATTGGAGGCAAGGCAATGTACATACTTGATTCATTGATTATTGCCTCGATTTGATTTCAGTTCAACAAACCTGAGTAACAGACAACCCACCCAGTTTGCATTAAATATGTTATGTAATTTTCAATGAATTTTCAGCATATCACTATCAGATATCATGTGTATAGGTTTGTGAAAAAATACGAAATGATAGAAGAAGGGACTCCCACCTTTCCCCCGTGATATTTAAAAATGGGAGAAAAATCTATTACAAAAAGTTAAATTTTAGCCTAATATTTTAGAAATCTACTCACTTGTAAATCTAAATCTAAATACTAAAATCTTGTAAATCTAAATCTACTTACTGCTCTTTTAAAGTAATCCACGTAAAAAATTATGACTTATAAAATTGTACACGATACCAATACAAATAAAGTGAATAAAATTTTATTATATTAAATAATAAGCTGAGCAAGTGGCCCAGCTTATTATTAATTATAATCAGAACCATAGTATACCAACAAATGTTTTTATAATTTTAAAAGAAATGAAATAAATACTTGGCATATGAAATTCTTACTGTACAACTGTCGGACCCCTTCGTCAATACTTTTTTCGTTTGTTCAAGCATTCGTATTAAGCGTATCGGTTTTCAATAACCATAAATAGAACAAATGGGAGCGCTTCTTATTCGTACGAATGATACCTCAATTACTTTTCATTAATACTTAATAGACAAGAGTCGTGATGTGAAGGAACTGGCACACTATCAAATTTGAACCCAATTCTTTAGGAAATAAGGTTGCTAATGCCATAAATACTGTTCAGATTTATATTAATAATTCCCTAATACTTTTACTATGTCTAACTTCAAGCGTCCGGAATACGGGAAGAGGCTGTCAAGACGCTAAGATAAATCACTCCTTGCACAATTTATTGGCACATGAGCAAATTAAATTACAATATTGGATTTAATAGGAGATGTCGCTTTAAGCAGTAAAATAAAGTTGTTGACCTTACTAAACGTACAATTTACGTAAAAATAGATAATAAATACTCATCATGGTCAAGTAGGGAAGGTAATTACATTAAAAATAAATTTAATATTTCATACTAAATACCTACATTACAGCTAAGCAAGTAGGTATAAAATACAAAGTTTCTATTTTTTCTGAACAGGGGTACTGATTACAAAAACATACGTGGGCCTTCCCACAGATAACAACAGGAGTCCACAGAGTATACTGCTAATAACAAGAGAGGTAAGACCTTTTCCAGAACCATTGAAAAGAAAATAATGACCCTTGACCTGACGCTCAAACGCAATTAGATATTCTACTCTGAATCTTTAAGAAAAACAAACATATTTTACCGTCGGATTGAATAGTCGACGCCCGACGGGGTTTAGTTATTGCTAAGAACACAAAGTCAACGCCAAACATACTATCTATCTATATTTAAATATATGCTCGACATAGGCACTTTTAAATAGTGAACAAGCAATATTTTTATGTATAGATTTACTAACTGCTTTTATTACTCAGATCACTGATCACCCTGATGACCTTATAGAGTAATAAGCCATTTGAACAAATAGATCATTGAGCTTCATTGCGCGAACCACTAGGAAAGGACCTGCAAGAAAAACTGACGGTGATAAATATTCTATCAACACCTAGTGATTGGTGGAATGTAACCCTTAACTTATCAGCATGAACTTAAAAAAAATAGTCGTCTTACTAACTTTACTAATAATACTTATTTTTACCTGAACATGAAAACTGTTTAGAAAAATCGTCTACATGATTATCACACTATCTTTTTTCTACGCATTTGCAATGTTAAAGAGGAAGTTATATAAATTATCATTATACACTCATTGATAAAAAAACGGGCAGTTTTGATTTTAATTCTTCTTTAAAAAAAATACGGTACCAAAATGATTTCATTTGTACATGTTACTGGCGAGTTTTAAAAATGCCGTGTTGTTTAAAACAGTACGTTCCAAATTCAAATTTTAAGATGCTCGTTTTAATCCTACATTATTGGTGCGAAGTTCCATAAGATAATATCGTTCATAGCTTTGAGTCAATTTTTATAAATTTATATCATATTCTTAATTGTCAAAGCTTCATTTATTGCTGTTTAGCTGTTACAATAATGTTAGAGAAAGTGGTAAGAGCTACCAAAATTATTGCGCTGCTCGAAGAGGGTTGCAGCCAATGCTTCGTGGCTCAGAGGCTGAGTGTGAGTCGCTCGACGGTTCAAAGGACCTGGCAGCGGTATCAAGACACTGGTTCCGTCGAGAGAAGGCCTGGTTTTGGAAGAAAAGCATATACCCAACCACGGGATAATCGTTTTTTTGTAAGTCGCGCATTGAGAAATCGCAAGTCTTTGTATGTGGACCTTAAAAGCAACCTCGAAGAAGTATGAAATGTGCATATTAGTCTTTGGACGGTCAGTAGGAGGCTTCTCGCGGCCAATATACGCAGTCATCGCCCGGCCCGCGGCCCTAAGTCACTCCGTGGACTCAAGAAGACTGGAATAGGGTATTGTTCTCCGATGATGTCTAAGAATATCTCTGTACGGTGAAGATCGACGTCGTCGAATGCCACGAACACGAGCAGAACGCTTTGCAGAGGCTTGTTTTGAAGAAATCACACCGTATGGTGGGGGCTCTATGTTTTGGGCAGGAATAAATGGATCGTACAGAGTTAGTCTTCATTCAAAACGGCTCACTGGCTGGACATCGATACATAGGGAGGGAAACTCTAATTCCTCATGCACAACCCGCATTGGCCGCTTTAGGCGAAGACTCAATTTTTATAGATGACAACGCTCGCGCCCACCGGTCTGGCGATGTGGAAGCGTATGTGCAAGAGCGACTTCGTCGTTTGGATTGGCCAGCCCGAAGTTCCGACCTCAATCCTATAGAGCATGTCTGGGACGTTCTGAAACGACGCGTGAGATCAGTACAACTGGCTCCGCAGACCATCAGAGAGCTGAAGAATGTGATTACCGCGGAGTGGGAATGTATTCCGCAAGCTAGTATCTGGGATATCCTCGCTAGCATACCTAGACGAATTCAAGCTGTGGTTTCAGCTAGAGGAGGTCACACTCGATACTAAATATTTATCTGCTTTTACTTTATTAAAGAAAAAACAAACAATTTTATCAAACTTTTTTGATAATACTGACGAAAACGATTATTTGCTTATTAATTTACAAAATTGTGAAAATAAAGCTACTGATAATTATCAAACAAACCAAGACGTCCGTTTTTTTTGCAAACGTATGTAAGTAAATAATATAATTTATCTTATCAAGAGATAGCGAGTGATATTCATTAACATTAACATCAACTTCATTAACGATGTCAACTGCATCCAGAACTGGAAACTAAGGCAGATCTTTTTATTGTAATAATACAGATAAAACATAATGATCAAGCAATAAATCTAGAAGCATCGAGCAGACCCACGGAAGTAGGAAATGACTCGGCCAAAATGTGCGGAAACACGTTCCAGCTTATTTGGGACTGACCGGATACCTCTTACACTCGTTCCTGCACAATACTGATATATGAGCTTACAGTTGCATATTTAATCTGGACAAATTATTCAACTTAAATAATTGTTTATTATAATTTTGGTCTATCAGATGTAATTATTTATTGACAATTAAACAGAGATTGAAGATATTCATAAAAAAGACAGCCTACTTAACAAAGTTTTATTTACTGTCGTGTATTCGAAAATTCTTCATTGTTATTAAATCTATTTTACACAAACTAGCGTTTGGAGCTCTTATTGTAGTATTCAGGTATAAGATTTAGGATATAACTAAAAACACGAAAGTAATAACAACTTAATAAATCGTACCAAAAACAAGTTTTTCTTAGAATTTAGCTACAATACACTACATTAATAACAACGCCATCTATCTAATAAGCAAATAACTACATACGTTTGCAGAATAGACAAAAAGTAGGATGAAAAAGCAATCGAACAGAGTGTCAGGAAAAACAATAGTGGTAACGCATTTTTTTAAATTACTGCTAGATGGCGTTACTAGCTAAATGTTACGAATTGTTTCATTTTTGTAATTATTTTATTTAAAACATACCTACACAGTCAATGTATAATATAATATACGTTGTTATTAATCCGAGATAAATAACTTAAAGCACTTATGTTACAAATATCGGACAGCAGAGGAATTACAAATATCATACTTAGATACACCCAGGCACAGAACGAATCCAAATACACATCATATAAATATTTGCTATGGGTGGGGATCAAAACTACTACCATAACCTTTGTGCGCACAAGATAGGATCACAACCATATATGCATCGGGCTCGTCTGCTATGAGGCAAGATAAATTCAAGAAATACGATGTTTTTATCTTATATATAGTTCTGAATTGTTTCAATAGAAGTCAAATAACTAAAACATATATGATAGTGTAGTATGTAAGTCAACTACAATTGTTCTTCGCGAAAACAACAAATGGAATCCTAAACAATGTATTTAATTATATATTACTAGTCATAAATAGCGGCAATACATTAGCGTCAAATGTAAGGCATAAATTATTACAGAAAGAGGCAAATTAATCTGACCAAGCTAACCAAGTGGCGAATAAAAACAAGCGCTCCACGTCACATTTACCCTAAGGCGCGAAATATGTCTCCCTGTCAACCTCGGCTCTGATGCTTTGCCTCAATCAATTTGTGTCAAATACCTTGGGTTTCATCTAGATGGTAGGATGACTTGAAAAGACCAAATAAAAAAAGCGATGAGATTACCTTAAAATTTAAAAACCTGCTCCGATTCCTCGGTAGGCAGTCAGCGTTATTCCTTATGTGCTTTCAAAGAGCTCAAAACAAAATCTTAGAAATTGTCTCATCGGCGCCCTGGTATGCTTGTAATTCGAAATCAACGTGTTCCTGGAAATACCAATCAGTAAGTATAGGGACCGCTTGATATCGCATCCAAATCCGCTGCCAGGTATGCTGTTGCAGCCTAGTTCTATTAGTAGACCGATCAAGAGAACCGACGTGCTAGCTCGCTAGGGGGAGTGGGAGCAGAGGGTCCGCCTTTCTTATCTCAAACTCCTGCTACACGCCTAATTATAGTTTACACGACTAATTGCAGGAAAAGTGAAAAGAAAAATAAATAAAGAAGTGTGGCAAATGTAAAGAATCAATATATATAATAATGCATTAATAGATATTACAAATCATCGCAGATCATCAAACAAAGGCAAGTTCAAATTTAGAATAAAAGATCCCAGCAAGTGGTGTAGTCAGCGAAAACAAAATTTCCTTTTTTGTTGTTTGGACTTTTAATGGATGGTGTGATGATGGTTCAAGATATTTATACGTATTTTCAATGTAACAATTATTATTTCACATTACAAAACACAACATATTTGCGTTTAGTAAAAATTTATTAAGTCGTCAGTTAACGGCAGCGCCGTGAAGTACCGACAGAGTAGAATAGTACCTACCTCCCCCTGTCGTGACGTAAGAGGTGACTAGCGTATTAGATTAGACAGATGGCGGTATATTCATACAAGGCAGTGTAGCTCAAATGTATAGTATATATTATACATTTGAGCTACACTATTACCAGCCATTGAAAGTGTACTGCTGGACATAGGCCTCGCCAAGAAAGGAGGCTTTTTGCCCAAAATTGCCGCGCTGGGTGTTGGCAATCGCAGAGCGCAGCATTCGCAACAGGGATGCTGTTGCCCATCCCCGCCCTGCGCATTTGAGGTACACTGTTCCGAATGGATATACCACCATCTGTCGGTTCAAGTACCTTAGTTGCCTCTTACGACTCTTGGTGCAAGGAGAGGTACTATTCTACTCTGCCAGTACGTCACGGCTTTAGCTTTTTCATCATCATCATTGCCTGAATGTAATGGTGATGACGAAAATGTTAATTTTACTTTAAAAAATGTAAAGTAAACCGCGTTTAAAAACCTTAAAAAAACGTACTCGTCGAAATCTCAATTAAAATACAGTTAGCTTCTGATATAAGTATCAATAGGATTACTGCTTCTTAAGTACCTTTGATTTGGAATACGCCTTTAAGCTCCTTGTATAGCACGGATTAGGTATTAATTAGTGATACTCCGTTTGGTCGTTGACGAGTTGGTAAAGCCGAATCTGGCAGTAGTCGGCAATTAGTCGACAAACAGAGCTAACTAGTGAGTTTAAATTATTTTAAAGTTTTTATTCAATAAAACAGAAAATTTAAATGTTGCATTCAACTTTGTCGTAAACCATTACATTCCACTTTCATACTTAACTTAACTTTACTACACCCAAAATCGTTTAATTTAAATGCAACAGGACGGGACTGTACAGCAGCATTCCCATCACGAATCTATGCTCTGCGATTACTACCACGCATGGCCAGCGTGGCAATCATAAGCAAATTTCTCCGATTTTTGGGAGGACCGTGTACAGCAGTGGACGATTGTACGGCCGATGTGATGATGAAACAATATTGGCGACGATTAACCGAAATGACGTCACAACTAAATTAAAAGAAAACAAAACTATGCGCAGATACAACGGCCGATCTCAGATCCAATAAGTTCCGGAATGGAGACCAAGAGCTAACAAGTGCAAAAAGACTGACAAAAAATCTGACTGGAGCTGAAATATCGTGTACAACCGGTCCTACTAGAAATCACTTGGTCTATATCTGTAACTAATGGACATGCCGATATCCATAAAACCATTTTTAGAAAAAAATAAGATAAGTATAAATAGTGTCATGAAGTGAGAACTAACTACTATAATAGTGATATAGATATGTTGTGTTATATATCCATTTACGAATAACCAGATAGCACCGATAATTATTTACAAACATATATATACGTACATATATATATATATATATATATATAAACCTAATATGTACGTGGAAGCATAAGTCTATAGGTCTGTTTATCTGTCTGTTTTTTATTCTTTCACGACTTCGCAGGTTACAGGTTACGAACATTTTTGAACCCAAAATTATTTCCACGTGGTACTATATAAATGAAGCCCACGCGAAAAGTAAGTATATAATTGAAATAAATGAGATACCATTGTTCTGGACGAACCTTAAAGGTTCCCATTGTGTTATGGAAACCAAAAGCAAAACCAATCATAAACACACGGACACAAAACAAATATATTTATTTATTTCTTCAACATCATCATCATATCGGCCTTATGATGAAGTTGTATGCTGGGCATAACTTTGGCGAAAGATTTCCAAAACGACTTCATAAATGTGGATTTTATTTAGCGCAATCCTGAGGTTCTAGGCATATTGACTTTACAGTACCTCCATTGCCCAATGGATTAGATAAAGTGGCAGTGGGCAGGGCACAAATCACAGATGACTAAAAGTTTTGTTGCCGCCTAGAAATCATTGATGCATCCATTGCACAGCTGCGCTTCGAATACATCTGGCGCATGCTACGGTAGGCAGCTATATTTACGTGCCCCTCTAATTGAAATTTAAGGGACAGTTTTTAATTGAATTATAACTGAGAGGACAGATCGACGGCCCGTCAAATTTATACCTAGTAATAATATTTTAATGTATGTATAGGGAGAATAGGATTACATAATATCATCATTATATCACCATACCAGCCATTGGAAGTCCACTGCAGGACATACGCCTCCGCAAAAAAGGAGTTTTTTTGCCCATAAATAGCCGAGCAGGGCAAACGTGTTGGCAATCGCAGAACGCAGCTTTCGCAACGGGGAAGCTGCTGCCCATTTGAGCTACACTGTTTCGGATGGACATACCGCTATCTATCGGTTCTGGCACCTTAGTCACCTCTTACGATACTAGGTGAGAGGTACTATTCTACTCTGCCGGTACCGCACGACATATATAATCACCATCTATTTATTCATGACAAAATATCGGTACTCAAGTTTCTCATCGGCATTGGCGCCAATGTTTCAGTATGGGTAGTACTGAAACATTGGCGCGTCAAACTCAAAACAAGAAAGATAAAACACACCGAGT
Source organism: Heortia vitessoides (assembly GCA_020976665.1). NCBI lineage: Eukaryota > Metazoa > Arthropoda > Insecta > Lepidoptera > Crambidae > Heortia > Heortia vitessoides. Next base: position 8,308,919 of record JACJUM010002525.1, on the reverse strand, counting down.
AATTAACTGTACGCCGCAAACGACTGTTGATCCCGGTTTATGGCGAAAAGACAGTGGCTGTGAACCTAGGACTACGCCGACCCTATAAATGGAAATTTATTGTCGCCGACCTGCACGAGAGAAAATTGTTAGACAAGCATACAAATCTATCGCCCGTCCCTGTCTTCGTATCGCCGATCCCCCGTCCAACGTGTGCGCTTCGATGGACGTATGACCTGTATTCTATACTCAGTTACATGTTTCGTTAAATACTAGATATATTTAATAAAATACACTTTTTTATGATGCAATTTCATTTTCACCAGAAAACAAATCCTGGACAGCCCGTCAAGGTGAATGGAATATGTATGACGTCTGAATGATAAGAAAACATGCATTGCAAATCGGACATGCAGAGTTTACGTGTTTATGTTTATTATGTTTTACGTCCAAGAAATTTTATTTTTTAGTTAAAGTAGACATGAAATCTGATAAACATATATATCGATTATGAATAATCATAATTCTTATTTTTAAGTAATAATTTTGAGTACGTACAAAAATAAGTTTAATTTGATTTCTATACCTTTATACGTTCTCGCAGAAAAGAACTTGACTGACAGACGGACAACTAAGTTCTTATTCAAGATTCTATAAAGATCTGTCTCAATTTCAATGAAAGACCTCGGCTCAAGTGCCCGTCGTTGGGGAATGAAGTTTTTTGCAATAGAGGACAGACTGAGCCCAGCCAGGTTACCGTTCGTTGCGCAGGAACTGCACGCGTTCGCCGGCGAACGCGGTGTACAACTCTACGGAGGATATAATTGTTCAGTGTTGATGATTGTGTAGTATTTGTCAGAGGGCGTGGGAGGGACGCGTTTTTTTTTTTTTTCGGTCGAACCTAGTGCTGGACTACTCAGACGTCAATTCCAGCGCCACCGAAAAAGAGGGCGGGGCCTCTCATAGATGAGAGGTCCGATGCCCGTATCAATCTTGCGTGCCCCGCGGCCGCGACGCCCGCAATGGCTCGCGAGATTTAAGCGGTACCGACGGCGTGTCCGAGGGCGCCTCTAGAGGCTCGACCTAGGCTCGGCCACCGTCGTTGGGGTTGAATTTACTATGGATGAATTAATGCAAAAGAGGACGGACAGATTGAGCCCGACAGCCCTAGGGCTGTCGGTTATCGCTCGTAGGGGCAGGGACTTCACGCGTTCGCCGGCGAACGCGGTGTACTGCAGGGACGCGTTGAGAGCAGGCGGGTTTTTTAAGAAATGGCGCGGTCTACCGTTGCCCCGTCGAGGAAACGACGTGACGATTCTTTTATGTACTCGCGTATCGTCGGTAGTTCGAGATCGCGATGCAGATTGACATTACAGACATACCAAAAGGCGTTAGTCGCCCTTCTCAGGAATTTATTCTGTACTACCTGAAGTGAGTTTAAGATCGACGGGTTCACGTATACAAATACGAGGTTTGCATACGTCATAACGGTACGGATGCATGCTTTATAAATTGTCCTCTTATGTCTAAAGGATATCTCACTGAAACCTGTGACCTGCTGCAAACTATTGTAACATGAGGACCGAATATTATACATCTGTCTAAGTGTGACACCAAGATATTTGGTTTTACTGACCCACGAAATGGATCTATCGAACATTTTAAACACCTCTATCTTGCGGTACTGTTTGTCAAAACCGCATCTGGAGAACCTCGATAAGAGTTCATGGCTGCGCTTTCTCGGGGTTCATTTACCGCGAGTCGGAGGCGTTAAAAATATAAGTACTCTACTCGTGGCGAAGGCCCGTATAATAGAAGGCCGTATCGTCCTATACATCCGTATAAAGTGAGATTCCTGGAGTCTTTGCCAGGCTTACGAGTCCCAAAAACGTTGGCATCCTTTCACTCGGTTGGATTGGCAATTTTCATTGTGGCAAGCATTGAAAATTGCCACGAACAGGCAAATGAGGTTGGCGGGTAGAATTTTCAAGACGCGTTTACTTACCTCGTATGAACCGGGTACTTTTTTAGCTTGAGAAACTGGTGGTTTTCTTCGGTGCGATACGTGGCGTATGCGTGCATTACTGCCTTCTTTTCTCTGATAAGTACCTTGACGCCATCGAGCCGGATCCGACGGTGATCTCTCACCGCTGGAACCCGTTTCGACGCATACCTAACGGCGTCCTGCAAGTGACCTATCAGAGTATCGATGGCGAGGTCTATTTCCTGACGTTCACGTCAGACGTTCGTCTCTGGTATCGTGTTCAATAGTGGAGCGTCAGTAGCTGCGAGTTTGTCTAGCGTATGATCGGAGGACAAGTCATGGATCGTTTCTATAGAATGCAGCGTCAGGGTTACATTCTTTAGAATTGCCGTTTCGGGCTTATCAGGGGTTTGCAAATAAGTTAAACTAAGATACGGCTGCTATTGGGAGTGTACTCGTGGCATGCCCGACTTGATAGACACCTATTCACTCTACCACCGATAGACTACTGTGATGTATATAGTAGTAAGTACTTTTATAAATAGATACATAGTTCATATTATTTCACAAATATTATTTTATTAAATATCTACTCATTATATCATGTGTCAACATGTGATTTCTTTAGCTTCCCCACATGGCGATCTTTGCCAGTTTAGTCAGTAATAGCATCAGATTAACAGGACCGCATAAAATATAGGAACAGTTTCAAAGTGCGATTTCGTTACTGTAGTGATTATACCATTAAATTTTAACAAATATCATGGGTCGATCAACAACGTCATTCTTCAACAAGTCAGACAAAATTATGCCTATTTTTCCTTCGAAGACTTAAAGTACCACGCATCGGCATACATACTGTTGAGCATGATAGTTCTCCTGGTGCTGCAGGTTTGACTGTATAACAACTGTACTGTATTTGATAGTAAATCTTGTATATTACAATATATAAGCTGAACTACCGATGTCATGAAAGGTAAATACGGCGAGAATTGTCCAAATACTTGGCGCTGAAATCGTGGTTCTCGTTTAGACGTGGACGTCGAGGAAGATGTGTTCCCACCAAGTCAGTGGACCCCACAAAGGGGGAAAAGTAAGTAGCGAAACGTTTTTAAAACTATGTCTAGTCATTTGCATTTTTTTTTGTTTTTTTTTTACTTCTCATCCTTATATCATTAGAGTTCTAAAACTGTTAAACACAGTTATTTCTTTTTTTACCGTTGTGATGGTATTTTATATGTATGCAATTAATTAAGCTAGTTTAATATTGCTCGATATAAATGAAGTAAACGAAGAATTCTAAAGGATAAAGTAAAATATTTTTAAGTTAAATAAGTCGTCACGGACGATTAATATATATGCAGGCAATTTTGAATGATGCAACATTACTCTATAAAAAATATTCAACGCATGCAGATGTTTTAGATACTAAAATTCGTGGAGGTGAGTTAGAAAGTAACATAATTTTCATGTAACTTGTATTTGAAAAAAATTAAAGTACCCACAAATTGTTTATTGCAACGGCAATAGCGTCGCGTATACTGTTCTGAAGACCGTTAACGAAAAGTTGTCCATAAAAAGTTTCCTCTTGGGTCTTAGGAACCCTACTTTAAGAATTATTTTAACAACCCGTAACTACACGGTTCGGAAAGATGTTATCCGAACAGCCAAGGACAAGGAGATGTTTGCTTCCCGGCCCGGAGGGTTTGTTTTTATGGCTCACCGAGGAAAATCAGTTAATTTTCAGCAATTTAAAGGACATGGTCGAGGCTATGTGAGATTTAGAGGTGCCCGAACGACTTCGTATAAGCAAAATAGACATAATTTTTATCGTGGTAGTCGCTCAGCGCGAGGCTGCACGAATTACGCTCAAAGTCCTTCATTTCAGCAAAGTTTTCCGCAAAGAGGTTCTGCATTTTTTTCGTGTAACAGTGGTAATCATGTAATATTATGTTTAAATGAAAAAGACAAAACATGGCTCATAGATACAGACGCGTCATTATCCGCAGTAAAGTGTGATTCCATTATTAAACTACAGATTCCCATCATTAGCATAAAAGGAATCGGCGGAAGCCTAAACAGTGACGGATATGTTTGCTTAAAGCTCTTCTTAACTGGAAAGGAATTTGAACATAAGTTTTATGTTTTAAAAAATATACCATGTGTACACGACAGAATAGACAGTCAAGATTTTTTACAAAAATATAATTACGTAGTAAATTACGAATTAAATAGTGTGAATATGATTAATGAAAAAAGGATTTCTAAATAAGTTACGATCATAGTTAGAATCATTTCACGAGAAAAGGTATTTGATAGTTACGCCACGATGCGAATTTTTTTTTGTAGATTTGCGATTGAGTTAGCATTGCATAATTCTATCGAAAAGGTTGTGTAAAGGAGTTTATTTAGCAGATTGTATAAACAAGGCTATTGACGTAAAAATATCTAAACACATTATGAACACACGTGAAGAAAAAGTCTCCGAGTTATTTCTACATGAAATAAAGGATTTGAACAGTTATTACGTATGTATTTTTGTTAAGGATTAATCTATTGATAGCAAAAGAGCATGAAAAATGATTATATTTTTTAGAGATTTTTCATTTAAATACAGAAGAAAAGCAACCTGTGCAAAACATACGTGTTAAATTTTAATTGTTTAATCTATCTGATCCTTCAAGTAGGTTAATGAAACTTAGATTATTGTTGGAGATCACCCAAGAGTCGTAGAGATGCTTTAACCACCGAAAAAATACACCGAATTATTATTTATGAGTGAGGAGCAATTTAAACAATTAAAAGATTATTTTGAGAATGAAAACATTTTTTCGAGTATATACAAAAAATATATTAATGTTAAATCAACCAGCAGGTTGAGTTTATTCTGTGAAAAAATAAATATTGATTGATGAGTTGTATGTTGTTCTTAACGAAGAAAAGTATATATAAGAATTAATCAATTCTATAAACAGAACGCCTCAATAGACCGGTCTCCGATTGCATAATATTAAAAAAAGGTGTTAGGGGAATAACAGACAGAGACACGATTCGTGTTATATTAAATGACTACCATAAATTGCCTACTAACACATATGCTAGTATTAGGCGTATGGTGAAAAATATAAAGAGGTTTTTCTGTACAGGTTTAGAAAAAGGAAAGAGTGTATGACTAAATGTGACCAATGCCAATAATAAAAGCATTTAAAATTTTAGTGTATTTATATAGCCCATATAGCCCATGGTTATAATAATAACCATTGGCTGTATATTGATAATAACCAATACGGCGACTTCGGCATTCGATATAATATTTTTAGATTTAATTGGTCCCTTAGGTAGTGATAGTATAAGCGATTCTAAATATGTTTAAGTCTACAGTGCTACTCGACAAAGTACGTCGTGGCATGTCCGTTTTCTGCTAAGCACACATTGTGTGTCGCCTCTGCATTTGAAATAACCTTGTGTTGCGTTACGGGATTCTTTGCGAAATCATAACGGAAAGAGGTACCAAATTTGTTTCTTCGAAATTAGATAAATAATATCCATTGCCGTGATTCCCGTGAGGTACCCACAAAGTAAAATAGTACATTCCTTATAGTTTGTACGATCAACATGTGGTACATTTAGTTTCCCTACACTACATTCGAAGTGGCTGTGTAAGAAACGAAAAAACAGTTAGATACAAAAACATCTTCTTGGACTGAACTAAAATCATATACGGCGCGAAACATCGGATCTTCGGAATCGGGAAGCGACCTGCAACGATAAGGGATTGCTGTGTTGCGTAGAAAAATTGGGTCTGTTAGAGAAAGTACAACAATCTTGAAAAACGCAAAAAAGCGGCACATCGCTGAAACCTACCCATAAGTTAGTCTGAGAACTTATATCTTCTTCATCTTATATAATCTTATATCTTTATCTTGTAACTTGACTTGGTCGAATCCAGTTAATTCACTAACATGTTAATGTTTTATCTGTCAACAATCAATTTATATACCTGTAAAATTACCAACAGTAACTTATTTTGTAAACTGATACTGTTGCCTAGCAAAATAGCAAAGACTCAGCATAAAATAGTATCGTTACAATAATGGAACAATGTAATTGGATTAGGTTGCTGACTAAGAACAAACAAACATGCCACACAGTAGGTGCACGTACCTATGTGCGCATGACACACTGGAAAGTGTTTATGTACACATTAACATCAAACACGTCAGCTCAAATATCAGTCTAATAACAATAAATACTTTAATGCACACCAGACACAAAAATTTAAGAAAACAAAAGCAAAAATTACAGGGTTCAATTAGCGGCCTTATTGTGTAATGACACTAAGCTATTAATACTTATATCTAAACTTTAAGGAGATAAATACTCAAGTAACAATACTTTCTGAAGACCTTCAAAAGTATTTTGTTGTAAAGTTTTGGAATGGATACCACACAAAAGGCATAGGATGATCACAGTATACCATCCACCCAGGCAAGGTAGACAGACGATCTGGCTAGAACTGAAAGGTTCGCGGTGGATTCAACCCGCATGCTACCTGTCCTATCGGAAATGACGTAGAATGTTTACTGCCCTATGTAAAGCAATGGACGTACTACGGTTAAAATGATAAAAATATTACTTAAATACATTAATTAATATTAATATATAATATAAATTGCTTTATAGCTAGCTGGTCAATGGTTTATTGCTGATAAATGCTTACTGGGCAATTCTAGTAGGGCACTCTTATTAATTAGCGGTAATGTGCTTTCTAAGAAGCGTCATTCACCCTATAAGTGTCGTCCGTTATTAATATATTCCATTTAATTACATACGTGTTGTATATACGACGATAACATATATAAGTTAGCATATATAAGTAGCGATAAATCATTATTTATTTTACGCGCCTCGCGGTTTCTCATACGTAGTTGCCGTTCCCGTGCAAATAACTAAAGTAATCTAAGTTATTTGAAGACATAGCGATCCGCCAGTATAATTCCTGTCAAAATTGCCCAGCCGTTTCGGAGTTTAGCTACCCTAAACAGACAGACAACTATTTAAAAACCATATTTTATAAATACGACTTCCATATGCCTATTTCAAATAGCTATTTATTAGCTAGTTATATTCTCTCTCGACCTCTATTTTGTCTGCACCTCATGTTGCAGATGCCGATTTTTTCACATCCACGGATGCGGATGCGAAGTTTTGCAGGCTTACATCCGCGGATGCAGATGTGAATGCGGATGTTTAAGATATTATGTAAATAAAATCTATTAATGAAGAATTAACGAAATTATTGACATTTTTATTTTAATCAAACATAAGTTCTAATTTTCTATTAAATATAAGCAATGTATATTGTAATTATTTTTTAACTTCACCTAGGATATGATAGGAGCATTATACTTCATAAAGAGTAGTATTGCCGCCTTTTCTGATTCAAGTCTGTTCCGCAGAGGTTCGTACATTAAACCCTTGCTATAAATAGTTGTTTGCTAGGAACACTGCCCGGTGAAGCAGATAAAAAACTTCGTACTATCAGTGATAATACCTTAAATTCCTCTCGATGTACATTCCACCAGTTTAAAAGATTTTCATCTACATTTATTCTTTTTTTAGTACGGTAAGCAAGTAACTCCTTTTTCAGATTCAGAAAGCATGGTACTGAATTTTTCAGCAATTATGTTACTAGTGTGACGGCCGTCAAATGTCTCACATTTCAATATTATCGATGATCTATCAAAGTTTGCTGCAATTCCATGGCAAGTCAGGCTATGCAAAGAAGCATTTGAGCTTGGATCCGACCAAATGTCAGACGTAGACGACATGATATGAAAATTTTGAACCACTTTGCTATAAAATCCCTTCATACAAAATCTTTAAAAAAATTGCGTCCCCTAAATTATATCTTGGTGCTCATTCTTGCATCAATCTATGAAAACCCAGCCCTTTAACAAAATTAAACGGTAAACTTTGAAGTGCAATCATTTCTCCAATGAGTTTATAATTTTTTATAGAATTGCAATTATAGACGTCTCACTTCTTTTCTTTTTGAATTACTTCTTCCAATGAAAGTTATTTCTTTACTTCTTAAATAGGAGTGGTAACTTTATCTAAAAAATAAACATTTGCATAAAAAATTTTGTAACAAAAACTATTTAATTAAAAGTAATTAACAAGTGATTCTATTTAAAATTTTGAAAATAAAATATAACCTTTCTTTATATTTTTGTAAATAAATTTCAAAATCAAATGTCCAACTTATATTGCAAAAAAAGAGTTTATTCATTACTAACATTTATAATAAAGAAGGATCCCTAATGTTTTCTGAAATTAACATTAAATATAGCGTGAATGCAGCTTTTAAATGGTGAAAGATTTTTTGAAATCGAAAATATGTATTTATATTCAGATTATATATACGATACAGTATAACTGACGGAGTCATATAACGGCAAATGACTATATTGAGAGTAAACTTTGCCAATAAACCACAATTAAAACTATGCTTTTATTATACTAACCGAACAATGTCTCAAGTAAATATTAATTAATTAAAACTACAAATGATTAGACTTACTTGCGTCAGATTTCATCTGTTGTAATTTTTTTCTTAACTATTGTTCTCCTATGTAGAAAATTCTCCTGAGTGCATCGACTTAAGATGACTTTTCAAAGACGATGTTGTTCGGCCCTTGCGAGAGTAGCTTTTGTTGCATATTTTACAATTAGCTTTATCACGGTCTTCTTTATTTGGTTCAAAATAATCCCATACATTACTTTTAGTTGGTGGTGACATTGTTAACTAACTAATTACATAAAATATCAATAACGGGAATCACGCTGGAAAAATAACGAATTTCGTCATAAAACGATAATTTTTCCTACAATAAAACGTATTACTAGTGTAATATAATAGAGAATTACCGTCTTATGGATATTAGTCCAAGTACTATAAAGTTTTCTTGTAAACTCTTCTTATTTACACACAATGACCTCTGTATCACAACATTCAAAATATCTATCTATCTTTATAATACGATAAGTAGTTCACTTTCACTTCACAGCGCAAACAAATACTTAATATTTATTTACTTGCAAGAAACAATTGATAAACAAGAACAAATAAACGTGTCGAATTTTGTCACCAATTTCTTCGCTCCCATTGGTCATTGTCACGTGCGACCAGCACACGTCAATCACCGGCCCCGCCCAATTTCTTTCTTGTAGCCACTTGTATAATATTCGCATCCGCATAAACATCCGCATTGATTAATGCGGATGCAAATGCAGATGCAGATGTCCAAATCAATGCGGATGTTCCGCATTTGCAGATGCGGAGGCGAATGTTCGCAACATCCCTGGTCTGCACCACAAACACGCAGATTTGCAGATGGAACTTGCCAGGCGTTTGGAAGCAAACAATACTTATCGTTTTATTTTGAATACTTTCTTATAATAGTTTATTTGTTATTCTTATATGTAAGCTAGTTGTAAAATTTCATCAAAATTTATAGAGTATCTTTTGCATGAAAGAGTAACAAACTTACATCCATATGTATATTCCGTATATTCTAAGAAGCTTTTGCGTTTCTAATATTAGTAAAATTCCCAGACATTCAGCACCACCATATACATGTGCAATAAAATTTCATAAATACACAAAATAAGAACTTTTTACTTCCGACTCTTATCTTTTTCACCAATTCTAGATAAATAATTAAAATTTGATGCCTCGTGTTGACCTACATTCATATTAACTCCTTGTGGTGTATGACCCTAAAATTTAATGTAATCACGTTATATATTTCCTTAAAACGCCCACCGACACAAATAATTGACAAGGCTATCAATATATAGGAGATCATTGAAGGAATAACTCTGTCATATTATCCTTATATATAAGTACAAATAACATTTTCAAAATCTATAAAATATCGTTACTTAAATTTTCGTTACACCTAAATAAAACCATGAAAATATTGGCGGCATTTTGGTAATTTAATTTACCGACCTGATCATCATCATCATATCTGCCATAAAAAAATCCACTGCTGGACACAAGCCTCTTAAAACTAATAAAAATATGAAAGCTTAAAAATTTACATAGGTTGCATTAATATAACAAAAGACGCAAATATTTATTAAACAAGTTATTTACAGTTAAATATATAAATTTATAATACAGTTAAATATTATATAACGAACAAAGATTAAAGTAGGAAAATATCTCAAGTCCCATATTACTTCCTTTTTTAGACTAAGTCGACGAACAAGCATATAAACGCTCGTTTATCCATAACTAGCGCGTTGCCGTAATTTCACTGCCCCTTTCACCCCTGAAACCGGAATACAAATAATGTTGTTTATTGGTAAAATTAAATCCGTACGTGAGGTATCAATATAGACGACCTTTGTATGAGGTCTACCTCTAGTAAATTTTATGGGTTAAAAGTGCAGAAGTTATGGATAAGAGAAATAATTTAAAGATATTTTTAATATATGTAACACTTTAAATATTACTTTGTTATAAACAGATAAAAGGTTGGCACTATTCTTCTAAAATAATTAATTACGTGTTAAACAATTGTATAGCATTTCTTAAGTAGTAAGTAGGTTTAAAGAATTTTGAACATGTCACATTTTGCTATAGATAAACGGAGTAAAGTTAATTTTGATAATTATAATTCAATAGACATACAACTGAGTTGTAAAATTAAATGTTTTTTTAGTGTAGTATGTGTAAAATGTTTAATGGCATGCCAAGTTTATTTATTAAGTAAATACGAATTATCAAGCCAGAAGAGGTCGGTCAATTGGACGGTCAATCGGATCTTCATCAAAGAAACTTTCACGCTAGAACATTTAGAATATCTTTGTAACTCACCAATACATGTATATGTACAAAGCACTGAATCTTAATTAACAAAGCAGAATTTGTAGATTCTCTTCTCGTTGATTGATATGCTCATGTGAAGTCTATTTAGGTTTTTTCTTTTAATTATTAATATGTTTTTCATATACTGCCGCAATCATAAAAGATATATTTTTTAAACTGAACTGAATACGTTCTATGAATTTGAAACTACCTGTATAAATATATTTCCCTACTATAGCGAACATACCTTGCAGTTAAATGGAGTGAATCGGTAGTAAGCACAGATGCTACCAAACATCGGCTTGTACAAATGGCCAGGGGACTGTACAAAGCATTCACTATAAACAAAAACATAAAAGGACATAAAGCATTAACAATCAGTACTTTAATATCAACTTTTAAGAAATAAAACATAAATAACAAAACTAGCTAACAACATTAAAATATATTCTATTAAGTTGCTACATAAGTTGACGTATTCTGTTTTCCTTTGTCATTTTTGCATAAAGGCATGTGGTAGATCCAATCTTTCTTCTGAAACAATGACGGAGAAATAACATTGATAAATAACTTTTATTGATTTATATACTACATATTTATTTATTATAGATTTTTGAAGAATACCTTATGTTTCAATGTTAAAGGTTTTGAGGTGAAACCTTAGGAAAGAATAAAACATTTTCATTTGGCATAGCATTCAAGAACGTTAAAATAATAGGACAAAAGAATCTAGTAAAGTCGAATGATATAAAATCCAATAAAGCTTAGTAAAATTAAATTTACAAAAATAATCAAATATCTTGGGTTATTGGAAAGAATAATTCGACATAGTCTAAATAAATATTACGCGAATATAATAGACATATATACAGCTAATATATAGTTAATACCAAGACTTACAAGGTAAACAATTTATTAAAAACAATATTAAACTCTACGTTAGCAAAAAGGCAAAACAATCAGTTACCATGCAATCGTAACTGCAATAGTAAAACTGGTAGCAGGCTAAGCACATTTTGCGCGTTAACACTCCACAAACTCTACATTGCCCGTTTTTAATACGTAAGGCCTTTGGATTTAGAGATGTGACATGAGTTATCATCGGTGCCATTTGAAGTGTGTTGTCAGTTTCCTCTACCTGCAAAAAAAGAATTTTACATCATGTCTATAATGTCATAGTGATTTATAATCGTTATAAGAAATGCAAATGTATATGTGCAACACGTGTCTTACCATTGAAAATGTTGGTGGACTTATGTATTCACCATCAGTAGATATTGAAGACTGACTTCTTTGTATAGACATTTTATTCTGTAAATTTGGTATAATATGGTGAGTTTTTTCGGGTATAATATTTGGCGGCCTATTTTTTTCAGAAAAGTATCTTTCATTTTGTATTGGTAATGATATTGGCATTACTGGCTCATAATTTATTTGTGTTGTACCTACACTGCTGTCTTGTTCATAAGATTCACTTAAATACGTATCACATTTTACTGGATTATAACTCTGTGTTATATCATTATTTAAGTGGTATCTAAGTATATTATAATTGCAATTACTATAGTTTGGTACATGATCAATCCTGAACGGGGCAGACTCTTGACTTGAGGAAACCACCTCATGTCCCAAGGAAGTTCCTCGTCTAGAAGGAAAACGCTCATATACTGTTGGCGTAGGCTCATTCCTTAAAAATTCTTGGTAAGGATGATATGAGCCCTGATATTTTTTTTTACCAATCAGCGATGCTCCGATTGTCACACACTTATTTGGATACTTTATGTGTGAAGAAAATGTTTTATTATACACATCTGTAGAAATTGAATTGGTATCAATATGCTGGATATTATATGATGCTGGTTCTGTCTGGCGTTCGTTGGAATTATTTGTCTCCGTTCTATGCTCAAGTCTATTTTGATTTCTCTTATCTACTCCATCTATATAATCATTTAGGTGCATGCCCTCTGACGCGCCTGAATCAAGCGTATCTTGGGATACGATTTGCAAATCAATTTTATTCAAATCATTATGTGTTACTTCTTGTGCTATAGGTTCTTTTTGGAGCTTCTCCGTTGACACAATTACACTATTGGGTATTACTTGAGATACGATGTTTTTATTGGAGTTAAAAAAATTAATCTCAGGAAGGAAGCCTTTCTTTGAATTTGACTTCTCGTTTTGATATTGTATCTCTTTACTTGAACTCAAGCAGCAAGACTGCAAATTAGAAACTGTTTGTTGTGCATCCATTGGTTTTGCATTGTCTTTTTCAGCACAAACTTTATCATTTATTTGTAAAGCTGTTGTATTTACAATTTCTTTATTTTTTTTAGTAATATTACTAAGTATAAAAGGGTTCTTTACTGGTAAATTTAGAATCCAGTCTTTTTTTTGTTTAGCCCACAAAAGCATTTCGTCGTAAAACGGCATAATTTCTTTGATAGTAAGATTTAAGTTCATATCTTCTTTTGCAATATTCATTGTGCTTTTTAAGAACGCTTTTTTAAATACATCCGCGTTATTTAGTTTTAGTATTATAGATACTGTAGTGCAATATGATAACTGAAAAAAATGATACTTTATTTTGGCGTACTGCCTTTTTAGCTCCTGCTTACCAATTTCGATATCAGATTTCTCGTTTACGATTTCAGTAAGCTTATTATGTGCATTTACAATGTGAATTAAGGATTTACATACCGAATATAAAAGTTCATTGACGATAACATCTGTTTTAACATTCGTAACTGCTTTAGCTTCATGGGCATTTAATATGATTTTTTTAGGAGAACGTGGAGGAGAAGAAACTTCATCATCCGTAATTTTTTCCAAATAATTATCACTACCCTCTATAGACTTAGATTTATGTTTACTTTTTTTTGATTTCTTATGTTTTCCTTTTTCTCTGTCAGTTTTATTCGTATAATTAGAATGTTTTCCAACTAGCCTGACAAATTCGTTATCTGAGGTCTTCGTAGAATACTTAGGCTTCTTTTTTTCGATCTCCTCCTCTGTACGGGCTGCTATAATATCGTCATTATTAGCAAGGGTATCTTCATCAGAATCATCGTACATAATTGTAACCGTTACAGGTCCACTCAAATCACATAATTCCATGTCAGCAGGAGTGTTTACTGTAACAAAAAGAACAATAAAATACTCTGAGGTAGCAGTCCTAATGTTTACTGCTGGGTATAAGCCTTCCCAAAAAAAAGAGGAAGTTATCAATAATTACTGCACTGGGCAAGCGTGGTAGCAGTCAAATAGAATAGCTTCGCAATGAGAATGCTGCTGCCCGTCTTCATTCGGTTGCATTTGAACTACTTTAATGCGAATGGATATACCGCCATCTGTCGGCTCTCGTACTTAAGTCACCTCTGACGACACCTGGCACAGGTAAAGGTACTACTTTGCCGGTACCTCACTTTTAGCAAAGTTCTATTAAAAGCCTAGATCCAATGTATGTCATTGTTATTGTTTTATTGATCGTATCCTTAGAAAGTTACATTTAAATCAAAAAAGGCACATAACAGATATTTTTACTTTATAAATCAGTTTTTGTTTTTATTACAAGAATTATTAGAAAAAATCGAGTTTATTGAACAGACTCACTTAACCTGAGCATGACATTTATCCTCATACAGTAATCCATAATTTTTATGTTCAAAGCATTCAATCCATTTCGCTATAATAGTATGATGTCTGCAGACACACTTGTCAAGAAATATTTGGAATGTTGGCAAAGAACGCCACGCTAGACCAGTGTAGTGGCAATTACAGAGTGTATATTAGCTATGAGGTATACGGCGATCATAGCGGCCTGTAATGGGTAGCAACCCATTACAAACCGCTATTTGAGCTTTATATACCTGTTTATCCTAATATTTAGGACACCTGGTACAGAACAAAAAGAAATGTAATAATCCCTGCTGGTACCCCACGACCAAAACTATGTAATATAATGTAATGTACAACGTAATGTATAGTGTAATGAAGATTGTAACGTACAACGTAATGTGTAATGTAATGTAAAATATAACGTACAATATAATATATAGTGTAATGTACAATGTAATGCAATGGATTTTATTTGACATATGTATTCAAAAGCATAAATCCACACATCATAATTATAAAAAATTATAAGAACATAATAGCTTAACATAATATTTCAAGGAATATCGATGTGAACGCAATGAAGAAATATATATTACTTATTTTTGAACTCGCATGTGCCAAATTAACTAATAGTAAAATGCTATTCGATCGATAAGTCCAAAAATAATAGCATAAATCATGATGAGCAATTAATTTAAAGCTTGACTTTTATACTAAGAAGTATTTCAGCATCATTATATCAGCCGCAACAGGTCCATTGCTGGACATAGGCCTCTCAGTGTTTTTAATAGGGCCGATCGTATGCGGCCTGCATCCAGCACGATCTTGCGGTTTTAATCAGATCTATCCACCTTATGGACCTTTGTGGGTGGACGTACGCTCGGCTTGCCGGTACGTGGTCTCCTTTCCAAAACCCACCGTTCCATCGTTCATTGGGTTAGGTTCTTTGCCCACAGCCACTTCAACTCACTAATCCACCGGTCTTTTTTTTTTTTTTTTTTTTTTTTTTTTTTTTTTTTTGAACCTAGTGCTGGACTACTCAGACGTCAATTCCAGCGCCACCGAAAAAGAGGGCGGGGCCTCTCATAGATGAGAGGTCCGATGCCCGTAAAATATTCTTGCGTGCCCCGCGGCCGCGACCGCGCGTAAGCGCGGTCGCGCCCGCGATGGCTCGCGAGATTTAAGCGGGACCGACGGCGTGTCCGAGGGCGCCTCTAGAGGCTCGATCTAGGCTCGGCCGCCGTCGTTGGGGTTGAATTTACTATGGATGAATTAAAGCAAAAGAGGACGGACAGATTGAGCCCAACAACCCTAGGGCTGTCGGTTATCGCTCGTAGGGGCAGGGACTTCACGCGTTCGCCGGCGAACGCGGTGTACTGCTCTGTTGTACGAGTGCATGTGGAGTGTTAATGACCGTGTTGTGCCAGTGAGAGGGCGAGAAAGGACTGCGATTTTCGCGGTTGTGCTATCGGGCGGGTCGTCTAAGACGTGACGCGGTCTGCGAGATCGGGCGTGGACGTTTTTCCGAGCGACGTATTTTGCGGCCTTGGAGATTAAGGGATTGGGGTGATTTATGGCCCCATCGAAGAAACGGCGCGACGCTTCTTTCATGTATTCGCGAATCGTGGGAAGGTCGAGATCGTGATGTAGGCTCACGTTACGGACGTACCACGGGGCGTCGGTCGCCCTGCGCATGAATTTGTTTTGTACCACCTGAAGGGTTTTAATATGACTCGGGGCCGCGTGAGCGAACACGGGGCTCGCGTAAGTCATTACTGTGCGGATACAGGCCTTGTAGATAGTCCTCTTGTGGCGGAGGGACATCTTACTTTCGCGGCCGATGTAGTAATTCAATCTACCTAAGATATAGGCGGCCCTATTATTGACTGTTTTTGGGTGAGGTCCGAACGTCATGCAGCGATCCAGAGTGACACCTAAATACTTTACTTTGTTAACCCAGGGGATGGGTCGATCGAATAGTTTAAACGCCCCCACTTCGCGGCGCATACCGTTCGCGCCGTGTCGACTTGACCTCGAGAAATGTACGGCTGCACTTTTCTCGGGGTTTATTTCGACACGCCACTTGCGAAACCATTCGCCGAGTACATTCACCGCGCGTTGGAGGCGTTTGTAGCTAAGGGAGGGATCGCGGTTACGGTCCGCATCGTACAGGGCCGTATCGTCCGCAAACAGGGCTAACTCTACGCCCGGAGAGCTGGGCATATCGCACGTATAGAGCGCGAATAGGATCGGAGAGAGCACGGATCCTTGGGGGACGCCGGCAGAAATGGTGTGTCTGCTGGAGTAGGAACCCTCGACTCGATACCTGAACGATCGGTTCGAGAGAAAATCTTTAATAATTAGACAGAGTCTGTCCGGCACACCCTGAAAATGGAGTTTGAACACTAGGCCGTTGTGCCAGACTTTGTCGAAAGCTTTCGCGACGTCAAAGAACAACGCCGTCGTCCCTTGCGGTCGGCGTCGCTCGTTGAGGCGCGAAAGGACATGTTCCGTGAGGCGGTGCAATTGATGGACACATGAGTGTCGGTTGCGAAAGCCGAACTGTTCGTCTGCCATAAGGCCGTTATCGTAGACGAACCCTCGCAATCGCGAACAAATGAGGCGCTCATATAACTTGGCCAAAGAATTGAGCAAGCTAATGGGCCTGTAGGAAGTGGGATTTTGTGGGTCTTTACCGGGCTTGTGAATGCCAATGACGGCGGCATCCTTCCACGCGTCGGGAAACACGCAGTTGGACATGGCCGCATTAAAGATAGTCACAAGCAGGCAAATAATATGGGCGGGGAGAATACGCAGGACGCGGTTAGTTATACCGTCCGGACCGGGGGCTTTGTTTACCTTAAGATCGCGAATGACGTCACGGACCTCAACTGGCGTGATCGGGTCTAACGGCGGCGCCGTCGGCGGCGCGAGTTCTAGTTTTTCGACTTCGTCGTCGACATACTGAACGAAGGACTGGTTAGTGGGGAGTGTGCTAACCGAGCACTGCAATTCTAGACTTTCCGCTAGGCATTCGGCTTTTTCGACGTCTGTGAACGCGACGGCGGCGGAAGCGGCGACGGCGACGGTCGCGGGCGCGGGCGCGGGCGCGGGCGCAGACGTAGCGGTACGATTGAGGGCGGGCATGTTCGCCGTCTTGTCCGACTTGAGGTATCTCGCCAGCTTCCAATATGCTTGGTGAGATGGCGAGAGTTCCTCGAGTAGATCCCCCCACCGGGAATTCCGCACTTCGTTAATGCGCGCCCTTACAGCGTACTGAAGGGAGCGCATATGAAGGCGGTTTTCCTCGGTGCGGTAGACGGCGTATGCCCGCATAGCGGCTTTTTTATCTCTAATGAGTTCCTTTACATCCTCGGGCAAGATCAGACGATGATTTCTCAACGCCGGAACCTGCTTGGACGCACCCCTGACGGCGTCCGTCAAGTGACTCGTTAGAGCTTCGATCGCGGTGTCTGTTTCCTGCCTAGTTTTGATCGTTTCCGGGATAGATTTCAGTAGGGGAGCGTCAGTAGCTGCGAGTGTTTTCCCGAGCTTCCTCCAGTCCACCACTGTCACCGTCTCCGGAGCCGAGCCTACGGGGGGACCTAGCTGGAGTTTGACCGGCATATGGTCGGACGACAAGTCATGAATAGTTTCTATAGAATGCAGCGTCAATGCCACATTCTTCAGAAGCGCCATGTCAAGTATGTCCGGCCTGTGATTGGCCTGATTTGGATAGCGCGTCGGCGCCAAAGGAGCCACCACGACGAAGTCGAGCTTATCGGAAAGGTCGCACATCCTCGTACCGTTTGGGGTAGAGGATACGCAACCGAACCGTATATGTTTACTATTGAAGTCGCCGGCAATAATGACGGCTTCGTCAAGAGCAAACAGCGCTGCGAGATCCGCCTCTGTTAGCTTCCCCTGCGGGGACAAATACGCTGATATTATGGTGACGGGGCGATGACGGGTCATCGCCAAACGGCAAACCGAGACTTCGATGTCTGTGAGCGCGGGCGGGGGGTCGACCGGGCAACATTGCAAGTTCCGCTTACAATAGATCAGAGTCCCACCGCCCGGGCGGCCGACTCTGTCGTTCCTAACGGTTCTGTAATTTGCTATGTTAGGGGTCCGCCTACTGGGCTTTAGGAAGGTCTCTTGTACTAGAAAGACGTCCACGTCGTGATCGGACAAGAATTTAGCAATCTCTGCTTTTTGATCGCTCATACAATTGGCGTTATAAAACGCCAACGTAAGCGAGCGGGGTTTAGATCGCGCTGATCGTCATTATTTAGATTTCGCGAAGGAGGCCAGGGTCTTGATTAGAGCCGGATGCTCCATTGACGCCTGCATAAGTGCCCACTGCGATTGGGCCACGGAATTAAGTTTCTTCGCTTCGGCGAATTTGTTAAGTAGGAGCGGTATCTCCTCTATGAATGGCGCTACGCCGGCCGAGAAGGCCATTAATTCGTCTAGGTCCTCCGGTGAGAAACCTAGACCAGCCATCGGGGGCTGGGTCGGAGGCTGGGCCGAGCGCGGAGTTTAAACTAATGGTGGTTTCGCGGCTGACGATCTCCTTACTGCATTGCCCCTCGCGGGGGGACTGTTTTTGACAACAGAGGCTGGCGCTCTGTCTACCGTTTTGCCCCACGCGGGGTTATTTTTGACTCCGGCGGACGCGCGCGCTGCCTCTGTCTCGCGGGAGCGAAGCGCGGGGAAGTGCCTATCGTTCTGGAGGTCAGTTACGAACGAACGCGAGTTTTTGGACTGGGGGCCGGAGGGGGCCCGCGAGCCCTGAACCGGCCGACGACCAGGCCTCGGCGCTCTGCGCGGCGCCTTGGGACAACCGCGATAGTTCGCAGTGTGTCCCGCCTCGCCGCACAAGACGCAAGCCGGGGGTGTCGGGGTTCCTGGCGCACGGGAGCACTCAGCGGTCCCGTGGTCCCCTAGGCATTTAACGCACCTCGGGCGTGCGTAGCATCTGAAGGCCGAGTGGCCGTAGAGTTGACAGCGGTGGCATTGCCCTATCTGGCCCCGTTGCCTAGGAGCCTCCACTCTGAGGGAGGTGAGACCGCAAACCGTGCGGACGTCGAAAATTTTCTTACCCTCGGGGGTAAGGTCTAAGATGATTAGGACGAGGTCTAGCGGAGACGCTCGCCCACGGCCTAGGTGAAGGCGGTGGACCGCCTGAACCGGTAGGTTCTGGGCCCTTAGATCCGCAGCTACCAATTCCGTATCTAGCTCCTTCGGGATACCACGGATTATTACTCTTAATTTACGCTCCTCTGGGAGCGCGTAAGTATGGAAACTTACGTTGAGTGACAAGAGGTAGGCCGTCAGCGCACGGTGCGCGTCGGCCGTCGGGACTTGCACCCGAATTTCCAATTGGGTAGCGGTTGCCCTGTTGTAAGGTATATTTTTGTCGCGCAGGGCTGTCGACAAATGGTTCCAGGACGATTTGTCCTGGATTATTACCGGCGGCGGCGTCTTTTCCGATCGCGATCGCGGCGCGGGTTGAGCGGTGGCGGGTGCGGGTGCGGGGCGGCGCGGGGGGCCGTTGACACGCTTGGATGTTTTCGGGGGAGGCAGGGGGGAATCGCGGATGGGTTTCCTCTTCCGCCTCTTACCAACGACGGTTGTGAACCCGTCCTCGTTTTCGATCGCCGATCGCTCGGCACCATCTGAGTCAGATGCCGACTCGAATCGGCATTCCATTTCAGAGTCGGAGGACATCCTCCTGCGACCCTAGAACCTTCCTGAGTTCGACCTCATCGAAGAGGCCGGTGATCGCGACACAATGCGCGGTGAGTAGAATCGTGGGGAACCGCGGGGAGAACGCGAGCGCGAACGCGAACGCGATTGCGACCTCTGTCGCTGACGGCGGGCGAGACGCGGCGAGCGGCGGACCGGGCACGGCGGCGACGGCGAACGCGATTTTTCCTGCGGTCGAGACGCGGGCGCGGACGCGGCGGGGCGCGGGGAGCGCTGAGGGCGCGGCGAGGGCCTGGCTAAAGGCGGGGCTCTTTTTGGCGGAGGGTCCGGTGAAGCCGGTGACGACGTGATTCCGGCCGGGGCTGAAGGCTCCGAGCGGAGGAAGTGCGGCGCGA
>JACJUM010002525.1:8211453-8280741 GCA_020976665.1 Heortia vitessoides | reverse complement strand
GCCTCCGACCCAGCCCCCGATGGCTGGTCTAGGTTTCTCGCCGGAGGACTTAGACGAATTAATGGCCTTCTCGGCCGGCATTGCACCCTTCATCGAGGAGATACCGCTCCTCCTAAACAAATTCGCCGAAGCGAAAACCCTCAAATCTGTGGCCCAATCGCAGTGGGCACTAATGCAGGCGTCGATGGAGCATCCGGCTCTAATTAAGACCCTGGCCTCCTTCGTGAAATCCAATTAGATGTCCCTAACAATAGCGCGATGTAAACCCCGCTCGCTTACGTTGGCGTTCTATAACGCCAATTGTATGAGCGACCAGAAAGCAAAGATTGCGAAATTCCTATCCGAGCACGACGTGGACGTTTTCCTAGTTCAAGAGACATACCTAAAGCCCAGTAGACGGACCCCTAACATAGCGAATTATAGGACCGTTAGGAACGACAGAGCCGGCCGCCCGGGCGGTGGGACTCTAGTCTATTTTAAGCGTAACTTACAATGCTGCCCGGTTAACCCCCCGCCCGCGCTTACAGACATCAGAGTCTCTATTTGCCGTTTGGCGATGACCGGTCATCCCCCCGTCACCATAGCGTCAGCGTATTTGTCCCCGTCGGGGAAGCTAACAGAGGCGGATCTCGCAGCGCTGTTTGCTCTTGACGAAGCCGTCATTATTGCCGGCGACTTCAATAGCAAACATATACGGTTCGGTTGCGTATCCTCTACTCAAAACGGTACGAGGATGTGCGACCTCTCCGATGAGCTCGACTTCGTCGTGGTGGCTCCCCTGGCGCCGACGCACTTTCCCAACCAGGCCAATCACAGGCCGGACATACTCGACATGGCACTTCTAAAGAATGTGGCATTGACGCTGCATTCTATAGAAACGATCTATGACTTGTCGTCCGACCATATGCCGGTTAAACTACAATTAGGTCCCCCCGTAGGTTCGGCTCCGGAGACGGTGACAGTGGTGGACTGGAGGAAGCTCGGGAAAACACTCGCAGCTACCGACGCTCCCCTATTGAAATCCATCCCGGAAACGATTTTAACTAGGCAGGATACAGACACCGCGATCGAAGCTCTAACGAGTTACTTGACGGACGCCGTCAGGGGTGCGTCCAAGCAGGTTCCGGCGATGAGAAATCATCGTCTGATCTTGCCCGAGGATGTCAAGGAACTCATTAGAGATAAAAAAGCCGCTATGCGGGCCTACGCCGTCTACCGCACCGAGGAAAACCGTCTTCACTTGCGCTACCTTCAGTACGCTGTAAGGGCGCGCATTAACGAAGTGCGGAATTCCCGGTGGGGCGATCTACTCGAGGAACTCTCGCCGTCTCACCAAGCATATTGGAAGCGTGCGAGATACCTCAAGTCAGACAAGACGGCGAACATGCCCGCCCTCAATCGTACCGCTACGTCTGCGCCCACTCCCGCGCCCGCTACCGCGCCCGCGCCCGCGCCCGCGCCTGAGCCCGCGCCCGCGCCCGCGATCCCACCCGTGACCGTCGCCGCCGCCGCCGCCACCATCGTCGCGTTCACAGACGTCGAAAAAGCCGAATGCCTAGCGGATAGTTTAGAATCGCAGTGCTCGGTTAGCACACTCCCTACGAATTTGTCTTTCGTTCAGTATGTCGACGACGAAGTCGAAAAAATAGAACACGCGCCGCCGACGGCGCCGCCGTTAGACCCGGTCACGCCAGTTGAGGTCCGTGACGTCATTCGCGATCTCAAAGTAAACAAAGCCCCAGGTTCGGACGGAATAACTAATCGCGTCCTGCGTATTCTCCCCGCCCATATCATTTGCCTGCTTGTGACAATTTTCAATGCGGCCATGTCTAACTGCGTATTTCCCGACGCGTGGAAAGACGCCGTCGTCATTGGCATCCACAAGCCCGGTAAAGACCCACGAAATGACGGTGATGACTTACGCGAGCCTCGTATTCGCTCACGCGGCCCAGTCTCATATCAAATCCCTTCAAGTAGTCCAAAATAAATTCATGCGCAGGGCGACCGACGCCCCGTGGTACATCCGTAATCTTAGCTTACACCACGATCTCGATCTTCCCACGATTCGCGAGTTCATGAAAGAAGCGTCGCGCCGATTCTTCGACGGGGCCTCAAATCACTCTAACCCTTTAATTTCCAAGTCCGCGAAATACGTCGCAAGGAAAAACGTCCGCGCCCGATACCGTAGACCGCGTCTCGTCTTAGATGACCCTCCCGATGATATAACCGCGAAAAGCGCAGCCCTTCCTCGCCCTCTTACTGGCACAACACAATCACTTTCACTGCGTTCGCCGGCGAACGCGTCAAGTCCCTGCCCCTACGAGCGATAACCCCAGGCTGTTGGGCTCAATCTGTCCGTCCTCTTTTGTTACAATTCATAGTAAATTCAACCCCAACGACGGCGGCCGAGCCTAGGTCGAGCCTCTAGAGGTGCCCTCGGACGCGCCGTCGGTCCCGCGCAAATCTCGCGAGCCATTGCGAGCGCGACCGCGCTAGACGCGCGGTCGCGGCCTCGGGGCACGCAGGGTGCATACGGGCATCGGACCTCTCATCTATGAGAGGCCCCGCCCTCTTTTTTCGGTTGCGCTGGAATTAACGCCTGAGTCGTCCAGCACTAGGAAAAAACAAAAAAAAAAAAACGAAGTCAACGTTTCAATATTTCCTACAACAAAAAGACCTTATCCGACGCGCGAGAATAACAGTGCTTACAAATTATATGCAGCGAATGGCAGTGTGATCAAAACATGGTACTAAAAATCTAGTATTGAATTTAAAAATGCGCAGATCTTATTCGTGGATCTTTATTCTGGCTGTCTATCGTTACGCAAGATCATTCATCAATTAAAACAATAGATGTCATTTTACACCATTTTACGACATTTAATCTGCTTATCCTGATATCACTGAGCCGATATGTTATAAGAAGATTCCACAACACAACGTCATACATCATATTGAAACTACAGGCCAGTTCACCAGTTATCGCCCTTGCCCGACCTCTTCACCCAGACAAGTAAGCAAAAGTGAAGAAAGAGTTCGACTATTTGAATTGACATTGATAAACCAAATTCCACCTTCTAAACTAATTTACTGAATTTTTATCACCCGACTTTATCCCAACTTACTAGAAATGTTCGAATGTAACAAGAAACCTAATAATAAGACGGATTCGAATAAAATAAGAAATAATTGACTTTTATATTTATCATCTCCGTTTAATTTTCTCAGTTTTATTTAATTGGCATTATCTCCCTTTCAACCATTACATGAAACAGAAAATAAATATATATATAAACATACACATCTCATTCACATCACATTTTTATCAGATATATATACGGTGTATATATATATATATATATATATATTTACGTAAAAATATATTTATATTTTAAATATATTATCTTGCCCAATGTATAGCATTAAATAGACTTGTGATGTGTGTAAATTTAATATAATAATAATGACTCCGAGAAAAGTCACTTAAAACACTTGTGTCACGTACAACAAAGAAATCACAAATACAACACTTAAAAATATATATTTAACACCCAGACACAGAACAAACACAAATATCATCATATAAATATTTGCCCTAAATGGGGATTGAATCCAGGATCTTTGGCGCACAAGATAGGATCATTATCAACTGCACTAAAAAAAACTTGTCGAATGTCGAATCTATATATATAAAAGGAGAAGCTGGCTGACTGACTGACTGATATCTCAACGCAGGGCCTAAACTATAAGGGTTAGAAATTAGAAATTTTACTCAGGGGTTCGTTTTTATTAAGGGGTGCTCTAAGAATTTGATAATACACGCACTTGGAGGTAAAATGGGGGCGCGAAGTTAGTGTGACACTTTGCTGTTTTCAAAAAAGTTATTAGTTTGAAATTCATTATGCAGGTTTTTCATTGAAAGTCGTATAATATGCGTAAATTATTTTTTCAAAAATCTTCTTTTTGGGGGTAAAGTAATAAGTGATTTTTATTATATTAATAATATCAGTATTTTTTTTAGTAAAAAGGTGAAACCGCTGGGCGTTGTTTATACTATATACAATACAATACATTACAAATGTTTTATTACATTCTTATTATTATTACAGACATTATCCTAATTATTACAGAAATTGTATAATAATGTACATGAAACCCTGAGGATATTTCGTAATTTCAGGAACTTATCTATGTCGCTTCTTGACAGCTTAGCTAAAAGTCACTGAAAGAAAAAAACTCGTGCCTGATCTATCCCATGACTGTTGACCAGAAATAATATCAATAGCAAACATAACCACAGTGACAATTTTCATCCAGATCTCTCCGTTTCTTGATCTTCTCGGCGTAAAAGAAAGTGTAAGAAACTTACATACCCACAAACGTTCATAATATTAGTAAGGATGGTGTCACGTAAAATGCTCAATTGTTAGGACAAATTCTACATGAAAGTCGTAAAACAATTTACTAGTACTAGTACCACTCTATAAAATAAATACAATATTATTAATTATATCACTCGAGAGGACCTGTCAGTACTATAAAATCAATTTTTTTCTACTTGTACTAATGACGGGCCCGATGCACATGGTAGTGATCCTATCTGGTGCGCCAAATGTCGTAGGTTCGATCCCCACCTAGGACAAATATTTATCTGAAAATATTTGTATTCGTTCTGTGTCTGGGTGTTAAATACATGTTTTTACATATGCATATGTAAAGAAACTTCTTTGATTTACGATCATTTCTAAGTTTGTCTTTGTCGTTTTATTGACAAAGCCACTAGATGCCATAAGATTTCAGTCATTCGACGGTTGTGACATTTTATGGAAAAATATAATTTTGATATGTTCAGAAATATAATTCCACGCTGGTATAATTAGTGTTCATCATCATCACATCAGCCATAGGAAGTCCACTGTTGGACATAGTCCTCCCCAAGCACAAGGGAAATTTGCCCATAATTGCCCTGCTGGTCAAGCCAGTTGGCAATCTCACGATGGGGATGTTTCTGTTTATCCCTGACTTGTGCATTTGAGCTACTGTTCCGGATATTCACCTTCTATCGTTTACCGTACCTTAGTTATTTCTTTCGACACCTGGTACAGGGGGCGGTACTATTCTATTCTACTCTGCCGGTAACACATAAAAATCCGAGCTGTTTAAAAAAAAATGTTAAAGATTACTTAGACTAGACTTATTTGTGTTACATACACAAATAGTTGAATATGTTTGTCTCTGTTCTTTCCTATATCAAGCATTTCTGGTCAATATTTGCATATTTAGGTATTTTAAGCTTTTAATACTGCAAATTATCTTATAGAAACAGAAACAAACCAAAACGTAAAAATTTTACTCCATTCTATAATAGCAACTCATTGATGCTCAAAGTTAAGAAACAAAAAGTATGTTAAATAAACAGAAAGTTTCAGATTAAGAAGTTGGTCTCAACCTAACACCACACCGGTCTATTATATCAGAATAATACTTAAGTCAGCAATTTCTCAGTCAGTCTCATTTTTTACATTATAACAGTGACAGCAACCACGCAAAAGCTTTTTTATAAGTTAACGACCAATTACTTTTTGATATCCCTCAGAAAAACCCGAACAGTTTTAACAAAGTATGTTTTACTAGAAATCAATCCCCGGGAAAATTAAGAAAAGTTTTACAACATTAAGGCTTTTACGAGTATACAGAAAACACAAATCCAATTAGTTTGCAACTTGTATGATAAGGGAAAACTCGTCCGTTGACGGTTCATATTCCCTTAAAATAAAGTCTACAATCAAACTAAATGCTGCGTCGCAAGATTTTCGTAGCAGATTTTCATTTTCAGGCCGTCCAGTTGTGAAGTGAACGCCAACGGGGCCGATCGTATCGCCGCGCCAACATTTTTTCCGCTACGAATAACTTTACAAAACTTTTTTATGATTTACAATTAAAACAATCACTAAACTTTATCGATAGATAATTGTTGATAAATTAAAAAACTAAATTCAGTGGAAATAGTAAAATGTGATATTCTAAATATACAAAATACGTAATGTGAAAATTTAAACAAAATTTAGTGTTTTTTTTGAATTTAGTATATTCAAACGTGAAGTGCATGATATCTCTATCATGAAAGGTATGATATAACCCAGATTACCACTGTCCACATAATAATACGGATCTTAAGATTGATTTGATTGATTGAGTGGTTCATTACGTGTATTTTATGTATGTAATAGTATATTTTAAATATTATTCATGCATTTTATTTTATATATGACTACTGAGAATAAATATATAGCCGTAATTTACTTATTTAAATTAAAAAAAATTGTACATTATTCTTGCAATAATCGGTATAAATATATTCGGATAACCCCCAAGAAAGATAAAACCAAGGAAGATCATTGTCAATAATTTATACACGAATTTGACATCGTTTAAAACATGATTTCGTTTCATTCTTCATTACGAACACAATATCTTTAAAAATTCTGAATTGGCATATATCAAATAATAACGGAATTTACACGGTTTATTAAATTTTTTGCATTTGTAGTTCGACGTTTCGGTTACTTTACGGAAATCGTTATCAAGGATGACAAAATGTGTCTCAGGACTTGAAAATTACAAGAACTACCTCCACAATTGTTTATTTATTTTAGGTTTATAAATTTGTACGTCCGCGTTCCCATCCACGCAATAGGCAGCGCTGTGATTTGGGCCTTGGTTTTTCATCATAAAGTCTTAAATAAGTGTGACAGTTATTGCCCCAAATAACCTTACGTCGGACCCAATCTCAAATCTTTGAGAAAGTCTTATGTCCAGTAGTCATAAGGTGTACGTAAATATATTATTGTGTATACAACGTAATCTATGTAATCATTATATCATTTGTAGAATGTCTTCTATTGGTCGTAAATACGTAATTCTCAAAAAATGTCTATTTAATTCCCGCGCTGGACAGGCCTGGTGGCAATCGCAGGGTGTAGCTTCGTCGTTAGATTTGAGCTATTTTGGAAGATTGGCGGATATTAGATAGAATGGGTCTTTTGACCGCTAATGGATAGATAGATGCTGATTTTTCTACTCTAGCAGTATCCACACAGTGATTTAATCTATGGCAACATTTTAATTGGTGAATGAATTGTTCAAATTATATTTCACCCCATTCTTATTAAAACAAGCACAAATATAGCATTCGCCTAATAATATCACAAGATGGTATCGATAATGGAAACAACTGACGGTTTTTTGGCATCCTGACTCTCCTGAGACTAGATAAAAAAAACGTTAAGAAAAACCTTTTGTTTACTTTATAACAAGTAATGCTTCGTGGGTTTACGTTCCCACGAGAATAAGATATAATAAAAGTAGCCTAATAACGTCAGCTAACGTTAACCGTTTTAGAAACGAGCCGAAACAAACAGACAGAAAAAAAATTTATATTTAGGTACCACATATGCTTTCATATTCATGTAGTAAGAAGCTGGTAGTTACGAATTATAAACATACACTTCAACAATGTCTTACTTAACTTGAGCCCGGGTAATTGAAATCGTTGTTTGCTTTACAGTTATTTATACTATATTATCATCATCATCATCATATCAGCCATTGGAAGTCTACTGTTTCCCAAGAAAGAGAAAATTTTGCCCATAATTGACGCGCTGGACAAGCGTGTTGGCAATCGCAGTACGCCGCTTTTGCGACGGGGATGCTGCT
The DNA here is from genome assembly GCA_020976665.1 of Heortia vitessoides. Lineage (NCBI taxonomy): Eukaryota > Metazoa > Arthropoda > Insecta > Lepidoptera > Crambidae > Heortia > Heortia vitessoides. The sequence goes on along the minus strand of JACJUM010002525.1, from coordinate 8,273,025 downwards.
TCCTTTTTCCACCATGTACTATTGAGCAATGCTGTTTTGGCAGGATATAACGCCATCCTTCGGTTCTGGTACATTTTTTGCCTCTTACGAGAGGGAGGTACTATTCTAATATGCAGGTATCTCACGGCTATTTAATTTATAATTTGGTAATCTGTAGAAACTCAAAAATGACACATTCCGTTCACATCAAGAAAGCAATCTGGATCATAGCTAATTACTCAAAGGAAATCAAGTCTTTAAATCTGGCCTAGAACAAGTAATGTGAAGATTTCATATTTCTAATAAATAGAATATCGCTTAAATTAATTTTTAAACGACTTTTTGGTTTAAGCTGCGGCTTGTTTGTGGAATGAATTTAGATGAGATCTATACAGCCTATTCTTATATTAAAGAGGATGATGAAAAAAAGTAATCATGTATTTAATATACCTATCAGTCTATATTGTTTTTTTATTTGTTTATTAAAGTTTACGGGCTCGATGGCGCAGTGATATTGTTCGCCAAAGATCTTGGGTTCAAACCCTCACCTAGGACAAACATTTAAGTGCTGATATTTACGTTTGTTTTGTGTTTGGATGTTAAATGTATGTATTTCTGTATTATATTTGTGATTCCTCTACTGTCTGACGTCCATAACAAAAATGCTTTTTTAAGCGACTTATCTCGGGAATCAGATATCAGGAGATATTGGTAAATTTTATTATTACAACTCAAACACTTTCTTCATCTATAGGCTACTTGGAATAAATTATTGGTAGCGATAGCTTCTTGTACTATTTTAGGTTTTTATGAAAGACTTGTGTTGTTTTTATTGTTATACAATAAAGAGTATAAAATAATTATTACATTCAATGAAAACTATTTAATCAATATTTTTATGAATTATATCAGTGTCCATACTAAAGTTATTAATATTATCTATCTTTGATTTATTTTCATGTTAGTTCCATTGCTTAAACTTTGGGAAAAGAGATGGGCTTCTTTTATTTCTAGTAAATAATAAAATCCTTAGGAAAATGGTGAGCTACTCTAGGTACTACAATTACAAAACTGTTAATAAGCTATCGAGTAACGTCCCTGTCCATAAAGAAAAATAAATAACAAAACAATGCAATGAATCATATATAACGCACGAGACGGGTAAACGATCAGCTCGGAACGGTGAATAGTTCCAATGTCTGATGCCACAACAATATTGAGTACAAACAAATTAAAATTGTAATTTGCTAGAATACCTTTAAATATTGTCGCACAATTGTTACGAATTTCTTACGAGTCCCATTTTTTAATTTTACATACAAATAATACTCGAGATTTAATCTATCCAATACGAATATTTTCCACTGGAATAAATATTAAATTAGAGACATCAGATTACTTATTTATTGCTAAACCTGCTAACTAACTACGCTGGTACTACAAAAATTCATAAGTTAATAGATTAGTGTGTTTTTTTTTTATTTATATAATAGAGGTCGCGCTAACGGGCGAGTATTATCATATCTGTCAATTTAAACATCTGTTAAATTAACAAAGTTTCACAAGGTGCAAGTTTCTCATACTGATATCATAAATGCGAAAGTCTTTATCTGTTTATTTTACAGTTTTAAAGGAACACTGAATTGTTTAAAATGTATGTTACAGAACATTACAAAAGAAGCCTATATGCACAAGGTTCTTTTGATCCCGGTAAAAATCAATATAAAAATAAGTAATAATTGATATAAAAATAAAGGTAGTAATAATTGATATAAAAATAAGTTTGACCGAACGGAAGCCATATGTAATGTTAAAATTTGACTGGCCTGATGGTGCTGATGGTGTCGTGGATTCCCCCCACCCAGAACAAAAAAAAAATTATGAAAATATTTGTTCTGGTTATGGGTATTAAATATGTATTAATGAATTATATTTGTTATTCCTCTGTTGTCTTATCCGAAAAACAAGTACTTTAAGCGGCTTATCTCGTTGTCAGGTCAATGTAGGAGTATACAAACAAAAATAGTAACTTACCGTGAACACTAACGAGGTGTAACCTCATAACGTCTCGAAATCCATCAGGGCACGTAATTAAGTGGCACTTTGAGCTAATACATACAAATATGCAGATTTAGAAGGAAGGACGTGAAATTCGTCTATTTTTTTTAAATAGGTATGGTAACCTGAGGTATTTCTTATATAAGTCTCCTGGATAGTTACCTCACTCTCAGCAATTATTGTTGACAATGCTTGCCTTACCTATGCCTTATAGTTAAATTCCCTGGATACAGCAAATGAAATCTAAATAATATGAGGCCCGATAATGCTGGTGCTAGAAATCCTATCTCATGTGCCAATGGTAGAGCGTGGGTTTGATCCCCACACGGAACAAATATTTACATCATGACATCTGTATTTGTTCTGTATCTGGTTGTTGAATTTAGGTATTTATGTATTATATTGCGTATAGTGATTCCTCAGTGGTCTGGTGTGCGTAACACAATAGTTTAAGGACTTATCTTGGATAAACTAATATATGAGATGTTGTGTAAATTTTTGTATATATGTAAATATCATTCCAATATATGTAAGCAATCCTAACCGCTTATCCCCAAGAGGACAGTGTATTAGTTTATAAACTAGTTCATAAACCAGCTCATAACATTAAACATTATACGTAGCTCTATGTCTGTCTTTCTTGTCGTACTGTGTTACTATTTGGGGGGGGGGTGCTTCTAAAACGAATATGATACCGCTAGTAAAGCACAGAGATCTATGCTCAAAGCTTAAATGTAAACCAGAAAATAAACCAACTCATCAAGTAGACGTAAGTAAATAAAACTTCAAAATATACATCAGCCATTTCGTACACTGTTGCACAACGATATCCAAAATTTGCAGGACCTAAATGGTCCTTATAATAAGATTAACCATTTAATAAATATCCTTGACATAAACAAACACAAATGCAAAGCAACAGTGAGGGAAAGGAAAGGCTCTTTTGGAATTGAACTATAACAAGACAGGAATTGCTTACAATATTATGCTAGACAAGACTATATTTATTATTAATATTATTATAATTTTTATATATGTAATATTATAGCATTATATACACTGTATAGCTTTAAATTCTTTGTATTCTAGATATATTTATTTATGTAATATGTACGTAAATAATATGTAAACCTTGAATTTTATTAGACTATATGAAAATAGCATATAATACATACATACATCACACCTGTGTCCCATCGGGGTAGGCAAATACCATGGATCTCCACTTGCTACGATCTTGGCAAACTTCTCTTGCCCTAAACTCTTACTCGCATTAGTCTATTCATACAGGCTCGTTTATTCTTGGTACTTCTGATCTGGCCCTTCTTTTATATAATAATAGGATCATAATCACCCATAAATAATTTTGTTAAGCAGATTTAACAAACATATTATATTATTTTAGGCATTAGTAATGTAAAAATATATTTATTTATCTTTTAAGCATATGAATTGTAGGTTTGTTTATATTGGTCTAAGGTAGAAGCGGTAAACCGCTAGAAATAAAAAAACTCGTACGTAATACACATTATATTGCTATAAAGACATGTACGTATCAATAGTTACTGCATTCGGCAATAGATAGCGCTAGTAAAGATATGCTCTATAATAAAACCACTGAACACCATACAAATAATGTATCACGCTTACAACATTTCCAAAACTATCGGGACAATGGCGCTGGAGCCCTACCTCCACTCCCTTTTCGTATTTTCTTTAACTTCTATAAATTTTCGTTTGAGATAACAAATAATTGCACGGCAAATAGTGATTTAAAGCGACACCAACGCGACGTTTAGCTAAATAAATTGGCAATTTCATTAACAATCAAACACTGGCGTGACGGGGAACGACTGGAAGCTCGTACGCTACGTGCTCGTCCGTCCCTTCGCCAACCAAAATATGCAGTTCTATAAAAGCTTACATTAGATCCTGAAATTCTTTAATGATTTGAAATGGTCTTATTTATTTTATTTTCTAACTAGAAAAATTACTGGCTAGATCACATACTTATGACATAATCTCATATCTTATATTATATTCGTAGGTATGAAAATTTTTATAGATCTCTGTTGGGATCCGATCTGAAAATATAATTATGCTTATTAAATTAATTCTAAAAATATTCAGTACTGACATTAGAGCATTTACGCTTTTTGAAGACTGACCCAAGGAACTCAACATATTTACTAAATGCACTCTTATCTAAATAATTCCGAAAATTAGGGGAATAAAACGAACGCTTATAGCCGAGGCAGTTACATTACTAGGTAATATAACATAATATCTTCCAGCCATAAGGTTAGCAACGCGTAGTGATTGATAGTTGACCTAGTCTAATAGAAAAACAGCTCTAGCCTGAAATAGTAACTAACACCCATACAACAATCATTTATATTTCCTTACAAACCTTTACACATATAATATTAGTTTCTATATATAATATATATGCGCCACATAAGCTTATGTAATGCCAAAGTTCACGAGAATGGTGAATTTGTATTATATTGTTAATTTAATTTCTCTGAAATATTTTGTCTCGCATTATAATTGAATTTAGGTATTTGTAATCAATTCAATTATTATTTCTTCTTTCATAGTCTAATAAATATGTACTTATCATTGAGTATAGTCCAATCGACCTTTAGTTGGAGTAGGAAATTGCGTTCTGAAGGCGGAATATCTAAGTATATAAAGTATATATTCTAATGTTACGTCTTGATTGCTTTTTTGATTGTAACTGAAATATGCGGAAAGTCCTGGCACGTGTGATGTATTTAGTATTTCATGACGTTCATAACATTATTCAGAAGTTATATATATTTTATAATATAATTAAAATATTAACTTCGATGTATTTGTTGCATTATGGGGGGTATAACTATGGGGTTTTATATCATCAGCATCATATCAGCCGTAGGACATCTATTATTGGATATAGGTATACTCAAACACATTGGGGGCTTAATTTGAAAGTCTGTCTATCTTGTGGGTAGGCGTCCCCGACTGTGCTTACCGAAATGGTTTAATTAAGTTTTGATTACTTACCTAAATTTAATCAAAAATTTAGTAGACTACTATCGCTACAATTTCTCTTTTAATTCTTTTGAATATAAAGTAATTTTAAGCAGATCTGTATTAAGTTCTGAGTAAATTCTACAGTTTAGTTGAGAGTTTCATAAAAAAAATATAACCAATTTACACAGCAAATGACCGAAAAAATCTGTAAAAAGTTTTAAATCCAATCAGTTTTTAAATTATCGCCGCCGTTTCATTTTACTTCACAACTGTACCACACAAAACTACACCAGTGTGATCTAACACGTCCTATCTTAAAATACATTTCAGCCAGTCCTTATCGAGGACTATCAAAGTCGTAGGTAACAATTAGGATGAATTAATCTTCGCAGTGTAGGATGTCCACCCACAAGGTAAATAGACGATGTGTTTAAAACCGCAGGACCGCGCTGGACTCAGGCCGCTAAAGATCGGTCCTATTAGAAATCACTTGGAAAAGCCTATGTCCAGCAGTGGACGTATTGCGGCTGATATGATGATGACGATTAATCTCTTCTACTTACACATAACTATTATGCTCTCTTATAATAAATTAGGTACCGGCGGAGTATTGCCGTGAGGTACTGGCGGTGTAGAATAGTACCTCCCACTACACCTATTGTCGAAAGAGGCGACTTACGTACCAGAACCGACAGAGAGCGGTATATCTATCCGAAACAGAGAAGCTCAAATAGATTAGGCAGGGATGGGCAGCAGCTGTCGAACAGACGTATTTTTGTACATGGATTTGTCTTAATTTTAGGTTAGTTTTTATATAATCTGCCTTAAATGTAATGTAGACAATATTAATTTGCATATAATTGCCGCGCTGGGCAAGCGTGTTGGTAGCGCCCTTTGCATTGGTTTATAGAATTTTCACTTGTACCAGGTATCATAAGGTGCCGGAACAAACTTAAATTTAACAAGCTAAGCCTTGTAATGGCCACCACACTTATCCAGCGCGGCCATTATTGGCAAGATCACCCCTCTCTTGGGATGGCAGTGGATGTTTTACAACTGCTATGAATGAAGATCTTGATTACATGATTAGTTATGGAAAACTAGTTCAAGACAAGTCACTGGAATTGGTTCCATAGACACAAAATATCTTCGATAGTAGTCCAGCACAAGAATAACAAAAATCGCCGTAAAATACCATCAAAGTCTCCGACACTGATGATGAGGTACATTTTATATAAAATATCAATGTATCGTAGGTCTGACATTTAAAAATTAGATAGGGTTTTACTTGGAACGTGAATTTCAGTAATGGGAATTGTGTTTGATAAAATGGATTCGAAAAATTGAGGTAGGAACAAATAGCTTTCGAGAGTCTATTGAATGAATAACAACGAAGAATTTGGTTCACAAAGGCTCGTATGCTTTTTCATTCGAAGGTACACACATATAAAGGTATTTTGTAATTGAATGGATTCTTTTAGATTGGAAATTGGTTAAGCTTTGAGTTTGGAAATTATTAAGTAGATAAATGTATAAAATCACATTTTACAATGGAGATTCCGAAAAACGTCAGTCATTTTTAATAAATAAAAAAACGCTGTCTACTGTCACTACATATATAAATACGACCGTCATTCTGTCTATTTGATAGACTTTCATATGTACATCATATAGTAAGTCTTCACAGACTTAGCTTTTGATGTAGACGTAACGTAACGTAACGTAGAACGTAGACGTAAAGCTGATAAAATTATATCTATTATTCACAACATTGAAAAAAGTTTTTCACAATACATGATCCACACTTAACGCAGGAACAAGGTTGATCAAGAAACTGTGTCAGTTTCAGCATAGAGCATAGAGACGTTAATGCTAAAATTTTAAAATGGTATTATAATATAATTGTAAAATGGTTTCAATAAAAAGAACTTTATAAATATCTATTATTATCTTGTCAGTTGTTTTTTCTTTTAGAAATCGATTAGGTGGTTTGCTTTGTTCTCGATTGACCAGTTATCAAATTGTTAAATATATTAAATATCAACCATTTCTATTTTATGATTAACAATCCTTACAATAACTATAAATGGGACCAATGTCGCAGATGGTAGTGATCCCATCTACTGCGCCAGGGATCGTGGGTTCAGTCCCCACCCAGGGTAAAGATGTATTCGATGATATTTGTCTTGGTCCTATGTCTGGTTGAAAAAAATATGTATTTAAGTACATATTACTTTTGTAAATCTTCTGATGTCTGATCTCCGTTACACTAGTGTTTTAAGCGACTTACCTCGGAGTCAGGTCAATGTATGAGATGTTGTGTGAATTTATTGTAATAACCATTGCTACAAAGAGCTAATTATAGTATGATGTACCTCCAGTATGTTAAACGCTGAAGGCCGAAATAAAGTCATCATATAGTGTAAATTGTAATATCACGTCCGCCATATATGTGTATGCTCGTCTCAGGTGTTAACGTAATTATGAAGGCTTATATTTAAACGTGAGAAACTGAGCAGCCGGACACTTGATAAGTAAACGAGTGTGTAAAATAAGAATAAAAGATACATATAAAGAGTAATATAAGTTTTTTCTCATATTTACGAAATCACTAGATTAACCGAAACATTTATTATTATGGAGCAGACACTTAGCCGCTGTTAAAAATGGTTTACCATAAATATACCCTATTCAGTAAAACGAGACTTGGTTAACAATTTTCAGTAGGTATTTGGGGCACCGAGAAATTTTGTTAAGTATTTCTGTGATTATAAGAATTAAGGCACATCAGGTTTCTTATCTATGAATTTATTATTTATGAAGTTGCCAAAAGACATTTGCAAAGCACATATAGAAAATAAACTGAAAGTTCCATTCGAGTAACATCATTATTATAACAAAATAATATGTCTAATCAAAAGATTTATTTTCGATTGTCACTAAGGCAATTTAATAAATAAGTTCAGAGGCCAATTATGCTTCACTGTCCTTTCTTTAACACCCAGACACAAATATCGTCTAATAAATATTTGTCCTGGGCCGGGATTGAACCCACGACCCCTGGCGCATTAAACAGGATCACTACTACCTGCGCTTTCGGGCTTACTTTCTCGGGGCTTCAAATACTTTCCCGTTTATTATTTCTCATGACGGCACTCCACATCTATCACCGTAACTATATTGTAATACTATTTATTAGTATAAACAACGTACCAATTTGGCGACCAGTATAATATTTATTTCATAACAAATACTCCTAATACTTTCTCGTCTCAGACTACAGTGCTTGGGTACCGTTAATTAACGCTCGGATTATATACCTCGATATATAAGGCGTCTTGCGACCCGCCAAACTCCTTTCAAAACCTAATTAAGATAAAAATAAATATAATATACCACAAAATACTCGTATATAAATTATATAGTTATTAAACGACTTAAATCTGACTCTAGGTTTGTTTGCTTGATTTAACATACCAGACATTTCAAAGGTTTTCATATCGAATCCAACTTTGTTTGTTAATGGCAATGAAGACGCAAAAATACGGACGTGGCCCGTCCACTTCACGGTCCGATTTCTCCGATTATTACAAAATAAAGAATTATTTGCTATACAAAAGGTTTCTCTAAGAAACTTTTACCTTCTCCAATATTCTATAGACTCGAATCTATCAATTAATGAAAGCCCTCAATTTTCTTCCAAGAACAGTCAAAAGCCCTTTGGCTAGATTGTAGGTAAAATGTAAATAATAACTAACATAATGTAATGCTAAGTTAATAACAAACTTAGTAATTTGTTAATAACTTTGCCTATATTATTATTACATCATGCCTTAACAGTTCTGATCCAATATTGTAACGAGGAAAGATTTAATTTAAAGTAAATTCAAAACATAGCAAAAAGGATTTTAGAAAATCTTGCTGCTTAACGCGATATATCGTGAATTCAACCGTAATACAAAACAGAATAAAATATAAATATTGAGGCAAGAATATATATATGAAATAGATAAACGTTACATACATATTTGTGTGAATAAACGCAATAAATACATAAGATATAAAAAATATGCAATGAAATATAAAATAAAAAGATATGCATTATCTATGAAATATACCGTACAGTGATAGGATTATATAGTTAAGAAGCAGCACCAGAAAAGTGAATATGGAGAAAGCGTTTCAGAATCAATTTGTTGGGAGTCCGTTTAATGTTCAACGGAAGCGAAATTCCAGAATCGTATATCTGTCACTGTAAAAGAGTTTGTTAAATTACAAGAGAAATGAGAAGTTAGGAACGAGAAAGTATTAGAGAAACGGAGATTATGTTCGTGAGAGGAAGATAAGAATTAGAATCTGATATTTAAGTAAGATGGTGCGTACGGAAACAAAAGTACTGAAAATAATATGGTTAAAACACGAAGTTGGTGACGTTCACAAACCAAAAATAGCATAGAAACATTTGTTTAATAGACAATCTAATTTATTAATAAGTTTTTAAAAAATATTAGTGCAGAAAACGTCACTACAGCAAATTATGGGTAAAACTAAGATTTAATAAGAAGGGTCTTGGTTTTGATAGGAAGATTTGTTTTTAATCCATAGAAAGCACTGCATGCTTGTTTGTCGACCTGGTCTAAAAAGAAAAGTATTGGCAAATACTTTTTTCAAATCGAATAAGACCAGTCAGTAATTTCAGTGTAAATTTCGGAAGAATCCATAGAACGAAATATGTAATACAAATCCAAATCCAAACAATCATTTTGAACCAAGAAACATTGTTTGCTGAGATTACCCGAAAAGATAACATAACGTAAGCAATGGAATTTTATCGTATCTGTTTTTTAAGAGGTGTGAAGTGTATCGGAAAATAAGCATTACCGTGAATATCTTATTATCCACGTATAGAATCAAAGATAACGAAGTTATCTTTTCCCGATCCAATAAAATCGTATATACGATGCGTCCATTTTCTCGTCAAATATTGTGTTAGTATAAGATCCATTATACTGAATCTTACGACAATGGTATTGAGTAACAATCTAAGAATGATTACTTCCGTTATTCAAAACACATATTTTAGAAGTACTTTTTAAGATCGGACATATTTACTCGATGAATAGTGACGTGCCGTTGACATCTAGCATTAATGTATATGGAAATGTCTAAGCTAAAATTTAAGTCTGACCAATATCCGTTCGATCAATACGATAAATTTGTTCCGCCACTTTCTTGAATAATAAATATCGCAGGTCAGAATGGCGGTAGGTGCGCTCAATTCTTTGTCTATACAAAGAATTGGTACCAGGTACCAGTGCAGTGTGGTACATGGCACTGGTACCTCAATCTTACTCATTTCTACCGCCAAATGATCGCAATTTTGTGTTCTGGCTGGAAGGGTGAGAAAAGAAGCAAAATACTTAAAACTTATTAAGCTTTAGAATTTTTTTGTTTGTTTGTTTAAACGCGCTAATCTTAGGAACCGCTGGTTCGATTTGAAATTGTTAGTTAGTCCATTTATTGAGTAAGGTACTATGTATATAACATTACACTATGACCAATAACAGCGTAGCATAAATAATGCTTGGTTTGTTTTACAAAATCGCAAGCGCTGCTTATGTAAATTAAATCTTTAAATCAAAAGTTTGGCAACACGCTATTTAAAGAATAATCTGCTATACACTAGGTTCAATTAATCAACATACCTTCTTCAATATTGGATTGACTTGAAACTATCAAAGTCATCAAATTATTCGTACAATCAAACCAAGCAGTAATTTATTTCTAAGAACAGTCAAAAGCCCTTCGGCTAGATTGTAGGCGAAATCTATAAAATAACTAACATATAAGGTTTGTTAGTAACTTTGCCTATATTATCACATTTATTATTACATTTATATGGCTTAACTCTTAATCACATTGAAGTAAGAATTTTATACCTGAACTAAGATTGTAATGAAGAAATATTTTATCTAAGGTAAATTTAAAATACTAAACCGATTAAAAAAATATATGCTAATGATCGGGATGTATCATGAAATCTGCGCACAAAGTCGCGGGTGCAACTTATTATGTTGTTCTTTTACCATTTTAGCTGCTCTGTAATTATTGTATGAGATTATCGGCAACTTAGGTAAGTTGGAACAGATTTCGCCGATTTTCGATGTGGAAAAGTAACGAACTATATGTACTTCATTACTTTTCCATAGTATCGTTTAATATTAATGTATAATATGAGTAGTATTTGTTACTATTGTGATCCTTGTAACGTTAAAAAGTAAGAAGTTCTAAATATCCACCACACGTATAAATAATGCATCAAGTCTCTCCTCTGTATTTATATACTAATATAAACTTATATTATCTTAAAATAAATTATTCCTTTAGTAATACCGGTCATTGCGGTTTAATTTATATAAAGCGTGTGGTGGTACCGGCACAGTAGAATACTATTTTTCTATGTACCAGGCATATAGTAATAGTATACCCAAAATGCTAGAGGGAGAGGGAGAGGATGGACAGCAGCGTCCTTGTCGCAGGTTATATTCTGAGATTGTCAACACGCTTGCGCAGCGCAACAATTTTGGGTAAACATTGGATTTTTAATGACTGATATGACGATAAACGAAGTCGGTTTAAATACCATCATAAAACAGATTCTAATATCCCACCAACTCACCAAAGATATGTATCCGTTCCAATCGATTCACATACTTTTTTCATTTCAGCTATCCTACAATCTGTGTTCCTGTTAAGTCTAATTGCTGTAGTAACTCCGGGGAATCATCTTCGAAGAAGGAATGAGTCATTGTCATTCTTCAATAAGAGTTGTTCACTGGTAGATTACTCCGCACAGGGCCTGTGTCAACGCGTTCGCAGCAGGTTAACTTGCATAGGCGGTCTGGACAGAGCATGGATTCATCAACCAATGTGAGTAAATTGCTTCTGTTTACACGAATACACGATTATATAGAACTCCTGAGAACAATAATAATAATACACTCAATTATAATCCTTAAATTTACAGACATAATAATATTAATAGTAATACATAGTAAAAACTGTACATTTCGCGGCCTTATCACGTAGAGTGATTTCTTCCGGGTAATCTTTGCAAAGAAAATGTGTAGAAAATGCATAAAGTAATTGGAGGTGTACCAAATTGTAAAAGAAATACAAAGTTTTAAAGCTTAAATACAAAAACTGTGACACAATATTTAAAAATATATAGGACAAGCATAAATATAATATGTTATAAATAATTAAAATATTTCGTTCTAAGATCGGAATAATCACTCGGATAGATACTCTATACTTACTCTCTTCTTAGATATCAGCTAAGACCGTGCACATTGGATTATTAGGGGAAGTGCATTCCACAATCGAACAACGAGAACAGAAATGATTTACAGTAGAAAGTTTTAGAATGTACTGACTGATATCCTAAGCGTTAGACTCTGATAGATCTCGAAGTGATCTCACGTGAATGATAGAAATATTTTTCTATCAAAATCATCTCCGCCTGTAGGTACAGATACAGGTGTATAAACGTAGAAAATACAAACGATAGAAAAGCGATATTACTTCCAGGCGGATTGTCGTGAAAATGTTTACTTACATAATATCACATTGGAGAACTGGGGAGCGAAACTTAATAACGGCCACATCAAATAAATTTGTATCTTATTTTTTACTTCATTCTAAAACTTATTCTATTAAATAAAGTATTAGTTCTCGAACATCATTTAAGGTAATAATGATTAGAGTTAATAATGACATGGACTATTTTTAAGATTACATTATTTCTTTTACGACAAAAAAAGGAAAAAATGCTAAAAGTCTAGCATGAATAATATAATTTTATTTATACTTGCAAATTTAAGTTAACAGTGTCTAGTTTTAGGATACAGATTTAAATATGCCGTGATGATGCTGGTAATTGATGATACTTACCTTACTTTATATGAGGAATGTTTGTATTTATTTTTCGTCTGTGTATTAAGTATGTATTTAAGTATTAAATTTTTATAAACGATTTAAGATACCAATTAAGAATAAACGATTAATTATAAACGAAATAAAATAGAAGAGATACCTCGTGACTGTCATTTAAGAATATGAAACAATTTTTTGATACTTGGGTATGAAGGAATTGAAAGAATAATAAAGAAAAGATATGAGCATGTCTGCGAAGTTGAATAGGAAGACTTGAGACGATTTGGAAATTCAGACTCGTGATAAAATTTTCTGAAACCAAAAATTAACTTGATCTTTCTTATTATTTTAATGCCTCTTGAGTTTCCCAAGTTGGTTTTTGTTACGGTTCGTGTTTACCAAGTTAACTGACATTAAGTGAGCATACTCTTAAACAGGAAGAGGAAGAGACTTGGCAAGATAAATAGTAAATAAGGTAAAATATACTTGCTGTCTCGACGTAATTTTGACGATAAAACCGTATAATTAAATGGGCAAATCCCAGATGTTTCTTCTGTCCCAGTGAATTTAGTGTTACTATGTTAGAATGAGTTCCAGGTAAGGAAGTTTGTTACTTTCGAGGTCTAATTTAACCAATCTATACCTTATCCTTGCCAACAATTCTAAACAATACGTAACCTAATCTCACCTTGAAACATTAGAGTACTAATAATAAACGTCGATTTGGAACGTTGAAAGATTATTTTTGAATGCGTAGAAACATTTTTAAGATAATTTGAGCAATTTTATATCATAAGAATTAACCAACTTGATGCATGCGTTTTAGAGTTATGAGGGTACATACATTATGATGAACCATTTTTAAAGGTACAAATGGCTCGATTATTCATTTAAGCATGGAATGCATTTGGAGCTCCGCTTTTTCTTAAATAAAAATAAGATACATACAAATACCGGAAAAAAGATCTTAATATGAACATTTTAATAGCTTTTAGTTAAATGTTAAGGTAAACTGAGTTTACATACTGCGTGTGTGTTTGTATGCATGCGTATATTATGTATATGCTATATGTGCGTGTGTGAAATTTTTTCTGAAAATCCAAGATATTTTTATAATTCTACCTGTCAATAAAAAAAAGTGAACATACCATGAAAGGCGTTCGCAACCAATAATCGGTGATACTTAGTTTGTACTATCTATACTATAACAGGAGCAATAGTTGTATACGTGAATTTTTATTTGGAAATAAATATATTTTTAATCATATCGACATGTCTTTTTTTATACGCCGCATCATCAGCCATTTTGTAATTTACCTACCCACTACAGAGTTCTGGTATTTCTTACGGGTAAATATGAAAGAAGTGCCAATTTCACCACGCGGGATAATGTAAACGTATACTATATACATTGAAATATCCGCCGGGACTTTTAACAGCTGACAACGACATAACGTGCCTTCCGAAGTACGGTGGGGCTCAAGATATCAACTTTAGACCACCCGTTATAATTCCAATGGCTCCGAAAGTTGCTTAACTGCAAAATCACGCAGCGGGAGAGTTAACTGTGCTGACAAAATATTTTAAATAATTATATATATATTAGAAGGGTTTGATAGTGTCCCTTACTTAAGCACCACGGGGCGTTGTTTCGATTCTCACCCAGGACAAATATTTGGTTTCAATTTGTGTCTGGATATTAAAATATGTATTAAAGTATTATATTTGTAATTCCTCTGTTGTCTAATACCCATAAAATAAGTGTTTAAGTGACTTATTTAAGTATAAGTGGGTTATTTTTTCAATATTATTATTATTATTTCAGTAATAACCGCTCGTTGACCTTTCGGCACTCATTTTTACTTATCAGGGAAACCTCCACAAAAGGATCCCTAATGAACAGAAGGTATCTTTAAAACTAGTCTGTATATATTTGCCATATCTCTGTCATATAGGTCGTAAATTGACTGAAAATATTTTCGATTACTAAAAGGTCAGTATGCAATATATTATCTTAAATATAATTCAGCATTTTTCTTAGAAAGTAATCAGTAAACAATAATTTCCTGTGACAATACCAGAGTTAGTGACAAATAAAAAAGAACTACTTCGTTAGTAATATTTGTGACTGCTTCTGTTATGCTTCGTCATATTACCCATTTTCGGAATTCTTTGACTGGCATTCTTGAAGTAACGGTTTAAGGGCAAAACTAGAGGCGTTTTGACGCGAATACATTTCTAAATAAGCTTCTAGAGTGCCATTAAAATAATATATTATTACAAAATAATGGAATAAACATTAACGGTGTATCTACTTAAATATCATCGATTTATTATTTGCACTATATCTCATGTATATTGGACCGACTCCGAAATAAATGGCCTGAAGAACTTGTGTAACGGACATTATACAACAGAACAATCAAACAGAATACTGTGAGTTCAATATATTCATATATTGAATATGCAGACTTAAAAAAGGCAATAATCATCATATAAATATAAACTAAAAAATATAAACTTAATTTAATCTATATGTTACATGGTTTAGATTTGTTTGAACTTTTAAAAATATATATCTGTTTAGTTAAGTGAGAAACTAACCAGAATAATCTTAGGAGGGTATAGAGTATTTAATACGAGTCTGCCCCATAGACATTGTCTTAACAATCAATCCCAAATTCAAATTGGAATTCAAAATCAAAATTGTATAAAAATATATGTTACTCACATGAAAATAGTATTCAATATATTCAGTTGAAACTTTAAATCATACATCATTATTACACTTAATTTATAAAAAAAATGACCAGAATATAACGATGAGTGTTTTAGCGCTCCAAACGCCTGTCACGTTCCACCTGCAAATCTGCTAATCATCGTGTTGTGTTTGAGAAGCAGACCGGAACGAAATTATTTCTATATATACACAAAATTGGAGTGTCTGTTTATAATACTATAATAACAGCTTTTTAAAATAGGCTAATGAAAATATTTACGGTACTAATAAAAAAACATACTAACTGGTAACTGAAACTGAAATTTTAACGGGATATTAACGGTGAATAATATATGAAATGAAAATGTCACTTAGCCAGATTCTATTTTCAACGATACTTGAAGTGTTCATTCTATCTGTTGCGCCAACAGCCACGACTAGTTAAGTACAACACCATTAGGTTACATTTGGAAAAGATGGTTGTTAAGTTTTCTTGTATTTTTTTTATTTTTTGCTGCGTGACTTTCTGAATCTTTTAATAATCTTCTCTTCAACAAACAATCACATAAAAATCTTACATAATATTAAACCAAGTCATTTCCCACTTTCTGTCTCTATGTATGTATCTCTAAAACGTCGCAAAGGATGCGGGTTTTTTAATAGATAGATTAATTCAAGGAGACTTTATATGTATAATACATGCATTATATAGTAGAAAAACACTGTTAGTTTTCTAATGTGATGTAAATGAATACATCTTTTGCGCTTACTTTGCAAGTCTTGGTTGTACCTGAAGAAATAGATTAAAATAATGTACCGCTGTATTGAATACCTTAAAAAGGTCCTTAATGGTATATGCCTAGAATTTAACAATAACCTACAATAACCATTTTTATCCTCATATATATATGGCGCAAACAGCGTCATCAGGTTTGATAAAGTAACTACATTGGTTTCGATTACAATAACACCTTCGCTGATATCCTTTTTCCTTAACAGGCATGACATTACGCACCTGCGAGTCCTGGAGTGGCCGGGGACATGTGTGTACTTCAGCGAGATACACAGCTACTTCCCCTCCCTAACTACTCTGGAACTACTCAATTGCACAGCGCTACACACCACCTGGGATCATTCAAATACCGTGAGCAAAATACAGGTAAATACACGAATTGCGATATAAGGCTATAATCGTATATGTTTTTTATTATTACCAAGCATATACTTGGTATATGCTTACATAAACTTAGCATATACTAAGTATATGCTTGGTAATAATAAAAATGGAAATTTAAATAAAAGCGTAAGTAAATAGAAACTCACTTCTGCTTTTATTTAAGTTATTCATATTATATGACTTTTTATTTAATTTATTCAGATACGTAGTTATGACGTTATATGTAAGATAAAATATGCCAGAAGCTTAAGAAAAATAAATTAAGTGCCATTGAAAAGGACGCAGTACCTATAGCCAGCCAATTTGAGTTATAAAATAGTTCATATAGTTTTTGCTACTTAATTCAAGAGCTCGCGTTGCTAACCTTTTGACCTATATATTGTAATATACATGTACGTTTACACTCTTCTTTAAATCAACTTGTGAAAAGAAGTATAAAATATCAAAGTATAAGAATACGTAATACGTAATCTTTATATATAAAAAAACTAACAGTGACCCGCAGTTTCACCTGCGTTAAATTGAATAGATAGATATATATTATAGATAGATAGTGATAGATTCGCCTTTAATATTGATGCCATGCTGCTGCTGCCCATCACCGCCCTTTGTATTTGAAGCACGCTTGTAGGATGGGCATACCGTCATCTGTCGGTTCCGGTTGCCTGTACCCCACGGTGTATAAATCGTTAATCTTTCGAGCTATTTTTGCAGCAGTAGTGTCACAGTAAAACTCGTACTATTAATATATCGATATTTCATGTTTTCCATTGTGCAATAGAAGCGGTGCCAAAAAAGAGGAAATAAACAATTGAATTACTGTTTTCTAAACTCAAATGTAATTTTTAACCACATAGAAGATATTTCAGGTCAAAGTGGTCAGTACGACAAAACGCTAATTTTATATGTAATGTACCGTAAGTATAGTAAGTAAGACTACAACGTTAGTCGAGTTAGCTTGATGCATATTGACCGGCCCGATGGCGCAGATATTAGTGATCCGGTCTTATGTGCCTCAGCCTTAAGTTCGATCCCCTCCCACAACAAATATTTATATGATAAATATTTGTATTTATTCTGTTTCCGGGTTAAATTTATGTGTACTTAAGTATTATATTGGTAATTCCTCTGTTTTCTGATATCCGTAACACAAGTGTTTTAGCTTTTTATCTCGAAGTAAGGTTGACTCATGAGATGTTTTCTAAATTATTATTTACTATTATTATAAGATATATAGTAAAAGCAAAACAATATTTTTTATATTTATTTAAGCTTGCCATACTCTCTTCTCCTCTTTTTTTCGCACACATTTTAACTTGGTCTACAACAAGGAAAAACATTTAATCTGAAACAACTAAAAACTAAATAGTATCACAAGGAGTAAGTATCGTAAATAACTAGACCACATACAAATAAAATTTTTAAAAAACAGAGTTAAATAAACCCACAACCCTGGCGTCTTAAGCATCGATAAACCACTTCACTCCAAGAGTTATCGTTTTCACTCTATTAAACTTCTAAATTGTATTCTAAATAAGAAGCATACGGTTTTATTTCCTTTTATAGCTTATGTCTCTAAAAAGCTGAAGAGTTTATTTACTTATTGCTAAAGCAAACTTAACAATTACTCTGAAACATCTTAGCGTATTTCGAATCAATCAAATATGAAAGCAGTTACAATAATTACTTTGATGCTTTGTAGATAGTTTCGGAAACTGGTGAAAATGTGAAATAATTTATTTTACTTTGAAGATACAATAGCTACCTTAACAAACAGTTCATTGTTTCGTCGAAACATTGTAACATCTTTTGTAACACTTTATTTTATGGTTTTTAAAGAATAACTGCGTCGAAGACGTAAAGATAAAGCCACTCAAATTCGTGAAAGAAATACACAAAAAAGTGATCTTTTCACTTACATATCTCCATTATAGCTTGTGTTTCTATGATGATTAAACTTTATTGGTCTAATGTTTTGTTATATAATAAATTCTAACAACATCTCACAACAAGCCGTGAGGTATCGGCAGAGCAGAATAAAATAATATGGGGAGGCCATAAGAGCCGACTAAGGTACCAGAACCATGCAAAAAAGTCAGCTCAAATGTGAGGGAGGATAGGCAGCAGCTTCCCCGCCTTGAAAGCTGCGCTATGCGATTGCCAACACGTAGCGCGGCAATTATGGGAAACATACCCCCTTTCTTGGGGAGGCCTATGTCCAACAGTGGACTTTTAATGGCTGGTATGATGAGCAACATCTCATACGTTGAACTAGATAAGTAGCTTAAAGTAATTGTGTTACGGATATCAGACAACAGGGGAATTATAAATATTATAGTTTAAATAGTTAAAACAACCACAAATGTTCATACATATTAATATTTGTGCGGAGTGAGGGATGAACCCAAAACTTATTACCTATATATATATATATATATATATATATATATATATATATTTATATATATACATATATATATATATATATATATATATGATATAATCTTTAACACTTATAGTTATGCTTCAGAAATAAGCTTTCTCTTAACATTATTCTTTGTTTATCGGTCTTAGTGAGCCTACAATGTATATATTTAGTATTTCATAATTCGCACTCTAAATCAAGATTGCTACACCACTGGTGAGATATAAAACTGTAATTAACCAAATGCATTAAGGCCAACTTGGACGTCAGACGAATGTAATAGTCAATGTCATAAAATCGTAAAACCATTTCTCATGAAGCCGCTATCATTAAAGCTATTACTGTAATTGAACGCGATAAAGATAAGGCGCGTCAGATTGAATTTAACCATGGCGATTTTCTTACATAATAGCAACACGTCTCCTCTAACCTTTGTTCTAAAAACAAGCGTTAAAAATATTGGATGTTATCAATATTAGTACAATCGACGAGACAAATGATTTTTTTACACTATGATTATGAACATCCTAAACGGAAAATTATGTACTGTAATCGTACGACAATAGTAACACCTAATATATGCTGTATATATCTATATTGATCAGAAGTTTTATTAAATGAAATATGCGACTAAGATGTAAAGCGCGAACGATATCACTGTAAAATACTATATGAGTCGGCATGCAAAACGGTACATAATGTACCGTTATATGCGTAAACAATATCTATATAAATATTCTCAAGAGAAAGGATTTATTATTTGTTTGTTTCAACTTGACTTATAATTTCTCCTAAAACTTACAAATCCTGTTTACAGGATTTGTAAGTTTTAGTTTGTTTGTAAGTGTAACAAACAAAACCCAAACATTACTAAACGGATTTGAAATTAGCTTCCAATAAGAGAAAGTAACATTATTAGTAAGTAATATAAATTATTATTTATTCCCATTTTGAAAATATAATAAGAATATTTTTAAACACGTTGCAATTATACAAATTAAGTTGTTTGATAGATTTAGGTTACTTCAGAAACATGTTTCTAACATTTTAAATTTGCAGAGATTTTGGTTTCTAGCTCCAGTAACTGTAGCACTTTTTTGTTTATTATATTATATGTTATTTATTTAATAATCTTTCTTAAAAGAATCAGCCGTTTTAAATGAACTCATATTGGCTTATCGAAAGTTCTTTAACCGAAATTATAGTTTCTAATGATTTTCAATTCGAATGATCACTCTTTTTAAAATTTTTCATCCTAAAGTTTTCATTCATACAATTTTTGGTGCTACCGGCGATGTTCAGAACACTTATGTTACGAAAATTTTAATTGATAATATTATTAATGTTTTAAAACTCTTAATGTTTTTTATCACAATGCTTTTATCCCCAAAAAATATTTACCATAATATTTTCACTCATACTCAGAAAAAAACCTTTAGCAACTGTAATAAAAAATATATAAGGATGACGTTTATAGTTTTAACGATTAAAAGTCGCAGATTTTTGTGAAAATAATTAAATTTTATAAAACTCGACTCATTTATAGTTATTTTTATGGCCTGAAAGTTTATACCACAGTTTTATTCGTACCCAAGCCAAAACTAAAGGACCAATTCGGTTCTGGCACTTCGCCGGCCAATGCCACGGTACTCTCACTTCGCTCGCTCGGCTCGTGCGGTATGGTAGCAGTTCTAACTTATCTTAAACCAATGACTATAAATAGTACCGTGGTATAAGGGTAAAGTTTTGTAATTAAAAAACTGATATATTTATAGAAACAGAAAACGAATTCATATAATTAGTAAGTGCGAAGCAATCATTTCTTTAAGAATACGTATATATAATACTGATTTTATTATTAATAAAATGAAATCTAATAAAACAAAATGACAAAATAAAAATTACTTTCAATAATAAAAGTGTAAAAGATGTTTAAGTTGAGAAAATATAGGAATACAAATAAAAGTATAATACATGTCTATTGCTACTTGCAATAGAGACACAATTATTACATTAAATTCTTAAATAAATATGCTTTAAGACTATTATTGTCACTGCCAGAGTTTAAAAAAGAAGGTCATAAGGAAATTATAACTGATGAATGATATACTTAGATCAACATGGCATTATTAGTGTATCATCAGCAAGTGACCTAATATTATTATATGAACCGACCTATTATAGGACACAGTCCGTATGAATCAACAACATTAAGAATAAAATAAATATGGAGTTATATACGGTATAAGTCATCAATGACGGTAAGAATGAGTCTTTTCACAATCTAAAAACCTCTGAAATCAATTATTAAATCTTTTTTGCTTTTAGGTTTAAACAATTTAGACCGTTCAATTAGTCTGTACTAAATGAAATTCCTGTAGGACTTTTTTCTACTTGTTCGAGCAACGAGCGGAAATTAAATAACCGTATAATTTAATCGTATTTTATGACACAAATTAATTTTAACTCCTATAACTCTTCAAACAGTTGTATTAAATCATTTTTTAATTTACATTATATTAACAAACATTAAATACGCTCCCAAACTTGTACTTAAGGGAACAGCTTTATTTATTGAAAGGCAATAAAGTAAAATATAAACCTCAAGAAAAAGCAATACCTGGCACTCTATAAAAAAGTACATTTAGGTATTTTTAATAAAGTTGCTGAAAGACGACAAAACGTTGCTTTTTAATTAACTTTTTATACAGTTATGAAATTTTCAAACGAACCGCATAATTGAGATGCTTCAGTTGTTTTAATAAAATCCTCAACCAGTCAAGAATCCATTGTGTTTTGATTTTGCACTAATTACCTTATAGTAATTTATTTCAGCGGTTAGCTCATGAGGACCATTTTATTATTATTGCCAATGAAAATATGGTTAATAAGTAAGTTCCACTTCGAAGAGGAAAATGAATAATTAAGTTTACAGAGTAAATTATTCACTCTCAGTTATGGGTATCATACTTGAATTTATATTATTTTGGATAGTTATATCGACCTAGAGCCCATATTAAGTGGAAAAGGCTCTGGAGGACTTCCACTGGATACACGCTTAAAAAATATATTTCATTGTCTGTGTCTTCTGTACTTTGTGAAAGTCTTTTTGATAGATAATTAGCATAAACTAAATCTGTAAGCCGTCTCGAATAAATTATCCAAATGATATAGTAAATGTCGAATTAACGTCATGTTGTTTGGTACAGAAGATAGCTTTTGTTGAAAATGTCATATTATTCTCAGTTTCACTCCTTAACCACTAATAGTACACATATATTCTAGTCGAACATATCATTATTATTATTTATTAGGCCAGGTCGACAAACGAACATATAGCCCGCGTGATAAATGTTTCACCGCAACCTATAGGCACTTATAATATGACAAGGATATAACTAGCGCGTTGTCGACCTAGCAACTATGATATTTCATGTCACGATACCCAGTAGTTTCACTTTAGACGACACTGACGACCTTTGTGTGAGGTATACCTCACACGGTATACCTATTGTATATCATTATAGAATTATATAATATTTTTTTTTATATTAACGCGTTCACTATTTAAAACAAAACTACTATTGTTAATTTTATTATTCTTTATATTAGCTCGATGTTTTGGTTACCTTACGGCAACTGTTCTCAAGATTCTTGTTTAAGAAGTCTAGTTTGTTTACTTAGCAAACATTTAAGAAAACTCTGTTACAAAAATTATGGTTATTATTAAGAAGCAAAACTAAGGAAAAAGTTACGTGGGTGAATACAATCACCTAATAATTCAATACATATAAAACCCCAATACAGAACAAACACAAATGTTTTTCAGCGCACAATATGCGATACGGTAACGCAAGTTACCGTAGTTAGTATAAATAACTAATAATAATGATTCATAATTCTTTTAAATATTTTAACTTTTAACTGACAAAAGAAGAAGACTTCACGAACGGATGGCTTAAACAGTAAAGTATTTAGCATAAGTACTAAATTCTCTGATAATTTTAGGGTCTCTCATCATTAATGCATCACACAACAAGTTAGTTTAAAGGTATAATTACCTAATTCTATATAAGTAACGAGAAAATATAAGCAATCCTGGGAAGTCGGACAGTAATCGTTTGTAATGAGCTGAATCATTGCGGAATTTAAATACGTGGTTACGGTTTTACGTAGATTAAATTTCAAACTGATGCAGAAAACTTAGAAGTTGCATAATCTGCAAGGTTTAAAACAGATTATCAATTCATTAACAGGACATTAGGCTCTACGATTTAGGCTTGTATTAAGTGCGACCCTACTGTCTTAATCAGATCGCCTGTCAACCATGTGTGTGAAAGTTCTAGCTGCGCTAACCGATGCGTGGTCTGTATTCGACACCTTTATGACCTCAACAGCTAGGGTACGGTCTTATTTGTAGTAAAATTACTGCCATTAAAGTTTTGCTATTTATTTATAATAACTGTATAACAATAGAAGCTGTGGTTACACAGTAACGAATATTTACGTAGTTATCAGAAAATACTTAACTTATAGGAAAGTGTCATACATCAATTATCTATAGTAAAATATAATCTTATCTTTTAGATACAAATTTGCTATCTCACTTTACCAGGTATTGTTATTAAAGCCTTTGTATGTAATGAATCATTGTTTTATTTTTATCCTGCTGAACAAGTACTGATACTTCTGATATTTCTCTGAACGAATATCGTCGTATATCTTCTATTGCTATCTATCTTCTATATATGCTTCTTTCTTCTATATGAACGATAATTATAAACCAAGCAACTCATTTCAAACGCAATTTTTTTTTTAAGCGTTAACATTACGTGACAGTTTAAAATGGTTATAACGACTTAGTACTTTCACGTATCAAATATACGACACAACGCTTAGATGTCATTTATTGAATAATAGTTCATGTCTTGCCCGTAGGAGCTCATCATACATGGATCCCCGTCTTTATGGGAAATATCGCCAGAGGCTGTGGATAATATGCCTTTACTACGAGTGCTCGATGTGCGTGACAACGGTTTAAGACATATGAAGAGAAGCCTTCTAAGTGAACCGACGAATCTGAAAAAGGTTTATTTAAAAGGTAAGTTTAAAATCTTCTTGATCGTACATTTTCTAGTCCACAAATGCTAATTAGAAGTAAGTATAATGCATTTCATGTATATAACTATATATATACATACACAATCTTAAACAGCGTGTAGAGTAGAAATCATATAATAAAGTATTATATTGTAGTGACAATAATGTACAATGGCAGCATTTTATGCGACGTAAATCAGTCTCTTTTTGTCGGGTTGCGAGTGGGTGCATATGCCATGCTTTTTTAGGTTGTTGTATCCAGTACCGTAGTGGCTCTTACAGCACCTAGAACCGAAGCAGCTGTCATTCTCCTCAGCTGCTATACCACGGCTAAAAGAAAAAACTAGAATGTAATATCCTTTTTTCCTCTATATTCTAGTAAAAGTCCGTTTAAAAATATTTAAATATTACAACCCGTATGTTAATGTCATGACTATTGAAAGTAAACCATGTTATAGAGGAAAATAGAGAACAGTATGTCACGACTTCCAACCGCGTTAAATGCTTGTTATTTTTTAATAAATTCACATAACACTTATGACTCCGAGATAACCGAACGCACGACCCTTGACGCACAAGATAGAAACGCTACATACGGCACTACATGCGAAATCCAATTAAATTAGATCCGTCAAATTATTTTATTTATTATCATCGTCACCTGGGAGAAAGAAAAAGGGAGAATTTTGTCCATGGGAATGCCGCCCTGGGTAAGCGTGGTAGCAATCGCTGAACGTAGTTTTGTGATGGGGATGCTGCTGTGCATCGCCTTTCACTGTTTCGTGGAAGTACCGCCATTGGGTTTACTTCAATCGCCTTTTAGGACACTTAATATAGAGGGAGGTACAGAGTAAAATCTCTGCCGATACTCCACGGCTAATAATTTATTTATAGGTACACTAAGTAAACCTAATTTGTAAATCAAAAATAAGGTGGTCAACACTTATAATGTCACTCATAAAATAACATCAGTGCTCCTTTCCAGTCACCCAAATAATACAATCTGACAGTTTCATCGCATTTCACTGAAAGGACCCAAAAAGTAGATCACGAAACTTGGATATAAGTAATATACACATACACACATACGTTACATCTGATGTAAATCTTATGGTTTTGGTACAAATTGTAATATTTGGTAACAATAATTTAAATTGATGTATAATTTAACTTGACAATAGCCTAATATCAATCAATAGAATAAATCAATAATTTCTTTAGCAACTTCAAAGTTTGATATGCTTATATTTTATGTATTTGAAGCTATTGATATTTTAGTGCTATCTTTTAAATCATGTTAATGGAAGCACTACAAGAAGGAGAACTGGTGGTCTTCATGAAACCAATTTCTTATCATTTGGTTACTTTGGCGTGCTCGTAAAGAAAACGTCCTTATAAATAGCGGGCAGTGATTTTTTGATCTATGCGAGCAATTAGACGTAGCGACAATCGTTTAAAGTCAATTGCCAGCTTTTTGGATTGCTTGCCTTTAAAAAAAAACCCAGCTGTAGACCTCTGTGAATGGCGCCCTGAATCCTGAGTCCTGGCGTTATTGATCTAGTTATGGTTTGCAGGTCCCTCATACAATTTTTATTCACATACTAAGAAAGCAAATCTTAAATGTTCGCAAAGGAATCATATCTTTAAATATGTATAGCAAAACTTTACTTTATCTTTCATCAGTATCATCATCATATCAGCCATTTGTAGTCCACTGTTAGCTATAGGCCTCCCCAGGTAGCAGAAGTCGTTTTATGCTGTGTAATAATAACAATTAAGATTGGGAATTGACGGCACCAAGATAAAATATTTTTTAATAGTAAATTTATTTTTACATGCATTATCATACTAAACCAACTTTAAAATTAATTTAAATAAAAGTAACAATAAAACGATCACTACTAGACCTCCCTAAGAAAGGGGAAATTTTACCCATACACTGTTACGGATAGATATACCGCCATCTGTCGGTTATGGTATTTTATTCGTCTCTTATGACACCAGGTATAGGAAGGAACTATTCTACTTTACCGGTATCACCTGTCTTCAAATAGGGTGAATTCAAATGACCACCAAAAACATCAAATTCCATCCACTTCATAGAAATATGTTTGTGGTAATATTTGTTAACACTTAAATAGGCATCAACAAAATTTTTATTTTTCAAATATTTGTCTTGGGTGGGAATCGTCCTATTCCGGACTCTTGGCATACAAAATAGGATCACTACCACCTGTGCCATCGGACCCATCGTAAAATAAGGACTATTTTGATGTTTCGACAGATATAACGAATTCCAAGCGATCGTTAGTGAAACAATTTTTGTTAAACAAAAACTGTTAACCACTTATGATCGGAACAGGACGACGAACGGAAAAATAAAAATTTTGTTCATTTATTCTCGGTGTTAAATACGTATTATATTCGTGATTCCTCTGTTGTATGGTGTCCATAATATAAATACTTTAATCGACTTATCTCGGAGTAAGATCCATGTTCAGATGCTGTGTAAATTTATTTAAAAGATCTTTTGACTAGCATATATATGTATCACGACCCAATACCAATTTCCTGCTAGTCAGAATAAATTGTATTTTGTTTGACCTTCTCATTAGGCATGTTTAATATCCGAGATAGTATAAGGTTATTTCAAAATACTTCACTCTCTGTATTTTTCTTTTATTCGCTTTTACCCGCGGCTATGCATCAGTGAATTTCCCATGGAAACAGTACTCTTTTAGAGAAAAAGGTTTAATTGTGAAATGTTACGAAGATCGGTGAAGTAAATAAAGCTTCTACAGCTTTATTTACTTCACCGATTACTTTACTTCACCTTACTCTTTAAGAAGAGGTAATAAAGAAACTCACTTTAATAGGAACAAGTTAGTTGGGATCGAAAAATCGAAGCTGATTCGGATATTTTTGTTATATAAGCATTTATACCACGTTTTTAAATCGTTAAGGACCATCTATTAATATTTTGTAGTACGTAAATTGTCATTTATCGTAAATCCCATGGAAATGGTAATTTTTTTCGGTTGCAAGGTAACTATGTACTTCTTCGTACTCCTTAAGAAGATTGTTCGGGATATATAGAGCGAAAATGTAACAAAAAACCAAACTTAATTTTGCATTTATAATATTATTTTGGATTGCGTTCAGTTTATTTTCTTCTTAATTACTTCTTATTTACTGTGATTATTGATTTATGAGACCTAAACATAGTTATGAGACATATCCGGTGCCGGCAGACTAGTATTAAAGTTCCTACTTTACCTAGGACACTCAATGACCTATTTATTTAAATGACTCTTATAACACTGACTGTCATCGGTCATTTGTGTAAAATTGTAATTAGCAAAACTGTATTCATAGATTTTTTTGTTTTTATTGACGATTTGAAAGTACCTATGAGATAAGACTTTAACTAACTTGTACATATTGCCTAAAATATCTTTACCAATTGTATCACGCTCTCTATACAGATTTGATTACGCTATCAATCATTACGCACTTTGACATACTAACACCAATGCCTATAGACTAAACTTAGGATTCACCACAGTGCAAACACCTCACTAACATTACACGAGCTGTGTCAGCAGTGGAGTATCGAATATAGCCTTCAATCTTCTAGTAATAGCTATCACTTGATAAAAGTGGCCGCGCCCACTCGAAAGCAAATATTTGACTCGACCCTCCCATAATTAGACGTATCTAAGCTCATAACGAAATATTTATTACAGGAACAATAACTTACTTTTTGTTTTTTCCGGATCATAAATATTAGTCGGCACTTGATATAGCAGACTAATATGTATGATATAAAAAATTATGATCTACAATTATCACGATGCATATTTTAAATTTTCCAATAGGAACACGCTCACTACTCCTAATAAAACTAGACTAAGATCAACTAGTCAAAGAACGCCAGTCTGTTACTTTTTGCTTACAGTTTCTGTCTAATAGCAAGTATTTGTATAGGATTTTATTAATAGCAATATGCGATATGCAAATTGCTATTGCCGTGCCTTGAAGTGCGGCAGAATAGTACCTCCCACTGCATCAAGTGTCGTAAGATGTGACTAAGGTACCAGAACCGACAGATGGCGGTATATCCATCCGATATAGTGCAGCTTAAATGCACAGAGCGGAGATAGGAAGCAGCATCCCCGTTGCGATAGCTACGCTCGGCGATGACCAACACGCTTGTCCAGCGCGGCAATTATGGGTAAAATACCTCTTTTCTTGGAGAGGCTTATGTCTATCAGTGGACTTCCAATGGCTGGTATGATGAAATTGCCTTTTCGTGATTTTAGTATGTATTGACTTAATGGCTGCTACGGTATGTTTCGTCTTATTGGAGTTGTTAAATTTGGGTAGTAATCTAGTGTCTTATGTTTTCAAAAAATACTTTGTTGAATAAAAAGGCTTTTTAATCGGTAAAATATTTGAAAGTGAGTACAGTAATTGAGTGGAAAACGTACGGTTCTTAAAATTCATGATTTTTAACAAAGTTTTTCTCAAAAGCTTTCTCAGTCTGTATCATGTTAGTTGTGGATTATTTTTCCGAGGGTAGCAACCACTTAGGTCTCTAACACTGTTTAGCTTCTACAAACCTCAGTATACAAATAAGATATTAATTAACTATATTTCATCTTTTTGTATATAATTCTACAGTACTTGTGGGTATCACTGAACTCTTCTTTAACGGCTGGACCGATTTGAATGTTTTTTTGTCTACGTTTGGGTGGAGTACGGGATGATTTAGAATCACAAATTAGCCCAACAAATGGCTCTGCAGTCGGTATCTGGGTTATTCATCAAGACGCTCCGCTCCAAGTACCTGTGTTTAATTTTTATTAGCATTCATAGGGTTCTCGATGGTCGTAAATTTATTACTCAAACCAGGTATTTTTTCTTTCTTGTTAATTCGTGATAATCATGAGTCTATTACGATAGAGTCACCAAGGTTCGGGGAACTGAGCTTCTAATCTTCTCAACCTACGTACTTGTGAAGTAATACCAAACCAGAAGGGCTGGAGTCGCAAACGTATTAATGGCTCTTTTTTGGATAAACCTAACATGTCAATGTCTACTTAGATGTCAATTCCAATGCCACTACAGGGATGGGCGAGGCCATTAATTATTGAACGACTCTATGCCCGGTTCGCTTAATCTGGGCGGGTATTTATGGCCTAAATTTTATTGCTAAAGTTTCATAATAAAATGGAAAATTTTGAATAGTCTTGATTATAACATTTTCATGTAGCTATATTATATTTTCTCGTGATTGTATCGTGTATCCTAAATATTTGAAGCATATTAGTATATACATTCAACGTGCTGTTCAGAAGATAGTTGATAAATATTTATCTATCTATCTTTGTAAACAGACAGATAGGTACTAAATGCTGCAACTATCGCTAACGTAAGTGTAGGGCGTTATGTCTAGACACGCCCTATCAGAAATTTTATGCCAACTTTGCACCCCTTGTAAATGGGATTTTCGAAATAATATTTTCCTTGTGGTTTATTACCTACATACTGAATTTCATTTGAACAACTTCAAAAACAGCAAGGTGTCAGACACTTTGCACTTCTGATTTACATAGGTAAATCACCTATATAGATAGGGGGTGAATTTTCATTTATTTTCTTTTATTACATTTATTGGGTGAAAAATCCTTTCTTAGCGCTGCCTTACGTTAAAAACCCTGCGTAAAATCAGCAATAACATCCCCGTTAGCACATAAAGGAAATAAATAAATATGCGTTGTGTTTGATATATAAACAAAGTTTATAGCGTACTCTTCTATTTAGATACTATTTTTATATAGTATTAATTATAAATTAGATTCAAAACTTCATTAAACCGTTTTCGAATATCGAACAAGGACATAACGAAAAATAATTGCCTTCCAAATAACCCAATAACTTAATATTTGACATGAATATTTTTATTCTAAAAGCTTTATATAACAAATGATTTACTGATAGGAAACTATTTACTTATTCGCAGCATGATTTCCATTTGCAAATGTTAGTGACAGTTGAGATGGGCCTGTATTAACGTCAAGAAAACATGAAAACGTTAATTCAAATAAAATATACTGAACTACAAAACATTCTATTGCATATATTATTACAATTAATATTGATATCTTTAAGTAGCAGATACTTTAACAAGATTTTTTTTGTGTTTATTTAACAGTTGTCACATTTCTTACAAACAATAACCCTCTGTGAATATCCCTTTAACATTTTAGATATCGACAATGCAGCCCTTTGCGGAGCAAGTAGCCTTTGTATGGTTGTACTGTTAATTGATAAGATCGTTTCCAATAACCTTACGTTCTTTGTAATATAAATGTATATATTGTATTTCCATTTACATCAAAATTTGGATAGAAATTGTTTTATGAATATATCGATAGAAAGTGGATATTGTCAAAGTTTTGCTATACGACTGATGCCCAATTAAAGTTTCTTAAATCAAAAAATAAAGGGTGAAAGGAATTTTGTTATATTATCATAATATAGTACTAATACTGGTGAGAGTTTATTGTTTATTTGTGCTAGAGATACTCAAATCGTAACCCGACATTATTTTTTTATTATTTTACGAACTGAATGACTCATTCAGACACTTGAAAACTATTCTCAACAAGCAAAGGTTATGTAGCTAGTTCATTATGAATATCTAATATCTGTAGCGTATACTCATTTACAGTATACACAGCTTGACGATGAGTTAGACCTACTAAAAATGTTGAGGGTATTTATGTTTATAAAAATTCTTTTTAGGTAACCCATTTTTTATCACAATCTTTCCTATCTTTATGGCATTTCCGCACTTTATTTATACAAAGACATTGAACTAGAAACATTTTTATATACAGGTAATATTTTTTATTAAAGGTAATACAATTGAACAACGTTTGATAGCATACCTGAATTCCTCATAATTTTAATGTTACAAAGGTATACCTATTCCGGAGATGAATACTATCACCAAAGCAACCGTAGAACGTTTACTGAAAGCTGACAAAGGCAAAATTTTGCCCATAATTGCCGCGCTGGGCAAGCCAAGTGGCAATTACGGTGTGTAGTTTTGCGACGGAAATGCTGTTACACATCCCCGCACTATTGCATTTGAACTGCGCTATTTCGAGTGGAATTATCATCTGTTTTGATACCTTTTAATATACAGACAGATACGTTTTTATATAGGTTTATACAGAGGTTCGTACTTATACATTTAAGTACCTACCTACGTATAAATATTATAATAAAATCATTACGGAAAATACTGGTTT
Source organism: Heortia vitessoides (assembly GCA_020976665.1). Lineage (NCBI taxonomy): Eukaryota > Metazoa > Arthropoda > Insecta > Lepidoptera > Crambidae > Heortia > Heortia vitessoides. The sequence continues at coordinate 8,241,292 of JACJUM010002525.1, read as the reverse complement.
CGATTAACAAACATCGAGTCATGTCGAGTAACTCAAATACGGTAAATGTAGAGCCGATACACGATTTATTGGTAAATATACCTACTTTCCCGATTTTATCAGTAGAATTTACGAATTTATCAGTAATAATTTAACTGTAACTCCATGTACAGCTGAATTCATCTATTTAGAAGGTTTATTAACTGCTGTCGCTATCATACAATTTTCTTTCGGTTGTCGATGGTTTCTATCTATGCTACAATAGAAATAAACAAGGAGGAACTATAATCATGTTTGCTGAAAAGATAGGATACTTATTATATGAAAAATAGGAGACATTTATTTGCATCAATAGCACAAAAAATTGTTATAAGGCAAACAGCTGTAAACAGGCAGAGACGGACGGTTCAATATATTGTGACGGCTACCGACAGCAAGCAATTAACGAAATAATGCATGAATCAAATATTATTATATTCGACCAATAAAATAGCGTTTTGCAGATTGCTCTATAATGACTTTTTTTATTAGACCAGGTCGATAAACAAGCGTACAGTCCGCGTGATAGTAAGCGTCACAGCAGCCTATAGACGCTCGTAATATAACAAGAATTTCACTATATTGAGCCAAGGGGTACCAGCAGACTAGAATAGTACCTACATCTGTACCAGTTGTCGTAAAAGGTGACCAAAGTTCCGGAACCGACAGTGGGCGGTTTATCTAGCTGCGCTCTACGATTGCCAACACATGGCGGTATATCCATCCGATACAGTACTCAAATTTATAGGGTGGGGATTCCCCTTTCAAAATCCCCCTTTTTTGGAGAGATCTATGTTCACCAGTTGACTTCCAATGGCTGTAATTATGATGATGATGATTAAGAATTATTATAAAGCGCACTTGAATATCGGTATTGTTATAAACGTCTACTCACCATTTTGAAGTAATGCCCTTATTTTGTTATTTGTTTTATGCAGGTAACCATTGGGATTGCAGTGACGGTGGCCTGGACTGGCTGGCGATGATGTCGAATGACAGTGTGATCCGAAAACGAATTGTCGACTACGATAAATTGATATGTAAAATGTATATAGGCAAGCCGCTACACATAGTCATGAATTTAATTAAGGTAAGTGGTAACATTATTTTAAGTACTAATCATTGATAGTTTTCACTTTCTATAATATATGTAGATCCACCTATCTTAGGTAGTATTTCTCTTTAACTTCTATCAATTTCACGCAAACTTCTTTAGCTATACTGAATGTTGAAGAATTGGTCATAATTCGACTATTATTGTGTAGATTCCGTATTTATATTCAAGTTAATGTCTATATATTCAAGTAATATTTTTACAAAAAACGAGTATATATTAAACTATTCAAATAATCATATAAAAGAGGCGCTTTTGTTTTGAAATAAAACATTGAAATTTATAGTCGTTAATGGATAAAAAATAAATTAAATGAGTGCCGATGTACCATTTCATGATAACTGATATATTTATATCTTTTGTAGTTTTGTTGTTCTTTAGATATTTAAAGTAAATCAAATGCGGTGTACATTTACTAAAAGTTCAATTGTATACAGAGTACAATTATATTATATATAATATACAATAAATGCTTGAAACTAATTATAATAACCATAACACATACTACTGTTTGAACGGTATATTTATAGTCTCAAATGGTTTACTTGATTTGAGACTATAAATAATTTTTTTTTTCTGTTGAATGTCAAACAAATGATGCAAGAGTTTATTCAAAATTTTAAGAATTATCATTTAGCTCAAGTAAGCTAAAGGTTTTAAAAATAAATACATAAATTGGTTTTGAAAGCATATGTCCAGCAGTGGAAGTCTGCGCAGATATGACGATGAAGAGATTTATATGGGATATAACAAAAATCAATACTAAAATACGTCACCGGATCCTATAAAAACATTTCTTATAAAAACGAAAACAATACAAATTATTTTCCGAAGAATAAACTCAGAAATGTGTAAGATATTTCCAGAAAATTGTCACAAGGAAAAAAATTTAAATTATAAGTATGTATACATAATTATCATAAACTGACCAAAAAAACAAATATTATACACAAAATAGAATACTCAATGATTCTCACTAAATCCAGATGATATGTAAGAAAAACAGAGCTTGGGGAAAATGTCATGCTTTATTTATAATATCTTCCCTTCAGTAATTATAGTTTGCCAATATTACACAATCAGCACAATATATTTGTGATGTAAATCTTAATAATAAAAACGTATATCAGATCAATAAATGGAAATTAAGCCACATATTTCCGATATCAAATACTTTCCCACGTTTCACTTAACATTTTCAAAAAATCAATTACTGAGAATCGATTACTATCACAACAATAGACTTATTACGTCATCCTCTTTATTCAATTTATCTAAATAGAGACAGAACCACATTGAAATATTCAAAATAATACATGTTAATATATTTCCTCTAACAAAAGTATGATTCCACAAGTCAAATGCCGAATAAATAAAATGATTTTTTTTTTACTTTTCTTTTATATAAATGTGTATTTTATCCATAATCAAAGAGGCTTCAGATAAACAACATTGAATTTTAATGACACAAACAATTGTGCTTTCCAAAAAGACGAGATAAAATTCTGATATGATTTTCTTTCTTCTTATTAATCGCTATTCGATCCAAAAAACATTTGTTAGGTACCTACTTTTGTGTCCAGACTTTTACATTATTAGAAAATTAATTTAATTTATTTTCTAATTTCAATTAATCTTTTTTTCTGGATATGTCTCCAGTCGTACTTGGCATTAAACATGTCATGAAAATTAAAATAAAACTTAGGCGTCAATTATAACTAAAATTTTATGACGCTGGTCCTTTTTCATCCCAAAATTAATGGAATTACCTTTTTTAAATTAAATTCAAGTAGTAATTAGATATTTGTAAATTACAATAGTATGTTGGCTGAACGAGGTATTATATCACATTAACTTATCTGGTTAATGTGATATAATATCATCGAGGAAAAACAAACTCATATGTTCGTTTTATCAAATTATTTATCGTTTTTTCGTTAATTATTCAAACACATATTAGTTTACTACACATTCTCTCACCTACTTGCGCTTTCATTTAAACTGGATGGTAAACTTATTTAGTCAAAATTAGGCGATAGCTTAATTCAAAGCAATATATCAGTTCAGTGGGCACGCAGACACCGCTTGTAATTCAACGAATTAATTATAACATAATTTTGGAATAAACGAATTTAGTTAGAACAGACATTTACATAACATGTAACATATACTATGTTATGTGACAAATGGATTAATGATGAATAACAGAAACCCTTTTTAGAAGTCCTCTTACGTACTATAATAGCATTGTTGACTACGTCCAGCCTAACACAAATCAAGATGCCCCTTATTCCTAGTAGGGGAAGCTTGGAATAGCTTTATTACTGAACCTGTTACACCTGTTCCAGTTTCAGCTAAATACCAGATCCAATAAGCTTTTGTAAGAAACAGCCTGTTCCAGAGCTAAAGCCAGTTAAATAGCATTGTTCATAGTAGAAATATCACGTCTTGATGGATGGTCCATGAAATAGCTTCAAATACGAATTCTTAAAGTGAAAACCACCCTTCATATTAATACTAACAGCTTGATGATAAATTTGTATAACTAACTAAAATTTAAAACAAATCTTAATTAAACAAACAAAAGCTAATTATATTTGGATCAAAAATCAAGCTGCCGTATTTATAGGTACAATTTATATACAAAACTTTAACAATGTTCGGATACACGTAGTTTAAAAAATATCGATATTAATATGTACGAGTTATTTTTTTCATGATACTCGTTTTCTCTGCTATTGATGGTCCCAAGCCCGCATGAAAAAAGAGGCGAATTGGCTGAAAAAGATTAAACCGTGAAACGTTCAACGTCGAGCCTCGGGCGACGGCAATTACTCTAGTTCTAACGAGCCGACATCTCCTGGGGGAGGGAAATGCTCTTCACATCTCGCACCTCTTGTGCTCATAGCTACTCACAGAATCGAGGGCCTTAGCTTAACCACCCGGACCATAAGGTAGATCACCTCTTTAAAAAGTCACCCTAACCCCAAAGTGCCGACCTACCAAAAAGTCAACCGAACCTACGTGCCGATAGGGTGCATGGCTTGCAGGAGGCAAGTCCCAAGCGCCAACCTCGATGGACCTGGCAAATATCGCTGTATATTTAGAGAATGAGCGTCACCCCTCTTGAGACGTATTAAATCGTCCTTTCTCGAAGGAATAAAACGAGCAATATTGTTAACCTTGAAAAAACACTAAAATTAGATAAGGATACCCTAAAAATTAAACTCAGTAATTACTCCGTAAAGATTTCCTTATGAAACACAGTCAAGATCAAGCTCCGTTGGCGGAGGGACTAATCAAGGCAAAGTGGACTTTAAGCTAGCAGATAAAAATAAAAAATAATTTGAAGAACAGCAGTTTAGTGAAGTCCGCTGGGGCAAAAGGCAACGATCTAGTTCATGTGGAGTAATGCGCTGCCTAAAATAATCAGAACTGGACTATTGACTTGCAGCACTAGTAGTACGAACATCTAACATGTTCGACGGGCTCGACGATATAGAGCGAGCGTGAACTTAAAATGCAATCACCGAAACCAATATTCAGAAATTCGAGTTGGTGTCGGTGCAGGTGCAAGCATCAAATTTAGCATCCGCGGGATGATAAAAGTCGATAGTCTTTGCACGATAGAATAGATAGAATCATCGTCCTTACATGGACAAAATACGATGGTATTTTGTCCATGCATGGTTGCCTCTCGGTGGCGTGGGGAATATCTTATCTAAACCAAGTGTTAGAAAAATATGAAACGAACTGAAATAATAATATATAAAAAGCCTAAGTAAAGTAAGCAAGAAAAGTAGAAGAATTCAAATATTTTGACAATATCACACTGAATTTTGTAAGATAATTCAGAAAGTCTTGCAACCAAACTAGCTAAACAACTGGCGCGGTAACGCTACAAGCCATGCGAAATATACGCAGGCCGAGATCAAATTTCCGAAAGCCTTCTCCTCAATTTGACGGATGTCGCAACCGTATCCGGTATAGACTGATAAATATTTAACAATTCAGTCAAAATTTGAGTCCCCTTGTTTATTGAATTGGAAATTCGTTTCACTGTATTAGAAAACCACTTTAAAAAATTTTCAGCTTTTAAAGAACAAAGTAGTTTTATATAATTATTTATGTTAATTTTACAAAGAGAGGTGTTACGTTTATCTTCAAATTTAATTTCAATCTATTAAGAAAGATGGATTTGCGTTAACAATATTTATCATGCGATAATTGTTTATGACATATATTATAAATTCGTCGCCGATCTAAGTAAGGACTTTATCTTTAAGCTTTACGAGATTATACCTTGTTAATTAAACGGTTCATAAATTGGAGGAAGAAATGGTCGCCAGTTAATTCACTTAATAAATCATACGAATCATCGTAGCAGCCGTAAAACATCGACTGCTGAACATAGACCTCACAAAGAAACACCTTTCTTTCGGCAATTATGGGCAAATATCATCATAATTGCCGAGCTGGGCAAGTTTGGTGGCTATTGCAGAGCGTAGCATCACGACAGGAATTCTGCTGCCCATTCCTGAACTGTTGTATTTGAGCTATACTGCTTCACATACCATCAACTCTCGGTTCCAGTACCTTAATCGCCTCTTACGACACCTAGTAGGTACAAGTCAACTCTACGTACGAATCGCATTCAGTATATTTTGTAGGTTGAGTCGGAAAGCATATATTGACTTCTGCACTTTCACTTTTTAAAAGACTATTGATTCGTTACCACTGGTTACAGACTCTATGGTACTCAGTAAAGTACTCTATGGTAGTACTCCAAGTTAGTATGAAACTTTCCTATTTTTTAAAGTTATACGAATGAATTTCAGAATTTCTCTCCTTATTGGAAGTCATGAAACACGTGTAAAATATTTGTTTGAAAATCATCCCTTAAGAGGATAAGGTAAAAGTAGGGCAAAGTAGAATAATACCTCTGTACCAGGTCTTGTAAAAGGCGACTAAGGTACCGGAACCGAACAGATGCACAGGATGAGGATGGGTAGCAGCATCCCCGTCGTAAACGCTGCGCTCTGCGATAGCCAACACATATGCCCGTGTTGGCTATCGTAATTGTAGGCAAAATTATAGGCAAGAAACCGCGGGGCGCGCTGATAGTTGCATATAATTGACAAACAAAAAAAACGCGTGTCAGTTTAAAACGAACGGAAAAATATTGATCAGCATTTTTTATCATGATGGGACATATCCGTTTCTTGAAGGCAATAACGTAGTATCAATGCGGCCTAGTACATAGTACTCGGTCTGTGACTTTTAGACTCCACGCCACATTAACCATTTTAGGTCATCCAAGCGATTGAGATATCGCAAGTCTACATATGTGGACCTTAAGAACAACCTCGAAGAAGAAAGAAATGTGCATATTAGTCTATGGACGGTCAGGACGAGGCTTCTCGCGGCCAATATACGCAGTCATCGCCCGGCCCTAAGTTACTCCGTGAGCACAGAGTTGCCAGGCTTAGGTTTGCTCGAAATTGTGAGTCATGGGCTCAAGAAGACTGGAATAGGATATTGTTCTCTGATGAGGCCAGGATATCTCTGTTCGGTGAAGTTGGACGTTGGCGAGTGCTACAAAGACGAGGAGAACGCTTTGCAGAGGCTTGTTTTGAAGAAATCACACCTTTTGGTGGGGGCTCTGTTTGTTGTATGTTTTAGGCAGGAAAAAATTCGACGACGACAACGCTCGCGCCCACTGGTCTGGCGATGTGGAAGCGTATGTGCAAGAAGTCGGCATTCGTCGTTTAGATTGGCCTGCTCGAAACCCCGACCTCAATCCTATAGAGCATGTCTGGGACGTTCTGAAACGACGCATGAGATAAGTACAACCGGCTCCGCATGCCATCAGAGAGCTGAAGAATGTGATCACCGCGGAGTGGGAACTTATTCCGCTAGCAAGTATCCGGGATATCCTCGCTAGCATACCCAGAAGAATTCAAGCTGTGATTTCAGCTAGAGGGGGTCACACTCGATACTAAACATTTATCTGCTTTTACTTTATTAAAGAAAAAACAAACAAAAATCTTTGATTTTACTCGTGAAGCATATGCACTACTAGCGAGCGTACACTACTAGTGAACGTTAGCATTAAAACTCATAAATTTTATGAAAAAATTATGATAATACTGACAAAAACGATTATTTGCTTATTAATTTACAAAATTGTGGAAGTAAAACTACCTATAATTATCAAACAAACCAATACAACAAAGTAACATTTGAAATGGTTCATTTCTTAGGTGCCCATTTTTGTCCGCCCGTGCCCGTTGAAAATGATGTATAATACAAAACATGTTGAACAATTGAGTCAAATAACTCTATCTAATTTGCAATGTAACGTATTGGGTAAACCAAAATTATCGGCCTTCCTCAAATTGGAAGATATTACTTGCTAAATGCAATGAATTTTATGCAATACTACATCATCATAAGGTTCGAATTAGTTTAGTAGCAAATATCTATCCAGATTCAAATGAATTTGTTTGTTTACACGAAACTTGGACGCCTTCAATCACCTTCCCACCTTATTGATGTCTAAACGTTAACCACATATTCACCCTCTTTGTATTAGATTTAGGGTCCAAATTCACATGAACCATAGAAGAGCAAGGGAATAAACATTACGTTCATTCAAGCTTAATATACGAACGAATAAATCCATTCACATTTTGTTGACCGAACTACGAGTAATACGTTTGTTAGCGGCGATGCGTAATCTAAGACAATTCGGAGAACAGAACAAAATTGACCGCTTTTGCCTGGCCATGGCTTCACATGAGTAAACCGTATTATTTTACTACATCATTGTTTTTCTAGTTTGCCGCAGCTCTTAATTATCCAAAACTATGACCGCACGGTAATCTGTATATTTTTGCCTACATAGGCAACAAACAGACACAAAATATGAGAAAGATACCTATCTTGTCTTAATATATGTAAATCACGGGTTACGTTGTTTTTCCACAATGGATTCTTAAACTACTTCGCCGATTTCAAATAAAATTTGCAGTTTCAGTTTGAGCTTGTATAGCTTACATCTTAATTTATAGCATATGTAACTTATGGTGTCATATAAGCTTCAATTTAATACCACGTGTTTTTGAGGCTAAAATATAAGTTAAATTTCTTTTGTAGTAAACCAAATACCGTGAAACTCAATTGTTTCTACAATTTAAATTTTCGATGTTAGCATGCATGTCGGGGCGGGTCGCTAGTATAATATATTATTTTAATGGCCAAACCCGATTTGTGGCCTAACTAGTTTTGCGTAGCCTTCGAAAAATTAGATATTTCTATACGCGATAGGATCGACTAGTTCAGCCTAGACTGCAAGAGGGTTTTACAAAATAGTAATTCATAGCGCGTAGAAGATTTTGCAGTAGTTGAGGTTTTCGTCACTTGAAATAATGCGCCAAGCATACGATACTCCCTCTCATTTAAATATTGGGTTTACAATTATGAAAAGACTAGTTTAACGCAAGAAAAGCCAAAATTTGGCTAGCTGGAAATAATGTTTTGGTATTTTGATTAATTCTGTATCAAATATCACAACACGTAAATACGCTCAAGCACGTACATACTTTCACTTTATCTTACACGTACTCACACACACACGCGCATAGATCCACAGATTATTTTCACAATTTGAATTTTATAAGTGACATCTTTTTTTAGGAGAGCGGTGTCATCTGGCAGAGGCTTCATTAGGCTTCAAAAGAGGCACTGGTCACTTTATTTATGCATGTATTAATTAATGTTAATGTTTAATCATGTTTAATCCAAATATAGATCTTTCATTTTTTATATTCACAACATAATTTCATAAAATAATATATGTACGGTCAAAACCGAAACATAATTTATTAACAGTATGTTTGTTAAATTATATGTATTTCATGAATGTTGTTGGTATCTTTGTGACATATATTTATTTACATTAACTAGCAATTTTATATAATATACAGTGATTCATTTATGATATGGTCTAGTCATTATGTATGTAGTATATATATATATATATATATATTTCATCTGTATATACAATCAGTAACACAATATACCTAAAAAACATTAGTCACCATGTATAGGTATTTAAATGTAAATAAATCATTGTACTGTAGTTTATTATACTGTGTTTGTAATGCAACAGTTCCACTTATATTTGAAGTAGTAAATAAAATAACTTTCATCAATTTAAACATATGAAGGTATAAAGTACTGGTTTTACTTTATCATTTTCACCAATTTTCAAGTTGTATGCGGCACCCAATCCTGCGGTTTTAGTCAGATCGTCTGTCTACCTTATGGGACGTCCTGTGCTGCGGTTTCCGATACGTTTTCTTCACTCCAGGACCCTCCGACTCCATCGGCCGTCGGTTCCTTGACACTTCAACTTGCTTAGGTTGGGGGTAACAGGTAACAGTATATGGGTAACTCTGGTTCTTTCACGGATCTCCTCTTTCCTGGATCCACTAACACTCATCGATTGTGAACGTTTAATTTCACTAGCAACAGACTGTCATCTTCTTAAATATTTGTATGTATTTTTATACATACTGAGGCCGAATACCCGTTTATGTTTTTACGGTATTATGAAATTGTGGATTCAAGGCTTTCAACCCCTGTCACACCCTATTACGTATTTTACTTTACAATGTTCAAATATGAACATATAAATAATTATCTACTAAACAAAACATATCGGAACGTTCACACAATAAAAATGTACATTTTAAAACGTTCAAGTAAATCAAAGAAGAATGTAACGTATGCATATAGTTTGCAATTGGCCAAACTTCGGCGAAATAATAAAAATACAGTAAATGAAAATAAAAAATTAACAATAATAAATAAAAAAAAATATTATTTTGCAGCATTCAAATTATGTTCTGTGATACAATGTTAAAACATTGTCTCTCGCCTTTCTCAGCATTTAGATTTTGTATTTGTAATGGACGTAATTTGACATATAAATATTATAATATTTTTTATTACCCTTTTCACTAATTTTAATAAAACGACTAGTACTTAGCAGCTTAAAAATTCAGTTAAAGAATCACTGATAGACAGCAATATGATCACACCAGGTTGTGCAGGAGAGTGCAGGAGAGGAGAGAAAGTTTGCTAAATTCAAGTAGCATAGCGAACACGCGTTGATGAGAACAAGTTTACTAAATTATACTACTGGATTTGATAGCTTTGTGTTAAACGGTAGCTTTGTGTAAACCTTAAGAGCATCAAATTTCAATTTAAGTTTTACGAACATTATCCCCCAGTACATTTGCATCTATTTTCAACTCTCCAACTTTTGTATTATATAAGCTTAAATTGTATTCTCGTAATCAAATTCTAATTTCTGAAAATACTGTTGAATTTCAGGTTATTTATTAAGAATGAGAGGCAAAAATCATTAATTTAGTAAAGCGTCCGACTTGCGAATTCGAGACTATTTATTATTTAAAGATTTCGACCTTTATCAAATTGGAATAGCTCCGGGAAATTGACACCCGAGCGTTCTGAAGTTGCTTGTTTTCTATTGATTATAGAAAGTTACAAACTGAAATACACCTTGGCTTTGGAAGAACTATCTACATTAAATAGTGCTTATTATTATATTAATATAATAATTCAATAACTAAAGAGATAAGCTTGAACTGTGGACATGTCACCAACGGTTCCTTAGAAAAAGTACTCAAGACTCAATGAGTAAGCTTTTATAGTTGAGTGACCTTAAAAGTTAAATTATTATGTTAAGTGAAGAACTCTGTAAAAACATGGACTAATTATTAAGCAGGTAATCGGGGACGAACGGTAACAAATTACTGTATGTCTGGCAAGCCAAAAGACAAGGTCTTCACACATATTCTAGATAAAATTATTAACAGTAAATTTTTATATTTAATATAATTAATACTTATTATATTTATAATACCAATTTACTGATTTTTTTGGGGATTCAGTTGAGCAAAACACAGTTTTTAAAATACTATCAAAAACAACAATTACTAAATGTTAAAATTATTACTATGTTCAGATTGTTCATCCTCCCTTACAGTTGCAGATGCAACAGGTAAAAATAAAACTAGATATAAGTTAATTTTGTCATTAAATACTGTAACTTTTAACTGCAAGAAATATACATTTAATTAATATAATTGTATATTTGATTAATAAATTAATACGTAAAAAATCGCTAGGTTGGCAGTTATTCAACAGACAAATCTATTTAAGGTTGCTCACTAGTAATAATCAATTGACATATGAAATTTTAATCGATATTGTGAAGCTCTTTGTTAAATGGATTATAGAATTATCTGCAGTGTAGTTGGTGCAGTTCATTGTTGTATTTATGTGTGTATATGCCACCCGTGAGCGATATTGAGATGTTTTAAAACAAATGGAACTTTTTTTAATTAAATTATCGAATACTTCAAAAAGACGTTTATAGGTGAAGATTTTCATATAAATATTCTAGAAAACTATTTTGCAAGTGCTTGATTAAAAAAATATATTCAGGTTATACAAACTGAATTATTTATTAACAAAGCCTATTTGAGTAATAGCTACTACTGTCACTTCTATTGATATTGTTTTTATTAATTTGATTCTATTTTACAAAAATATACAATCACATTACTTTGCCCAGCATATCAACTTTGAGACTGTGACCGAAAATATTTTTGAATAAAAATTAGAAAGAATGTAAAGCGTTTTAGTACACGAGCTGCCACTTCTATCCGTAGATGTCAGTCCAAATGATATGTACCTTTCTCTATTCATTTTTAGTCCCTTATCAAACACTATGATTCAATGTTCACAGTAAAATCGGTTGATGCACCAGGCATCTGCAACCACAAGTGAGTTTTCAGTGAATAGGCTACTGTCGAGTTACATAGATGCAGATAATTATTGTATGAACTGTATGAGGAAAGGCGATTTAACGCAAGTGACAAGTTTAGATATTTAAAGGAACAGTATCTCAAAGAATATCCCAAGAAATTTCAATACAGCAAAGCATAATTGTTTGAGTCGAATCTATACTCATATAATTATTTGTTGAAGATTGTGGTGTTTTGACGATTTGAACCTGTGATAGGTTCCTATGATAGGCTTATTTAAATAAATATATATTTAACTATGACAGTGACCGTGGAATAGCAAATATAATTTACTAGTTTTCGTATTAAGAAATATTTTGCTAGTAAATATTTGATCGGAAAAAAATAAATAGAAAGTTATATAATAAATGAGTGCCTTTAAAGTACTTATTTCTGGTTTAAATATCTAAATAATAATAAATAAAGTCACACAACATCTCATATACATTGATTTGACTCCACGAGCTTAAAGCACTTGCCTTACGACATCACATTTAACACCCATCCACAGAACAAATATATCATACAAATATTTATCCTGGTGATATTGCCGTGATGTACCGGCAGAGTATAATAGTAGCTCCCAATTCACCAGGTGTCCCAATCATCGTAAGAAGTGACTAAGGTACCAGAACCGGCAGATGGCGATATATTCATCCGAAACAGTGCAGCTCAAATGTACAGGGCGCTAGACCCGCGGTAACTACAAACGAGAGTTTGCTTCGGTCCCATAACGACTAATTGTAGGTCTATGCGGTTATCGTGAAAATACCTACAACGTTGTAATTAATAAATTAATCGTTATCGTAGGTTAGGTTTTGTATTTATTGTATTAAGGTTTTGTAGAAACAATTTCTGATTAACATGTTTCTGAGATATTTTTAGCTTTAAAATGCCATTCAGAGATGCATAAACTTAAAAAATACGTCCTAAGTTTGTATTATAATGTGCAAATACGGAAACCTAAATTACACGTGGTCTGTTTTAATTAAGTAGGTAGAACAAGTATCTTAGTTGAAATTATCTGGTGGTTTTATAAAAGAAATACCATGAAACCAGAAAAAAAGGCAAAGTTAAAAGAAAATAGGAAAATAGATGAATATACAGATGTTTTAGGTTTGATAAATAAATAAGATAGAAGATACCCTTCCTTCAAAATCTCAGATGAATTCATACCGTGTTGGAAACAAAAACATCTAACTTACGCCTACGCTGATATTCAATTTACATAGACTTGTGTTATTCACGCACTACATACGTATAAATAGACGTGAAAACCTATAAATCAAAACCGAAAGATATCAAAAAATAAAATCAATCTTCATTTATGTTGCTTCCAAAATAATTAAGACTAATATTTGTTATTATAGAGCTGTTTGGTCTAGACGATCCAAATAACCAACATGGAGGTGTACTACGGGATTTGAATGTTACTTGAGGTGCACGTAAACGTTACACGAAAACATGCCTGTTTGTTTGTCACTCATTTACGCTCCATGTTTGTTTTTTTTTGGACGAACCTATTGCTGGACTACTCAGACGTCAATTCTAGCACCACCAAAAAATGAGGGTGGGGCCTCTCATAGATGAGAGATCCGATGCCCGTACTTGTCCTACGTGCCCTGCCCCTGCAACCACGCGTTTAGTTTCGGTTGCACCCACAGAGCTCGCGGGATCTGAGCGGGCTCGACGGCGATCGCCCGAGGGCGCCTTCAGTATAGCTTGAATCGTAATTAATGAAATAGGTTGCTTTAGATCTCGGCAAGCCCGAGTTTCCGAGGTGCTATATAAACTTATGTCCACTCTTAAAGAATTATATGTGGAAAGTTCGAATAAGCCATTGAAACATTTTCCACTGTCTGTGAGAGATAATGCCAACCAGCTGGCATTATCTCTCAGGCAACCATGTACAAATATAATATTTTGTGCTATAAAGTGCGTGCCCACCCACGATTAATTATTTGTACCTTTCAGATGACTCGGAAGAGATCGTTCTAAGGAATATTAGTTGTAAACGTATTTTACTTTATTATTGTAGTAAATATGCCAATATATTATAGGTGATGCACGAAACATGTCCAAACCCGTGCATTTGCAAGATGACGCACGTTATATCTGACTCAGCGGGGAAGGTCATCCCGGTCATCACGCTCAACTGCCAGCAGTTACAGCTGTTGGAACCGCCAGAGAAGTTGCCACCCTACACCACCACACTGCGGCTAGATGGTAACAAGGTAATATATTGAAGTAACAGGTTTGGCAATGCACTTGTGATATCTCAAGCGTCTATATTATCACGCATACTATATGATTGTTTGTCAATTTGGTCCTATTAAAAAAGTAAATATAAATACATAATTCATTACACTTCGTAAAGACTCTTTAATCATTTGCTTGCCTTTCAATAGACCATTCATGTTTACTTCATTCAGGTGAGTCAATGCATCATTCAAATTAAAATGGTTATTTCAGTAAATTTATATATAACTAGTGCATTATGTATAAAACCAATCACTTTATGGAATCTATCTCCATATTAACTTTAATTGTGTCAAATTTTATGTTAAAAAAACGGGTGACCGTTCTTGCGATTTTCTTAAAAAGCAGTCTAATTTTTTTATTCACGAACTAATACAGATAATACTTATATTTAATTCCCACACACAGAATAAATATAAATATTCATCACACACTTACATGTTCGAATGGGGATCGAACCCATGACCCTTGGCGCACAAGAACCAGGACTCAAGAGTATAAAATCGATTTGTTAGTTTATCACTGAAGTGTCTCTATCATGTTTTATAATTAAGCAATCTACGATATCGATAAATATACGCCTTATTCATTATTCAAAGTATTTTTTGTCTGTCTATATGGGTCATAGATAGATGAATCGTACCTTAGTTAAGAGCTGTATATATATTTTTACAAATCTGCATCTGTTTAGAAACAATAGATTACTCCAAATATTGATGTTACCACATCCACAGCTTTCCTATGATATTGATCAGTCCTCTTTGAAAGATACATACATGGGAAGATAAATCATGGAATACAAATAGAAGATAATATAATCCTGTATTATTATATGATACCTTGGTTGCTATTGAGATTTTCCTACAGAAAAGCTATCGGTAATCTCAAATACCGAAGCATTTCATTGAATTCGTGCTCAGACCTTGTTTCTAATCCCGGTATTCGGGATTTTGCTTAGTCAATTGTAGGAATATTCAAGACAAAACAAGAAAATCTTACAGTATCTATAAATATTTTATGATTAAAACTTAAAACTTTGATACATATTAATATATTTTGTTGTCCGATGTCCGATTCTCATTACGGAGTTAATGATGTTGTGTAAAAAAATACATTTATTTATGTGTTATATTTGTGATTCCTTTATTATCTGATGTTTGTAACACAAGTCCTTTGAGCGGCTTTTCATAGAGTCAAGTAAATGTATAATGTGTTGTGTGAATTTATTATAATTATTATTATAGTTTTAGATATAATATCTACGTATTCAATTTGCTTATATGTTCACCAACTAAACAGACTGTTCCTAAAGTTTTAGTTTTCAAGTATCCAGTAAATAATATAAACCCATATATATACCTAGGCTTAATCTTCATGGTTGTAAACACGAATACCGATACGTACAGATCTACCTAATCATATCTGTGAAAATGTATTATTAGCAATTGTAAGAGAACTAAACATTTTTAGAGTTGCGTTAAAAATGTTTATATTTGACATAGTAAATAATGAACTTAACTTTTTTGTTATAAACACAATACATTATACATTATCATCGTATCAGTCATATATAGGCTGTCCCATTTAAACTTTAAAGATATAGAATCTAAACGAATTTAATCAGTGCCCTAGCAACTGAATTATTCGCCAAACTAATAAAACGATTATCCATTGGAACGTCCATAAAATTAATAGTATCTACCGGAGAAAGCAAAATGAGTAAAACCGTTGAAACACCATATGTGAAATATGAATGTCAGTAAATACTTCAATCTATAGCAACGTGCTAATTAGATATAATTGTCAACCTTACATTTAAGACATGTAAGTCCAAACTCTCGATTCTTCATATATACTAGAACCCTTTGTTGGTTAAAATGTAATTGTGGCAAGGAAGCTTCAATTACCCCAGTGAATTATCAGCAGTTTAGGTATACGAGCTAACATATTCGCTAGCTCGCATTGTAAGAAAATCATGAAGTATACTTACGAGTACCTCTAGTAGGTAGGTGCTGCCATGCTTGATTTTTGGAGAGATTCTTGAGTATTATAATGATTTTTCCTTTGTAACCCTGAAGTTACTTTACCGAAGGTGGGAGTAATATTATTATTCGAAAGAGTTTACAATGGAAATGCCATCACGTATCTTTCATATCGTTAGTAGTGCCATCTAATGTGGCTCGCAGTTACTATCGACACCTACATTAAATCTCAGAACTCCCCCGAGACCAAAGGTCGTCGTTCCTAGTGTTGATGCGTGTTGATGCGTGCTGCTCAATTCCCATCTACAAGCAGTTGTGGTCATGAAGTGCTGATAATACTGACCTCTATGATGAGACTCTTAGACGTATCCTGCTTAGACCGACCTAAAAATGCCGAAAAACAGGATCCAGATTGCTTTGTTTCTCCAACAAAGAACTAATGGCCAGAATCAAAGCTGAAAATAACTTCTACTTTAAATGCAGAGTTACAATTCAGGAAAAGTTATTATATTTGTGCTGTTTATGTCGGTGTCACCAATTAGCGTTATAGATAATTAGCCAGGCGTTAATAGAAATACGCAATTATTTGATTTTTGACAAATCAAATAATTGCATATTTTAATAATTGCGTGTTAAGCCACGGCCATGGCTACTCGTCCAACATAATGTGTCAGGTTATTGTTTATATATTGTGAAAATGAGCAATTTTCACAATATATAAACAGGATTTACAAAGCAATGATTACTTTAGTATAGAAAGAAAAAAATTAATATTTAAAGAAATATCGGACATAGATTTGAAGGGTAATAGAGGCAGTGAAATTAGTGGGTAAATGAGATATTGTATCCTCAATTTACATTTATGGCGAAACACTAATGATATATCTGTGATGACATCAGCTGCAGTCACGTTTATCATTACAAATGCAAAGATTCATGTGATAACCCTTTTTGTTAGTGTTGTGTCTACTTTTGACACTTATTAAATATCGTATCTCTTAAATATGTATTTAAATATCTTATATGATTATGGTATCGTATATGGTAACCTGGAAGAGATCGCTCTGAATGATAAAGCCGCCAATTGTACAATAATTTATAAGATATTTTTTTATGTAATTATTTGTTTACAATAAAGATTATTATACCAGGGACCCCTTTAGAAAATATTTTAAGCGATTAGGATATTAAACTAAAATAACCTGGATGCCGACTGCAGCGTCATCTGTCGGGCTGATATAAGAATCTAAACTATCCAGGCCCCCACTTTAATGCATTTACAAATATTGCTTCATCAATCGGAACGTATGCTTGTATGCTGACTTCATAACAAAACCAAATTGAAGCTTTTCGAAGCGCTTGCCGCTTCGACTACCAGAGGTGGTCGATAAGTTGTCGGTATTATATTGTATTCTGTTTTACAATGTCGACACATTTATTAGAACGCTAATTTATATTTCCTTCAACAATGTTTTTACCATTAGACTAAAAATAGAAATTAACGGCTTCAACTCATATTCAGGAGTGACTTTCTAGAGAGTTTCTTTATTCACATATCAACCGGCCAGATGGCGCAAATGTTAGTAATTCTATATTAAGCGCCGAGGGTCGTAGATTCTATAGTCAGGACAAATATTAATTTCACGAAGTTGTGTTTGTTCTGTCTGGGTATAAAATATATATTGAAGTACATCATTCGACATTATTGGTACGTAAATCAGATGTATGCAGTCTCTGTACTCTTTTTTAAAAAAATAAAGTTATTTTATTATTCCTTGATCTGATTATGATTGATACGTATCGTATATATATATATATATATATATATATATATATATATATATTTTACATAGGTACACACACAAAACTACCTATTTTCTTACCATTTTATACATCCAAAGGCTGTCTGGAAGAAATCGCTCTGAGCGATTAGGCTGCCTATTGTAGTGTTAATTTTAAAATTTGTATTCTTTTGTTGTATCTGTTTGACTGGTGTACAATAAAGAGTATTATTATTTTTTAATTATTATATTTGTTAGTCCTCTGTTGTCGAGACTTATCTTGAAGTCAGGCCAATGTATAAGATGTTGTGTGAAATAAAAAAAATAGAATAAAATAAGAGATAGAAGTCACTGGAAGCCAAAGCAGGACTGAATGGTGGATGATTAATCTCTTCGAACTCACAGTCGTGCCCAACATACTACATTACTCAATATGCAATTAACTCACACATACCTACATAGAACTGAATTGTACAATTGCGGAAAACTAACGAAGTCCAACATCGTCCGTTACCGTGACAGTAATTTCTAAAGGACTAGCGGCCCGGCCCGGCTTCGCACCGGTATTCAAATTTAATTGGATTACTAATTGTTAAATTATATTTTTTTTCTAAATAGAAATTGTGACAGATTTTAAATATTTTCCAACAAAACTTTCAACTCTACTTTGGGGATAAAATTCCAACTCTATTTATGGGGTGAATTTTAATAAACTATGAAATACTTATATACTGAAATTTCATTTATATAATATAAATAAAATTAATAATATTTATAATGAATAATGAATGTAAAAAAAATCCCTTATATTTTTCAATTAGGACGACGCTGATACTGAAAACAAATTGCCGGATGGAAACCCTTGATTATATAAATACTTTATAAATATATTTACCATTCATAACACGTATTGGGGAATATTTAAAAGGTAAAAGAAATAAATGTAATACTTTTGACGCATTACACACATAAGAGTTTTCCTCTTTTGGGTAGTGATAAGGAACGTTGTTTCGTGGAAAAGTAACATGAATTGCCATTGGGGAAATGTCATGACGAAATAAACAACCGTGATTCAAAAATGGATTCATAACCACAAAGTATATTTCAAGTAGAGTTTATTTCAAGAGAATATTGGAATATATTACAGGACTCTGTTGCTATGACAATGTATGTTCAATAGAAAGTTAGTTAGAATTTTATGCTACTGTAAATCTGCTTTATTAAAATAAAAGATGTCGAAACTAAAAGAAAGACATTCACTAAAACTTTTATTATAAGACTATAATCTTTTAAATATAGCTCTATTTAATATTATTAATGACAACGCCCAATCTAACGTAATATGATATTGCGTTCTACATGTGAAATGTATTTAAAATTAATAAAAAATACCATATAAAAGAAATTCATACTAATCTTCAAAACATTTTTTTAGACATATGTGCACACTACACACATATCCAGTATTCCATGTAAACACATACAAAGATACTATTCGTCGGCTTAGAGTATAAACCACCTAATCCATTTTGTACTAACATTATGTTTTATAAGACATCCAAAGAGGAAAAAGAAATGCACAGTCTAGAAAAACAGCCATACTAGTCAATTTTATTTAAAATTAACATAACGCTTGATGAGAGAAACTGTCAAATCCGTCACTTTTAGTTAGCGGTCAAATCCACTTTTCCTGCTATTTTACACTGAAGTCGGAGTCCACAACATGAGTGTTTTTAAAAAAGAAATATTTCTATCACATTAATATTTCTGAGTTGTGATATGACAAAGGTTATTTGTATAGTTTTTGTTACTAATAAATGCTATGCCACCTATTACTAATAAATGGGCTGTAGTACAAAATGTTTAATTTTAATACATCAATTTACCTATAACCTAATAAAAATTTTAAAAAATATCTATTATTTGCAACCGAATTTCGATAACCATGTCTAACGAAGAGTTGGAAGATGTTTCTGGTAAATACTTACCTGATGATATCGAAAATATAGAGTAGGTACTTTAACCTTTTCAATAGTAACTAAATCTCACCACCTAAGACAAATTCGAGTTAGAAGATGTTTTCTAGCAAACTCTCACCTAATATGCTAATATACAACCATATTTTGACGCCATGCTGAACACAAACAAAAATAATAACATTGGTACTCAAAATGTAAAACAAGAATCTTAATTAACATATAGCCACATGAGACCTTCTTTGCGTTCTAAATTTGCCCATGATCAGTTGTAGCAGCAATAATGTAGATAATGATGACTAAAAATAATAACGAGCAGTTCCTTTTGCAAGAAACTGAAAACAGCCATATAAGGGTGTTATTATTAATGTTAGTTGGTCAAACCAATGTATCATATAGATAATCTGATATTAAATGAAAGTATCCAAGAAGGCTTAGTTCCTTACAAAATTTATTCTGAGTGGATAACTGTTTACGAATACCCTAAAAAAGCAAAATAAAGAAGCAAACGGATTCAGATTCTGAAATCCAATTGATTTGCGAATAAAAATAGACAGTTAAGAGAAAGAGGAAAAAAATATTGCGGAAGGAAAAAATAAGAAACATGGAATTGAGAAATTTCTAGGAAATCTAGATCAATGAAGCCAAGATGCAAACGCGATAAAACTGTAAATTGATCTTTTAAGTGTTCAACTTTTACAGAAACAGATAGGAAGAATATTTTTAAGGTGTTTTGGAGTATGAGTTGGTCAGAAAAAAGTGTGCATTGACAATTATTGTCGTGCAAGTACATAGAAAAAGTATTGATTGCCAGAGTGGCGATTAAAACGATATCTTTACTATTTTTATGTAAATGATTGGTGTGAAACACGCAACGTAAACGTTTACTCTTTATCCATCTGCAAGTTTTATGAAGAATTTATATTCAAAATCTCTTATTATACTTTCCTAAAGAGGACCAATGTGAAGCATAGGCTATGTTCAAGTTGGTAATAAGTCTAAACATGATTAGAACTTCAAAGTAAGAAGAAAGAAGCTCGAGAATGAAAGAAAAAATACATAGCAGAAGAAACTTCCGTATTTTCTGTTGACTTTTAGGCGATTCTAATGGCAAATATCATAGATTAGTAGTTAATACTATAGAACAAAGCTCCAAGTACAATCTTGCCTTGTATAATTTGAACACCAAAGCCGGTTTTTATTACCGTTCGAATAAAACAGCAGGAGGATTGAACTTAGAAGAGTTTGCAAGTATATCGGTTAACTTTACTGCAAAATTAATCAAAAATACTGATTCAAATGTTTTTACAGCAATGCACCCATCAAAATTTAAATGCAAACGGGCAGCATTCATCCCTCTGCTAAACGGGCCCTTAAAGACAAAACTATAAATGTTCCCACCGAGTATATCTATCTCTATTGACTATGTGCAAAGCGAGTAGAGGCGGACAGATAGCGACCGCAGCGCACAACACGGCAGAAATTGGAAATTAACTAATCCCAGGTATTAACAAGGTATACTCGTTTCATAGCCTTAAGAACCACACAAATCTCGAAGTATACTGCAACACCCCAAATGATTGAAGAAGTCAATGTATTTATTCAACCCCAACAGTGACCCATAAAGGATGCCAAGCCCATATGTTTCTGAGTTGATATTAAAAGAAACCACATTTACATGCAATCGATACATCTATAATGATCACAGTGATTATGAAATCCAAGTAGATATTGCATCTATTTCGACATTTATAACAACAAATACTTCAAAGAATAAAGACAAAAACTGTTGCACAGACAAAAAATATATTAGGATCAATCAACATAAACTCATGGTCAAAAATTTGTTGGTATATTATCAATAAAAGAAGATCAACAACTGTTACATGATAATGACATTTAATAACTTCGAGTTCTTGGTAACGAGAGTAGAAAGTAAAAAATGTTAAGTTTCTATAAAAAACCGCCTTCTCATTTTTTTTGTGAAAACGAAAACTGGCTTGACATTTTCAGCATTGAGCGTATTATTTGGTGTTTATAGAACTACAGTTTCAATAATATTTATTTTACAGTAATGCTATTAAATAAATTGCACTTAAATAATGTCAACAACAGTATTTAAATCTTTGGTTTCACTTATATTTGCAAAGAAAACTATCAATGTTAACATTTTTATCATTTGACAGCTTCCGCAAATATTGTAAACGCTACACGGCGCCACAGTCGCGCGCATATCTAATGGCCATCTAATGGGCATGGCCTTATCATGCCACTTACCTAAACCATGCTGTTTTCAAAAGCTTCGATAAAGTTATTTTTTTCAAAAACCTTCGTCCTGGACGTTGTAAAGGTGATGCTAAAATAACTGACATTAAAGCACTTCGGTACTCCCCATCATGTATTCTTTAAACTGATGTTTACTGACGAGTGGAAGTTTCTACCACAAAGAAAGTCATCAGCTTTTGTTGCTATGCCTTTTCATACCCTCAGAAATCAGCACCTGATAAAACGAAAAATTCAAGAAATTTTGAAGATGCAATATTAGAAAAGCACTTCACCTGAAGATTTTCGTACTTATTATAATAATTTACTTCATAAATAGTTAAACAAACTAAACTAACGAAGTTTTGCACTAAACGTTTAGCTTGTATAGCTAACTCCAGTCAACGATTATCTAGCTGCACATTGACAACTGGACACGGCTCCAACAATTTTAAATATTCTTTTTGTATAACTATGATAAACATTATGTAAAGCTAAATCTAATAAGAGTAATAACAAAAATTAAAGATATTGCCAAAAATAAAATGGATCGATGTGGGTTTGTGTGATTGTGTGTGTGCGGTTTTGCGTGTGTGTAGGCGGGCGTGCGTTAGTTTGTGAATAAAAGGATTATTGTAATAAAAGGTTTTCTGTATCGTTGTAGTTTAAATCTAATAGCCAGTTTTCTAACTCTTGTTCGCGTTTGCGAGTGGGCAGGTCCATTTATCTATTTTCTGGCATATCAAATTATAAACCCTGGGAACGGTACGGTAAGGAATTTTGTAGTTACTTTTATACTTAAGTCCATTATCACTCACAACAAACTTTACTTAAACACAAAAACCTGCTTTTGTCGAAAGGGTTAATAAATAAATTAATAAATACTTAATAAATTCTTTTTTATTATCTGCCAAAGAAAACAAAATATTAGACCTACTATGTAACAGACATTTAATTAAATTTTAATAAAAGTTTTTTAAATATTTTTATGTTCCTGTAAACTTGGCTCAAATGAATTAAGCATGGTTACGCTCTAAGCCGACGTATAGGTAAATATTTTACCTGCATTAATTGTACAAGGCCGGTCAAAAACAATGATTTCTGATGACGCATACCATTCAATAATGAACAACGTATGGCAGTCGCGTAAATAAAACACGATCTTGCATTTAGATTTGATTTATATATTTGTTATAATAAGATTCAAATAAAACCTGGCCTGGAATGGAATGGCCTGGTCTCATTATCACTATTATACTCACATTTGGAAATGCAGATTTTTCATATTCATATGTATTTTTCTATCCGTATTTTCATTCGGAGAAATTTGGAGGCCGGAAGTAACAATTTTTATTTCGTTAAGGATAGCAAGCAAATATTAATGAACGGAATACCATCATCGTTATATTTAGAATTATCATCATCATCATCATAGCAACTTTATAACGTTCACAGACGTAGTTCTTCCTGAGAAACGGGTAATTTAACTCATAATTGCCGCGCTGGGCAGATAAGGTAGGAAGTAAATTAAACGTCGTACGCTCTACAGTTAAGAGCTTCGGGCAGCAGTCTATCTCCGCTCTTTTGTATTTGAGCTACGTATTTTCGGGTGAATATACCGCCATCTGTCGATTCCGGTACTTCAGACGCCTCGTACAAAGGGAGGTACTACTCTACTCTGCCCCTATGACCAATCTTCAGAAGCTACTTTCAAATCGTTGATATAAAATGCTATTGAACACATGTTGAAGTTGGGGATTTCTATTTCTGGGGTATTATCCTATATAAAACCTCATAGCTCTCACGTAAGAGTTACAAGATAAAAAAAAAGTCTAAAAGGAACCCCTTTTAGAGTCTTTCATTGTAACTTATACAAGATAGAAAGAAGAAAAAAGAAACAGATATATTTGAATTATTTATATTTTTTGATAAAATCACCGTTCCTTATTTTCCATTTTACAATTCGATTATCCGATGAAATATAATTATGTAGGTGTATCTTTATTTATGCGAAGCCAAATACTAAGCTCTCAAAGATCTTTGCAAGGTGAAAGTCGATTTGCAAAGCGACTCTCGCCAATTATACGCATAAAATCGAGGTGAAACGTTCACTAATCTAATATATTTGCGTAAGATTGTAGATGAGTTATTTGTTTATGAGCTACATAGTTCTAAGTTTAGTTTAATTTCAGTAATAGAATACAATTTTCTCTATTTTCCACGATGCTATTTAATAAATCTGTAATTCTTATAATTTACCCGAACAATTTGAATACCAAACAGAGTCTATATCTTTATGTTTATACAAATTTCAATCTAAGTTTTAATTTCACTGAACTCTAATATTTCAAAAACAATGAATCTATACTAAGGGCCTCTGCCTTTTTGACGAAAGTTAAGTTGACCGATTACCACTTGCCAATTAACGTTATGCGATTTCCTGCTTGTTTTTTATAAAAAAAATAAAAAAAGCTTTGTTTAATTTTTTTGACCTCACAGTTACTAACTGTACGTTTAGTCTGCTTTTTATAATAACCCTTTTCAAAAGCCTACT
Organism: Heortia vitessoides; assembly: GCA_020976665.1. Lineage (NCBI taxonomy): Eukaryota > Metazoa > Arthropoda > Insecta > Lepidoptera > Crambidae > Heortia > Heortia vitessoides. The sequence continues at coordinate 8,216,445 of JACJUM010002525.1, read as the reverse complement.
TTTACGTACTAGATGTTAAGCGTAATATTTGTTGATTGGGGTTAACATTGGGCTACATTTAGTAACAATTTCATATTATTTGGATAGGCGCAACCTTATTTTATGACAAAGTTGGTAGGTACGAATAAATTGGCTCATTCTAGCCCATTGGTCGCCACCCCGGTTTTCTCGCTAGGCTCGCTCGGGTTTGTGGTACTCTTACCCTAATTAATTTACTTAGATTTCTATGTAATTATTACTAAACTCATATTTGTTTCAGGCAAGTTTAAGGTTTCGTCATATAATGTATGAAAAGGGGACTGTTATACTGAAGACATTATTTATCTAATAGTTATGTGGCCGAAAAAGTCTTGACAAATTATAAAGGTCCCAAAGGTTTTGTGTCGTTATAATAATCACAATAACAATTATACTACTAAATCAAACGTTATTATACAAAAATGCTGTGTTTTAATTATAAGTAAAGTGAAACGTTGGTTAGCAAGTGATAACAATTTCGGCTTAACGAAAAGACTTGATCTCCTGTAATAAACTTATAAACTTACAGCGTGGGGTACAGAGTTTCTACTTCCTAAGATGCTATTCTTAACATACTAACAATAGCAACTACCCATGCACCACGTGTCTTAGGGCGGGTAAGGGCAGCAGCATTCCTGTTGGGAAACTATGCTCTATGAACACCACCACGGCTGCCCAGCGTTGGGTGAACCAGGAATTTTGCCCATAATTGCGCAATTATAAAAAAAAATCCCGGTTTCTTGGGGAGGCCTATATCTGACATTGGATGTCCTACGAAAGCTGATGATGATGATATAATAGATTTCACTTCACAATATTCACGATTTTTCACAGATAAACTCCATCAAGGCGATAATCCACAACCCTCAGTATAAGAAATTAGCAGATTTGTACCTAGACAACAACAGCATATCAGCAGTGAAGGAACTCGAAGGCTCCGAGTGGTTCACAACATTTAGAGTCCTTAGTCTCAGAGGAAATAAACTAAAACAGGTAAATGTACAATCCGATTTTTGCATTGTCCTTCAATTATATTGCTAGAAACCACTAGATACTACTTACTTTTACCGAGACGAAATCACTACAAAACGGGGAGATTTGCAAAAAATCGCGCTTTTGAAACTTCGGAACCTTTTAAACATAACTCAGCCGGGAGCTGAGTTAAGAGTGTTTCTGTCTGTACCAAATTTCGGAATATATATGGATATACTATAATATATTTCGAATGAAAGGCAAAGTCGTGATGTCAAACTCTGTTATTGCTATCACACCTACTCATCTCGGAACGTTCCAATTATATAATAAAATGCTAAATAAATAGAAAACTGTTAGTGTGTATTTTTCATACTTAGCGAATTGATTATTTACATTTTCTTGATGTAAATCACCAAAAGTGAAGTGAAAGATTGAAAATGCTATTATACAGAGAGAGAAAATATAAAAGGACTAGCTTAGCGAGTTCTTACTCGCGGCGAATTCATTTCACTGCGTCCCGTAGTTTTATTTTTCCAACATCAAAAATATTTCCGCATGTCGTCAAATGTAGTTTCACCGGTAAAGCTGTTTTAATGCGATATTACGAGATATACAGACTTATGTACGCATTTATAATGTTGTTATAGATAATTCAGATGGGCTCGGTAATGCCAGTTTTACATTGTTAATTAATGAATTACTTATGAAAATACGCACCTTATACAGTAGCGACTACCTACGTTGCAAACCACTAATAGGCCTATATTTCCTGTTTTGTTGTTTACTTCGAATATCCTTTTCGGAATCCGATACAATCTGACAAACGTAATCAAAGTAAAATAACCTCATTGACTAATGCTTTCACCTTATTTGTTACGATCTGATTTAATAATCTAGTTTTGCACTCGTATATGTAACTAGATTACATGTAATACTTAAAAAAAAGATACGCATTATATGAATAAGTTTATAAAATTTCACCCAGTAAATATCATTTGTTTCGCCGCATAAATTATATTGTATTAAGTTACTCGTACCGTATTACGGGTAAAGTGTGGGTGTGTTAAATTACACCCACAGGCAGTGTTTTTTTCTTGTTAATTAAAACGTTTAACTTTGGTGTATGAAAATTTTCCGATAATCTTTTAGCGATTCAAAATGTCGGCATTTAATCATCACACAATTTACTTAAAGGCTAATAAGAGTTACATTGAGGTACTGGCAGATTAGAATAGTACCTCCCACTTCACCAGGTGTCGTAAAAGGCGACTAAGGTAGCAGAACCTACAGATGGCGGTATATTCATCCGAAACAGTGCAGCTTAAATGCAGGGGAGAAGTACTATTCTACTCAACTGGTACCTTACGGTACTGTGTGTATATAATATATATAATAATTAAGAAAGACAATTTTTCTTTTCTAGAATTATAACTAAATACACATTAAGATATATTGGATATCGGATGGTTTGACAGTCAAATTTGCAACTTCAAATTTGTTTGGTGAAAACGCAAGTTATTAGGAACATTATTTTGATAATTCTAATTATGCATTCTAAGAAACATCCATTAATAAATAATGGCGTTTCTCGCGGAAATGCATTCTTGTAGTAAACTTCCAGAAAAAATCTTAAATTAGGTTATTTGTTTATTTTTTATAGATTCCAGTATACGCATTCGACAAGGCATTCCATGTGAACAACAATATATTGCATGTATTCCTTGGGCATAATCCGTGGAGATGTGACTGCCACTTCATCCCACGTTTCCAGAGTCTTCTGCTCAAATACAAGAGGGTAATACGGGACTTGACAGACATCAGATGTTCCAGATCTGACGATAAGAAGACTTCTTTTGTGCAGGTAAAAACAAAAAAGCAAAACATATTTTAAATTCTCAATACTAATTTAAATAACAATTAATTTTATGTAATATAGATGGTAATTTACAAAATTGTAAACCATGCGCGATATAAATGCTATGAATACCTGCTCAAAATTTACAACAACTCTTGGGCTGCCAGTAGATTAGATTAAGCCACATGGCGTGCGTAAATCACTTGCCGACTTAGCTGTTTGTTTAAGTTACAAACACCTGTTCCCAAATTTTCATTCTTCAAAAAGTTAACTCAGTTTTTAAATTACTATTTTTTTGGACAATTCCATATTTACTACTGACAAACAATATTACAATTGTTTTTAACATCCCTTTGTTTTTAACGTTTCTTTTTTAAACAAAAATCTCTTACAATTAATGTATAATAAGGTATTTTAACCCGTAAGGACCCGTGAAATTACAATTTTCAAAAGTTATTTAGGCCATGCATGAAAGAAAAACGAGACTATCCTCTGTTTCTGTTATACTTTTAATTTAGACAATAAAAAAAATTACTAAGTTCTGTTTTCAAATAAAAGTAAATAAACAAAACTGTTCCATAACAAAGAACCCGTAAAATATGACATAGACACAATGTCCTATTGTAAACTTGTAATTCCTTAACATATCACTTATTAGGCATTTTATGTAAAAAGTATTTATTTATGTGTATGCTACACCTCGTATAATTGCGCAGTGTAATGTTTATTTTTAGTAAAAGTGTAAACAAACGATAGTGAGTCAATTAAATAAATCATTACTAAACATTACCTATGTCTTTGGATATCATCCTCAATTGATTGATTTTTTTCTTTGTAAATTCACTCCAAAGAAAACTGGGGAAAACCCAATAATATAGCTGTTATCGGATATTATTAATGCTCCAGATCAGAAAACAATTTAAGAGGAAGATTAGCCCGACCAAAAATTTTGATATCTTTTTACCTAATTTATAAGCTACTGAACCCTCGTTAAAAAAACAAGTTTTGTTGTTTTCATATTATTTAGGAATAACAGACCATTTATAAATATATAATATTTTTTGATAAAAGTGCACTTGCCTGTTTGATTAATAGAAGTTTCTACATTACTTCTACTAAAAATGATTATCATGAACATCAAGATTTTATACATAATACAAATTGTATTAATCGTTATTTATTTATTAATAATATAATTTCTCAAATGTTTAGATATAGCTATTATTCAACCTATGCAAATCTGCCAAACACGAAATGCCATTTGGTGGTTAACTCTATTGTTTACATTTTGATGAACACAAAACACACAATCCAAATTTTGATCGATCCAACATAATTGTATTTTTTTACAGACTTGCAGGTTCACCTGTAGCCATATTTAATATAACTCAATTTTTTAAATAAACCTAATGTATTACTAGATAATTAATCAAAACATCGAAAAATAGAAATAAAGTTTAATGAGTTTGAGACCTTGATAGCTCGGTATTTCTTGAACCGATTTATTAGTTTTATTTATCTGAAGAGAGCTTATCTTTGAATTGCGGCGCAACTTAAGCTGTATTTTTATGTATTTAGACTTTGATCGAAGACCTGATTGAAAATATTGATGTGAACCGTTACATTAAAAATAAATTATTATTATTATTCTCACATTTCTGCTTAATTCTACTATTCTTACATTAGATTGAAAGGCCTCAAAACAATATTGACAAATACACCTACCTCTATAAATATCGAATCTATACGAATAAAAATGTAAAAAATAGTTATGAACCAGGTAACCCTACGATAGGTCAGTTATAATGACATAACACATCAGTCTGCGCCTTAAATTTGATTAATCGAGATATAGTACCTCTGTTAACAATTGATCAAAAGAGAAATCGGCCCTTCTACATAAACGTCTTCTTGGCAGCGAAGAGAAAATATAGTAAGGGTGATAGAGATCAAAGGACACAATTTAAAGCAAATAAATTTGTCTCAGATCAATTTTAACAATCATCTAAGTATTTGCAATGCATAAATAAAATTACTAAAATGTAAGAAAAAAAATATTTGTATTAAAGAGTTATTATATAGATAGAAGATCGGTAGAGTTCTTTCACGAAGAACGGTAAAGTTCTTTCACGAAGAACGGTAAA
>JACJUM010002525.1:8198827-8211443 GCA_020976665.1 Heortia vitessoides | reverse complement strand
AGTTCTTTCACGAAGAACGGTAAAGTTCTTTCACGAAGAACGGTAAAGTTCTTTCACGAAGAACGGTAGAGTTCTTTGAACTAACCTCTTCTTTAACACTATGCTCAATTTCGTATGAACTAATATTATGGTCTTATAAAAAAAATCTAGTTCCTTGTAATATATTTGAAACTGATTAAATAAAGTAGGTTCACATTACTACTTCAACTGTAAGGTATAATTTCCACAAACGTAATTAGCTACAAATTCCCACGAGATCGTACGAAGTTGTGGCACTGGCAGATTTCACTCATTCCCATAAGAGCGGAACTGCAAGTATCAAAATGGTTAGTATTAATTAGAAACATAAGAGTAATCAGAATAAATTGACAGCTAATAATATGCCCAAAACCAGATTGAGAAAATGCAAGAAGTTACAAGACTTTCGACATTTATCTTGTTGTAATTGCAAAACTATAATTAAAGAAGCATAAAGTCACGACTAGAAATGACTCAAAAAAAAGCAAATGTAACTGTTACTAAAAATAGTTTATAACCAACATTATAAATCATTGATCAAAGATTTCAAAGAAAGATTTGTTCGCATAATGTTATTTTAAACAAAGTTCAAAAGATTAAATGCGTTTGAAAATCTACATTAACAGCTTTAAACTTCCTTTTTTTATTTGCTACTGTTAAATCTGGTGTTTACATTTGGATTACATATTAAAAAAATACTATGTACTACAATCAGTTTGAAAATACAGTGGGTTAAGTTATAATTGAGTAGATTTTGTATCTTTTATGAATTTGTACATAATCTGGTTATTTCAATCGACACACGGGATTTCCCATTATCACCTAAAAACACTAGTTTATAGTACCTGAATTACATCAGTAACGGCAAAGCAAGTAACCTCGTATTATTTTATTTAACGTTATTGTACAGAAAAAAATAGCGGAGCGGGGAGTTAATGCTGAAACGTCTGTCAATCAACCTTTAAGAAACAAAAAAGATAAAATATATAGACAGATTTTGAATGTACACATATAATAATAGTAAACATATCTAGATAAGCAATTAAATATTAAGATACAAAAAAAAATTTAAAAGAAAACAAAGTTATTAAATCTAATCACAAGCGCTAGACGCAAAAGAAGTTGTGTTAATTGGAAACCGAATTGTATCTAGTTATTCATGACTTATATTATAGAATGGATGATTTTCTTATATGTATTGATAATTATATATAAAATATTTTTAATTTATCCAATCATAGTAGTACCATATGTATAATAGGATGACGGGATCCACATGGTTTCGGCTTTAGTTTTTCGGCGTTTTAAAAATTTACCTACAGCTGTTGTGCACCACATTCATCCAACTATGTCCTGCGCATGCCTCATTCTTGTATTCACTTTACTTGATTCGTGGGTAATGATAAGATGATAGATATTATGTAGAGTGTGTGAGTTAAGAAATGTATTTAAATATAAATTAGCATTATCCTGTTTTATACAGCTAAGCATGATAATCAACATCATATTGTTACGAAAATTTAAAAGTCGCAGCTGATCGACGAGTTTAACGTCACGTCAATGTATAAACATTGTAACATATGCTAATCTTATTATTCTTATGTCATAAATTGTAACAAATAAATATAGTCAAATGACAGGTGGCCCTAATACCAAATGATATCATCTGGTATAATAATTACGAAATATTTATACTGGGTCGTTCTAGCATTTTATAAGCCCGAATTAAGGCAGGTCTAAATGTCTATTCATTAATAATAATTAATCAGGGATTTCATCAATTTAGCACTAATTCTTATTTATTTAATTATTCACTAAATATTACCTTATCTTCTTTATAAATAAAAATTTCGTCTCACAGTGTTTGCCCGGGTTGAAATCTCTATGTGTGCAGTTTGATTCTACTTGAGATATATTATGATAATATTTTATCTAAATTTTTTATTGCAAATTTTTTGTTTATAATACATAAAGTTGTATCTATGAGTTCCATAAGATTCTAACCAAATTTAATAGTATCCTATACTGTAATTTAATGTACACAGCATTAGCCACTGGTAAAATGGCCGGGTCGGCTGTTTTATTAAATATTTCAAGACAATATTAAAATAGATATATGTGGTCTAAACAAAGAAAGAAATATTCGCAAGATTGTAAAGAAAAAATCGTGTGGAAGCGAAAAATGTTTTCCACCGCAACCCAATGACCCGCCGATATTAATCGGCGGCGCGTAAATACTGCGACAAAGGCGCGGAGCGCCGCAGTCGCCTCCGCGCAGCCTGTGGCTGCGCGTCGACAACCACAGTTGTAGTAGATATATGTGGAATGTATGGCCAAATATTTTCCATATATTCAGTAAACCCTTCCATTAATCTCAAATTAACTTAAAATTAGATTTAGTTTAATATAATATGAATCCCATCAAAATCGAACTTATTCAGGACGTAAGTACGAAAAACACTGTGAAGTGCTTATTAATATTGTAATATTATATAAATAGGTTTAAACTAAAGTTCTGTTATTTAGATGAAGGCAACGAAACAAATTACTTTCGAACTGAAACATTACACCAACAAAACGAAAAAGTATGGTGTTGATTTCATTATTTCTGAATAGCGAAATGTTGAATACCAAAACTGGCACAACACTAATTGAGATCAGAAATTGAGATCCTTGTTCGCTTGTAGCAACAAATAGAAGTTATTGACAGACAAACTCCAATACAGGTAAACTTGTGCGCGGTTCTTTTCAATATTCGTTATTTACTCTATTATGTTTTTAACGTGGACCGCAACCGTTAAGAGATATTTAAGATTTATATTTTACCGAAAATTCCTAATTTTACTAAAGACACACGCTAGTTACAGGATTTACTTGGCTACATTGCTGGAGTAAAAATGAATCGACATTCTGAGAAATCGAGAATAATTTAGCGGGTTTTGAGCGGAATATATACTTTTAATTTAAATATATAAAATATAAAATTTGTTATCAAGTATATCTCGTGTATTATAATATTTGGGATCTAAATAATTCATGATCTACTTCTACTATTAAGCAATTTTCTTTACGTTCTGCCCTGCGGGGATTACTCGCTTTACGCTTAATGTGAGCAAGACTTCCAAGAGACATGAACCGCATAGACCACGCGTAATATTAAAGGACGTACCTCTCTGGTGTGGTTTGAATGTATGTAAATTTAATAGTGTTGATTAATTTTTATTTATTTATTTAGGTTCACCAGCGTTCGATTACATTAATGCAGTTTACGAAACATCATGCAAAAATAAAAAATAAAGAATCATATTAACTAACAATTAAAACTTAATTAAAATCCTAATACAAAAAACAAGAATAGGAAATAACAAAATTAAAATTATTTTTACTAACGGGTGTGCTCTATTAGAAACATAATTATTATAGTAGATCGAAAGTATTAGAATAAAAATTTACTAAAACATGAAGTTGGTGTAGCTAGCGTAGGGCAGAACGTGGTTCTTATAGCGAAAAATCTGGGGTGTCCGATGTCCCCAGCAAAAACTGCACCGGCAACCTCCTAATCTGAATAATATCGTTACAGAAAATGATGAATATATCGAGCAAACTAAGCCCATTAAGCAAACGTTATACGCATTGATATTTGGATAAATGAAATTTATTGACTGGCTCGATGGCGCCTTATGATATCATATGATAGTAATCCTATCTTGTGCGCCGAGGCCGGGATTTGATCCCCACTCAGGACAAACATTTATGTAAGAAATATGTGTTTGTTCTGTGCCTGGGTGTTAAATATGTATTTAAATATAATATATCTGATTCCTCTGTTGTCTGACGTCCCTAACATTTAAGCGACTTTTCTGAAAGTTAGGCATGAGAAATTATTATTTAATATTAATTCAAATAAAAATTATTTACTAATACATATATTAAATTATTTATTATTAATTAATAATAAAAATTTAAAAATAAATATTAAAAAAGTAATTTTATCAATGACATATTTTAAATACTTGACAATGATATATAGAATTATAATGTTTTAAGAAGAGTTATTTATTTGATATGAAAGTTTATTTAAATGAAACCTACCCCCGCATGCAGAATTTACTATCAAAGGATAAATAAGGCACTTGAGCTCGCACGTTCATATCGTTTTTTATTATTCCAGATAAGTACAATGCCGCTCAGCAATGTATGCAGCAGTGAAATGGAGATGCCCATCAGCACCATCAACATTGTAAACCTGGTGCTATTAATTTTCCTAATGTTGGTGCTAGGCAAGTTTCTATATGACTGGCGTCAATTCAAGGCTACTGGGAAGCTGCCGTGGCTGTCTTCTATAATTCCTTAAGGAAACTATGGTGATAATAAATGTAGTCAAATTACAAGTGGTTTTTTATTGGATTTTTTTATAGAATTATTTATTCTCTTTATCACATCAGCCATTGGAAGTTCACTCTTCACACTTCACCTGGATATCCTCCGCAAGGCCTTCCCAAGAAAGGGGGAATTTTGCCCATAATTGCCACGCTGGGCAAGCGCGTTGGCTGAGCCTGGCTACGCAAAGAGGATGCTGCTGCCCATCTCCGCCTTGTGAAATGATTTGAGCTTTACCTACATCTGTCGGTTCTGGTACCTTAGACGCCTCTTACGACGCCTGGTACAGGGGGAGGTACTGCTCTACTCGGCTAGTACCACACGGCATACTGCGTTTTTTTTTCTTCAGTATACCTAATCTAGTATTAGCTTTTTCTTGAGTATTAAGAACCAGTGAATAGTCAAAATATGTATAACTGAAATAATTTTGGCACTATTATAAACCACAATTGTTTGCCCTTGATTTTATACCGGCCTTTTGATTTTAAACACAATGACAAACACAGGTGAGGCTAATATGTATAAAAGATGAAATTTAAATTACATAGTTAAATTCAATGTCTCGAATAAGATACATTTTATTACAGATGATAATATTAAGACAGTTACAATGAAGTCAAAATACAAAAAAACTATGCTAAATAAAACTTAAGCCGTGAAGTACCAGCAGAGTAGAATAGTACCTTCCCCTGCACCAGGGGTCGTAAAGGGCAATTAAGGCACCGGAACCTACAAATGGCGATAAATACATCTGAAACAATATACCTAAAATGCACAGGTGAAATTAAATAAGTGAAATTGAAACATACATATATATACAAATTCGTTTACAAATAGATCAATTTCATAGTACTATATACCGCGCTACCACTATATCCAAATCCCAAGATCGTGATATACCAAATTTCCCTATTATGGCCGAGTCATCAATCCTAAGACGCAGTATAAAGTAATTACTCTTCTTAATTTTAAAGTTTTGATTTCAACTATTCTCAAAACAAAGAGACAGTTGACAGCCCGATAGTACCTAATTGTAAACTTCTTATAAAGTTGCAGAGTAAATTTTTTTTGTATTTGCTCCTAAATAACAGCTCCATATTCGACTTTGCTCTAGAAATATGAGAAAATAGTACCTTTAATAACTATTACCACCATTTTATCAAATTGTAAAATCTGTGTGTATATGCTCAATGCATACTTTTGAAAATCCAATATACCGTTTAATATTATGTCTTAATCTTTAAAGACACACAGTGTCATCATTATTTTAAGGAAAAATATTAGGGTTGTCTAACTATTCTTTAATTAGCAGTTTTCTCTTTTCTTTTCAAGGTCCTAAAGTGCCCTGTCGGCAACTAGGCTAGTCTTTCTCTACCCATTCTAAAACACATAATGTTATGCAAAGTCAGGTTTGGAGGTCGTAAAACACACTTCGCACTACTTGATTTTATAAACGCTTTTTTTAACAGTCACTTTATTATTAAGCATAGCCTTTTATTGCATTTACTAAATATTTATCTTTCAATTGTTAGTTTTCGGTTCACAATAAAGAATATATTAATATGTAACATTATTATAAAACTACAATAAGTTACATTAAAGGTTCTTTCATAATTCCATGAAGGTTACTGACAAAGCTGGATTTAGCTATTGGCCATTTCTTTGAAGGTAAGCTTTTTGTCCTAGACAAACGTATGAATCCAAATTTCAAGAACCAAGTCTTTAAATGATACTAGAATCGTAGTAAATTTTCCAAAAGAGATATTATTATATCTATAATTAGTAGGGTGAAGTGTCCAACAATGAAACACCAAAAATTCAAAGTTACACATTAATTGCATTTTTTAAGATATAGACCTAAGTTTTTTACAGGAAAGAAGCTTATTTGTTTAGGTATAACGTCGCATTTTGGAAATATCGAGCTGTTTCGTTGTATCCGACTGTTTCACTGTTGGACACCCTACCATACCTAAATATTACCAAAACCCTAAATCAATACCTAAAAGTAGTGATAATTTTACATAATTATTTTTATGCGTTTAAGGCTATCTGACCTTTTGGCACACAACTGTTCATAATACACGGTGATACATTTGCATTCCATTTTACAAACATATATTTTTAAAAATATGTACGTGGATTTACCGGTTTGGATTAAATGAATCTATAAATTTCTCATATAAATAACATTTTGCCATTGTTTTGGCTTTATAAATTATGCGCTGTTGTCTGTGTATGGTGTAACAGTTAAAATGTTATACATTGTAGTTTTGACATGAGACATCTATAGAATTATTTATGACGTTGACGTTTGTTTCGCTTACACTATTTTGCCTCAGTTGACTTCTTCAATCTTTAGTTATATTAAAAACAAACAGTAGAACAAACTGCAACAAACAAAATAAAGCATGGGTTCAAATTCGGACGTAAAAAATCCTACGTTAATTCTATCATGAATTGGGAGAAAGTGCTTCAGACGCGTCAAATCTCTAATTGAAGATGATCTTAATTTGTAATATCTGCACGCATTGTAATTTATTTTATGTTATACTGAATGGGATGCTTTTGTGTAAAATGTGGTATGCTGCTTTAGTAAGATTTATAAGAAGGCGACTGGTCCTGGGAATAATATTTGCTTCTTCATTGACTTACTGTATTGTCAGTTTTCTTAGAGAGGTTAGTTATACAAAAAGTTTTTTTATACTCATAACTTCAGAACAACAAGGTATAACATAAACAACTACTGATTAATGGTAAGCTTTGACATGAAAATAGAGATAATTATGATATTAGCATTTAAATTCAATTGAAAATACAGATTTAAATATTTGCATATTGTAAATAACAGTATTTTTTTTGTAATTTTTCGACCTTTTTAATTCTATATAGTTACCGTTAACTGTGTAATGACTTTTTTGTACAGGGAAGTAGCAGAAACATGATGTATCAAGAAGTAATGATTGAAAGAAAACCTTTTGTTTGGCGAACTCTTCAGGAGCATAAAGACAGTAATGACAGCATAACATGCAGAAACTCAGTGCAAGGGAGATTATTGTTGGTAGATGATCGAGGTAAATATTGCCTGCATTATAATAGTCTAATTTAGAAATATCTTTCTAGTTTGGCTAAGAAATAATTGTAAATATGCAATTTATATGGTGCTTTATAGTGTTTTAAATGTCCTTTCCTAAACTATGAATACTCATGTTACATTAAAAAATACATATTAATTTTAAAGTTGTAAATTTGGAAATAATTTAAGTTTAATTTTAGATAGGCAAAAAACCTATCTAAATCATACAGATTTAGATATGTTTTTTTTGCTTTGTGTGACATCACTCTGAAAGTGACCTAAGCATATTTAATGAAAAAAGCATTAATTGATTATCTCCTTCTTATGCTTTTTTTTCATAAAACTTTACTTACTAAATTATAATTAAATAAAGTGAGTAAATTTAAATGTAACTCCTCTGTTTTATGTCAATAAAAATAAACATATGTGTATGTGTGTAATATAAATATTTGTCCAGGTAGACATTGAATTAGTACCCCTCAACCTTTGATGCACATGATACGAACACTAGCGAATGCACCATTAGGTTTATCCAAAAAATTAATTTAATAATAATACATTCTTTGCATTTTTTATGTGCATTATTTCTCTGCAGAAGCTAAATCTTTAAAAAATTTTAGGATATGTATGTCGCAGAACTGATGTAATGAAAAATGGTTGCTGTAACCTGCTAACAGAATACTCCAACAGGTACAGTTGTGAGTCATGCAAAGGCAGCAACTGCTGCATCATATATGAATACTGTGTCTCCTGTTGCTTGGACCCTAGCAAGGTATAATATATATATATATGTACTCAAATGAGGTCATTTTGTAGGTCAACCTAATATACCTGTTTACCCCATTCAGGTATACACCAAATCAAAGTATGACTAGAGATCTTAAAACCTTATTAAACCTTAGTTTGAATCTAATTTTTGATTGAAAATAATATAAATTGTGGCAAATTTAAAAATTGTATTCTAAACTTTGAAACATGAAATAGCTAACGTTATTATTATTATTATTTTGTTTTATAATAGTCAGTCTAACATAATGTATAAATATGTATATGACATGTGTAACCAAATGCATTGCTATATAACAGGTAGTAAACTGCAACTCAATTTATCTCTTTTAAAATAAATGTTACATTTATTTTAAAGAAAAAAAAATATGTTCCATGACCATAGCCTGTTTTGCAATACAGTTGTTGCATTGTTCCAATATATACACCTCTCTCCCATTATTTATCTTTTACAGAGACATATGCTGGAAGTGGTTTTATCTAAGTTATCAGCAGAAGATAATGTGTTATTTCATACTCTAACAGACGACTATGAGTTGTGTCTAACTAAGTGCCGCACTAGTTCACACAGTGTATTACACGAAAATTCGTATAAAGACCCCACACATAAACATTGCTTTGGTGATGAACCCCCAAGGACCAAAACACCAGACTAGTGTCAACATAAAAAACAAGTGAGACCTTTTATATAAGTCTAATAATTTTTAAAACTAAGAATTAATGAATCAAATTGTTAATGTAGTTTTTAGATTACAATTAAGATAATTTGTTTGTATGCAAGGAATGACGTTACATTACATTATCCATTATTAATTAGCATATATATATAGCATATATATATTAGCATATATTTTTATCATCATTATTAGCATATATATATAATTTTTTTTTTCTTTGTGAAAAAGTAATATTTTCCTAATAAATCTATGGTATGTTACTTAAAGATAACATTATGGTGTACAGTTCCATTTCTTACGATTTGTCAAACTGTTCTCTTGCTATGAGAATGTATATCAATTATATTTCTCAGTTTATCTGTGTTTTTGTTGTTTGTTTTAACTGGAAATATATCTTTGTTGATTCTAACATAATTTGAAAATTCCTAGTAAGAGGACCTTTTAAATGAAGTCACAGACATGTTTTTGACATGTTAATAAAATACATTATATGATGTCTGTATGTAAATATGTAATTAATGTGGCATTGTCTTATTGCCAAAGAAATTAAGTGTCTTATTAATTTAATACACAATATGTAATACACAGCATGTAGTATAATATAACGAGTAGGTTTGTTTTTTATGTCACAATTGTTATACAACATTGTTCTAAATATAAAAATTATTAATTAATGTAGGTAGAGACTTATTATTATTGAATGTATTGTTAAGAACCTGTGTTTAACAATAACAGATCTATTTACATTATAAGAAACATTAAAAAGCCTTGTTTCTGTGATATATGGATGTTAAATACCTACATTATAGAGTATAGATAGGATTATTCCTGTTACATGGAAAATGTATATTTGTGTAAAATGTATACATTAGAACATCTTATTAGCATTTTTGCTAGCAAAACTAATTTGCAAGGCTATAACAAAGCAATACTCATTATGCGATAAAATATATAAGCCCTAGTGTTCATACTTAATCTATTTCAATACATATGACCTGAGCTAAACTATATTTATGCAAATTTTTAATTTCAACATACACAACATACAACAGACATATGTCAACATGCTAGCATATTTTGGAGAAGTATACATTTTCTAACTAAATTATTGTCGCCATATCTATCGCTGACATGACGATTACTTTTAAGCCTTAGAGTACTTATACAAACGTGGTAAGAATCGATAAAAATAGCAACAGTAACCCCTCCTCTACACTACTCGCGAAGTTCCTGGGCGAAGTACTCGAGATACTTTAGCAACAGTCCGAAGTGCGACAGTACACACTCGTTCAACTTCGCGATGAGCTCATTCGCTATAAGGCGCCGACAGTCTGTGCACGTTTGTAATGAACGCTCAAGTAGCACTTGAACACATGACATTTATCATTGGGGTCCCAAATAATGGTCTCTGCTTGCAGAATTTCCAGAAACAACATAATTTGCTCCTGTGACCACTGAATATTGCTCATAATTGTGTCCCGCGCAAAAAAAATGAGTACTGCACTGAAGTCGGCCGAGTAGTGTAGAAAGGTATTTCGTGAACGCACTTCGTGCAACTTCGGGCCCTTTGACTCGGGCGCAAAAACCGACAACAATGGAAGTCGCCCGAGGCGAGGTAAAGTTGACGAGGTAAGCCGAAGTGTCTCTCTACACTATCGTATTCGGCTAACATCGTTCAACTTCGCGAGTAGTGTAGAGGAGGCATAATATTTTTACATAACATTACATATGCTCTCTTTTTTATCAGTAAAAGAAAAAATTTATAATAATTCTTTCAAGGACAGCCTACCTCAACTTCCAATGAAATAAGGCCTAAAAGTACTTTTCTTAAATACCTTTAAACTCTTTAAATTAGTCGTATTGCCTAATCCATAGACAATCCCTTCATGTAAAAAAATATTGAAAATTGTCTAGTATTCAGGTTATTGTTTAATAATGCGCAGTAGACTCATCCCTATATTCAGTGGTCATCATAGATAATTGTCAATGTACATTAAATAAAAGTTACTCTTTAATAATAGCAGCAAAGTGGGCTGCCCAAAATTGAGAACTGCCTGAACATAACACAACCAAATGTGAAATCGATATATTTATAGAGTTTCCATATCAATGATTATATACAAGTTGAACTATTTTTTCCGTCAACATTGTTACTTACTTTTCTAGGTATTATATTGCAATGAAGTTGCACTTCTGAATGTATTATTAAAATAAATTATAAATCTTTATCAGTTACCAGTAAAATATGAACGAAATTCTGTTTTGTAAATACCAACAGAGGTTTTAGCATAGATAAATAATGAGACATATTTATAATAAAGTTTTTATGGCAACTATTGTATTTTATTAATTTCATCAATATCTATAAATAATCTTACTGACTAGGGATGCTTTGTGTTGAAACTTATCGTAAAACCACTTAGATTTTAATTGACGATCCGTCTGACTATTTTTATTTACGGCAATTTGAATGAAATTCTCAGGTATTGAATTGGCTATTAGATGCAAAAAGTTATATTCTAACAACTAAGACGTTAAAGCATGAGCTAAATTTATTCCGGGAATAAACACTATCTTTTTATCTCTTGAAAGTCATCAAAAATAGCAATACATTTCTGAAGTTAAAATTGGGGAGAAGAATAGACGAAAATTTTGTATAGAAGCAAAAGAGTAAGAGCGTTCCGGCGAAATTGAGTTTACTATGAAAACATGGTCACATTTACGAATTTCGAAAATTAATCTAAAACAAAAAATATAAAGACGCTCATGATTAAAGTTTATTTTGAAATCTTAATTGTTATAAAAAATAAAAATATATTTTTTATTCATTCACTTTGAAATTCCACACTGATTTATTTTAAAAACGTGTTGTAGTTATAGTAATATTCCAAATTACATTAAAAACTAAACGGGCCACAAAATTATAGTATACTTTAATTAAGAAATAGCGTTAGGCGCCAGCGTTTGAATCTGGCTTATGCAACCCGATCATAGAAAACGATTAAGCATAAAAACGAGCAAGTTATTCTCGAGTTTTGTGCTAAACAACATTTATTTTTACTGATATAGATAAGATTGATAGATGACGTGACATTTTAAACTTTTCAAATATAAATTATCTGACTGTCTTATTATCTGAAAAATATTTTCATGTAAAATGTTGCTTAGACGAGACCAACCAACTTTAGCTGATTTTCATCAGGGCGATGCAATCACATAAGGAAATTACCGAAATTTGATTTATAAAATTATAAACTTGCACAAATCTATTAAAATTCAGCAATCGACATTAATCTTTAAATGTGATCCATTAAGTTCAAAATAGCCTGTTTAATTTAGACAGATTGCTATAACTTGAACTTTTGCTGTATCTTTGCTGATTTGTGATTACTGACGCAAGTGAGGCGATTCACGTCTCCCGATTTTAACCCTTAATTCGATAGTGTCCAGTGTGATGAAAAACTACTTTAAAAAAAATCTACTGAACTAGTTTAGAGAAAAATACGTGAGCTTTTGATTTTAGTGTGTTGGTAATATATAAAAAATTTTGTAAAAAATATAATTTGAATAATGGCAACACTCAAAATGTCAGTTTTTTTTCGTCGAAAATGGCGTCGACGCCGAAGTCTTCTGTTTTGCTCAAGGTATTTTATTTAATTTTTATTGGTTTTTACTAACTTTT
>JACJUM010002525.1:8138314-8193827 GCA_020976665.1 Heortia vitessoides | reverse complement strand
TCTTACATAAACGATTAGATATCTAATTAAATAGTTGAGTGAAGATGTCTTGCCTCTCTGTATATCAATTCAACGAATATTAGATATATTGGTAAGAACTTATTTAAGTTATGGTAGGTACCTATTTAGGTATTTTTTGTATTAAATACTATAGGCCAAGTAGAAGTGTTCGCATTGCTGTAATCCGGTTTAAAAGGTAAGAGAGACAGTGCAATTACTAGGTAATGTGACATAATATCTTCAGTTCTTAGTATTAGCGCCACGCTAGTAATATCTTTGTGATAACACGAGTATCTATAGGTACACTAGTATACTATTTAAATGAAAATTAATGTGTAGTGTAAAATTATTCAATAATAAGGAATATTATTTTGAGTATAATTAAGACATCAAATCCTTTTCTGAAATTCGTCGTTCATCGTATCATTATCTTGGCGTTATCAAGAGGAACAATTTATATTGTCTAACTGATATACTTAATCTGTTTGATAATGTTATATTGATCTAAACTGTGATATTACGCTGCTGACTTATTTCATTAACCGGTATGAAATCGTTACCGCAGAGCAAGGCGACCTTTTAGTAATATTGTGCTGCGACTTCCCTGGCAGTAGTTGTTCATCAACGCGCGTGCATACTCGTCGAGTGTCAACCTCGCGAAAATATGATGTGAGTATTTCAAAACATTGGAACAATTTACATTTCAAATAACTAGCTACCTTCTTTTATGTTATTTTAAAAGTATATTTTGTGTGTTGATCAAATTATGTCTTTATTTTTAATTTTCTTTAAGTTATAATAATACCCAAAAATCGCTACAGGAAAATAGTGCTCAAAATTATGTGTTGCGTTCTTCTTACCATGCATCAGCTGAGGTAACTTTTATTAAAAATAGTATTTTAGTAAAAATACTTTATATTTATTTTTATCAAACCCAAAAAGTACCTATCTCACACAACAAAATAGCATTTCTATACTTGCCACTAACTTCATCGGAATTGCCTAATTGGACACTTATCGCGAATTTTCAACATAAACTTTACTTATTCAAATTTATTTCCAAATAAAATTGCGAAAACGCTGATTTTGTTTGTTTAATCATATTGTTTCAAGCGTTATTAAAAAAAAGGCTATTCCGGTTTTCATTGTAGCATCATTTTATCATGCGAAAAAACTCTTCTTTCCTGCATTTATTTTGTAGTTTTGTTTGAGTATTTTTTTTTTACTTTTATAAAATAAATGCATGTAATGTGAATTTTACGTGTTTCGCATTAGATTATTTGATTAGCGTGTTCTTGTGTCAATAGTATACACTTTTAGGAAATCAAAACCCAAGCAAATATTTTCAACCGATTTCAACCTCGATGCCGCATCTACATATTTTATTAATTGCCTTGGATATTATCGGTTTTTATATTTTAGCCTTCACCTTTACTTTTAGCCAAATAAGTATTTCAAGATCATTTAGCATTAAAATATGTAAAAATAACAACCAATCTTATGGAAGTACTCGTATAGTAGTTGTGAGCTAGATTTATTTACTTTACTGACTATTTACTTTTAAAAAGCCACTGTCCATATATCCTTATATGTAGAAATTGCGAGAAAACTTGCACTTTGAGGGTATAAAGTTTTTTTTAATTTTTGCGACTCTTTGTCCATATGTCAATTAAACTTCGATTAATAGTATTGTACAGGTTTGTTTGTACCACATTATTAAAACAATATGTTTACACAGCTAAATCTATAATTTCACCTTAAATATATAACTAAACTACACAGGAAATTAGGTGATCATAGTCCGATCTTATAATGAATATCACATTTGGGTTCGTTTATTTATTTATTATGTAATGTGTTATTAAATCATTGTTATCGAGATATTTTAGGGTTACATTTTGATGAAGTCATAAGTAGCTATAGGTATATATTTTTATTGACGTATCAAAAAACAATATAATATGGTATTTGTGGACTCGAACTTATCAAACAACATTTTATTTCTAATCCTAGTCGATTGAGTTGTTCATACATATTGTGACAAAACGTAGGTCACTAGGTCACAATCTGATAAAATCTGACCTGTTTCTTAGTTAATACCAACATAATGGGCGTCTATTTTTTAATTTCGTAGTAAGTTACGTCGAAAATGTTTTTATTAAACGTTTTCGTATTTGTTGAGAATTTAAGTATGAAATATATTCAAAATGTACATTAAACTTATACAATGATATTATTTATGTGATGAGTTAAGATATATTTATTTTGTAGTAGGTTCTTTCCCAATACAATTACTTTTGTGAATTATCTCGTCTATCGTCGTAGTAATGTTTCAAATAATTAATAACCCTGACGGCGTATTTAGTGTTAGGTGGTTAGTTTTACTATATTGTACAAGGGTCATGGGTTCGATTCTCACAGAGAATAAACATTTATATAATGAATTATAGTTTAGTCTGTTGTCTTTAATACAAGTGCTTTAAATAAATTGTCTCAGAGTCGTGTATAAGATGTTATGTGTAAAAATATAGTATTTAATTTTAATTTTTAAGTTTACTTCATAAAATGTTTACTTTGTATATATGACGTGCAATCATATGTAATAAAATAATTTTAATGCGCAAACATAGAGGAACTCCGTTATCAGAGATCAACTACCTAAATTAGGCACTTATGAAATAACAATTAAAAGCGCTAACAATGATAAATAAGTCACAAGTGCCCATCAAGTTATTTGAAATTGTTCATTGCATTGATATATTTTGAAAATAATAAGATAAGAAAAACAAACAAAATGATCGACAATGGACTATCACAGCCGTTTTTCAGACATGACCAATCGGCGCAAGTTTACATAAAGAAAAAAAATCTTTGATATTCAACAATGGATTTTCCTCACAATGGAAATGCAACGTATATTATGTTATATACATAAGGTAAATATTTACATGCGAAGAATTTGTTATGCCTGAATAACGTTGCCTCTTCTAATTCATTGCTGTACCAAAGTCACGGAGATAGGCAAGCGACTATAGCCATCATAACATATACATTATGACATATTCATGTAAATAGACGGGTCTATGTATATTCATACGAATGCCTCGTTTATGATTGTTGGATACCCGACAAACCATATTAATATTATATGTAAGAAAATATTCAAACACAGAACATCTAAACCTTTTAATACCAACCAACCCAGTACGTATATTTCTAAATCTGTATCTAAATGCACAAACTAATAACTCGAATTAATAATGTAGAATAGTTGATACTTAGATTAGTTTAAGTTAGAATCTAAAGTTTATACTATGTAGTCACGTGCTCATTCAAAACAACCTACATTTTAAATGTGGCAGATGTCATTTTTGTCTACATTTTAACCTTGCAAGATAAATAAGAAACTCCCTTACGTTAAATATAACGTTACTGTGTACTTAGTATATTTTTGGTATTTTCTATAGTACCGACGAATGGATCTATAAACCAAGTTAGTTCAAGGAGTTTTAGTTTTTTTTCAGGAGTATAAGAAATTCTTGATATTAGATTGTAGAAACTCAGCCATAACTGCAACATTAATTACTTTTGTGAATTATCTCGTCTATCGTCGTAGTAATGTTTCAAATTATTAACAACCCTGTTGGCGTATTTAGTGTTAGGTAATTAGTTTTACTATATTGTACAAGGGTCATGGGTTCGATTCTCACAAAGAATAAACATTTATATAATGGATTATTGTTTGGTCTTTTGTCTAATGTGTTTAATACAAGTGCTTTAAATAACTTGTCTCAGAGTCGGGTATAAGATGTTATGTGTAAAAATAAAGTAATAAATTTTAAATTTTTTAATTTACTTAATATAATGTTCACTTTGTATAGTTATATAATGTTTACTTTGTATATATTCAAGTTAGTTCAAGGAGTTTAAGTTTTTTTTTCAGGAGTATAAGAAATTATTGATATTAGATTGTAGAAACTCAGCCATAACTGAAATATTATTTTACGGCACAAAGGATAAAATGTCATAGGATTTTTAGCTATTATAATATATTTACTTAAATATCCTGTAAAAATTCAAGAAATCAGTTCTACCGTTACAGAGACTAAGATAAAGGTTAGTTGCACTCGGCTAGAGATCGATCTATTGAAGTTTACCATTTCAAGTGAATATTGTATCATTTTAACAGATAGAAATAAAAACCTACTATTTTTTTACATCTTTTAAATATTAATCGACATGATGAAAACCATAAGGCCATATCCTCGACTAACATTAGGGTAAATTTAAGTATATATATTATTTTGGATAATCTTCCTTTATATGTTTATCACAAAATTAAAATATGCCTTCACGATTATTCAGTAATTAGTCATATTAAAAACCTTATAACAATGTACAATGACAAATCCTCAATGACGGCAAAGGAAATTACTTTTCGCTATTTTTGTTTCCAACGTCACATTTGTTTCATTAGTTAACACATACATATTGAAATAGACAAAAAATAATTGTAAAATAAAATATTTTAATTACAAAAGAAGTAATTGAAAAGATCCTTGTTCCTTGATCCTTGACAAAGTTAATCAAGCTTAACACTTTAAATAGCGTGACTTCAGGCATGTTATAAAATGTTTTATTTAAAATATAGGCACTCACTCTTATATAACTTAACTAATTTGATTTTAATAAATAAAAAGATAATAGATATTTTACATACCTTCGTAAGAGGTATACCTCATACCTCTTACGAAGGTCGTTTGCATTTTTACCTCACTCTCACCTATTTCTACCGCCAAATAGCAGTGTTCGCATTATACTCGTATGTACCGGTTTAAATGGTGAAACAGGCAGTGAAATTACTGGGTAAATGTGACATAGTATCCTCAGTTCACAGGGTTGGCGACAGGCTAGTGATATCCATGTGATGACACTAGCGCCTTTAGGCTGCGGTAATGTTTACTATCAAGAGGGCCGTATGCTTGTTTGCTGTCATTATAATTAAAAAAAAATATGATGTATGTACACACGTACTACTGATTAGGTTAAGGTCATCAGATAATCATATGTGGAGAAATCTTGCACCCAGTAATAAATATCATACATGAACCCTTAATTTAGGCGGGCTAAGACACTATAGATAAGTAAAAAAAAAACTATCCTTTAAATAACTCGAGCGTGCCCGATCTAAACAAGGTAAGTTAAGTAGAACACGCTGAAAATTATCTGACGATTTGAGCGTGACATAAGTTAATAGGCATATCAGTGGTCAAACGCTTTTTTTTAAGGAAATTCTAACAGGGTAACGGAAAACATAATCTGTCGTTTTCATGTGGCAATGTATATTGGACCACAAATGATGAGAACTGTGAATTTAACACTCTGCGCCTCATTCATACTCTCTCGCATAATCCCCATGACCCCATGTTACCGTCAATTATATTTTACATTTAATTACATCTAGTACCTAATAAGAAAAAATACGATATTTGAAGATTTCGAAAAATTCTCATTTTCAAATTCAGATCATAAGATTCGCCTCAAGTTTTTTTTCGGATGAACCTATTGCTGGCATACTCAGACGTTAATTCCAGCGCCACCGAAAAAAGAGGGCGGTGCCTCTCATAGATGAGAGGCTCGATGCCCGTAATTATCCTGCGTACCCCGCGACCGCGACCGCGCGTCTAGCTACGATCGCGCACGCAAGGCTCGGGCGACCTGAGCGGGATCGACGGCGATGGGTGGGGGTGAATTTAATTTTGAAATTTAGCAAAAGAGGACGGACGGAGTGAGCCCGGCAGCTCTAGGGCTACCGGTTATCGCTCGTTGGGGCAGGGACTGCACGCGTTCGCCGGCGAACGCGGTGTGCTGTTCTAATATGCGAATGCATGTGCAGTGTTAATGATCGTGTTGTGCCAGTGAGAGAGCGGGGAAGGGCTGCGATTTTCGCGGTAATCTTATCAGGCGGGAAGATTATCATTTAGAACGACTATGAACCTATTAAGTTGGACCGTTTGTATAAAAAACTGGCGCGCTCCATTATTTCATGTTCATTTTCTTAACGATTTAAAGGAATTCACCTTGAAATTTGGAAATGTGATGTCATGACTTTTGGTCATATCCAAATTGTCAAGTTAGTCAATACAAAACTAAGTTTGTGACGTAAGATATGAAATTAGTAGTAGTTTATATAGAGTTGCAAACTTAATACCTAATTTATTATACATACCTAAATAGATATACTTTAGTATCTACACTATCTACACTAATATTATAAAGAGGAGAGGTATTTCTGTATGTAGCGAATAAACTTAAAAAGTACTGGACCGATTTTAATAATTTTTTTTTTATTAGAAAGCTACATTATCATTGAGTAACATAGGCTATATTTAGTACTAGATTACTTTAGAAATTCCTATTAAAACCACCCAAAGGTGTAAAAAAATTAGCAATAAAATGTCTTTCATCGCATACGCTGCGAAAAATATTAATGATAGATATCAATATATACAAAAACCTTCGTGAGGCCATATGTCTAACTATAATAGTTACGTCATTATAACTACTTTTATACATTTAACAAATTGATAGAAATGCCGATCAAAATCAGACCGTGTTATCCATACCATTTATAATTTTTTTATCCAAATAAATAGTATAATATTCAAAACTGTCTTAATACCTGATGATTACTTTTTGAATTATTGAAATCGGACATTCCATTCAAAAGATATCATGAAATTAAAATAATTATTAAATTTCTCGAGAAGGATCTCCTGAAAATCAATACGCTTCGTTGCCACCTACATATACCACAGCCAACGTAGTGTACAGGGAGGCTTTAAGATAAGCATACAATTTTTTTCAAATTAGGG
The DNA here is from genome assembly GCA_020976665.1 of Heortia vitessoides. Lineage (NCBI taxonomy): Eukaryota > Metazoa > Arthropoda > Insecta > Lepidoptera > Crambidae > Heortia > Heortia vitessoides. The sequence goes on along the minus strand of JACJUM010002525.1, from coordinate 8,186,952 downwards.
ATTCATAGTCGTTTTAATTAGCATGCTTATTACTTAAATATATGTACCTATTTATGTCTACCCGTGCGAAGCCGGGACAGGCCGCTAGTGTATAATAAATAATTCATAACGGTAGCACGACGTAGCATTGGTCACCTTTAAAATATTATTATCTATTTTTTTTTATAATTTATTACCATATATTTAATACTCAATATTTACTACCGAAAAACGTAACCTAACCTAACTATAATAATAACATCTGAAGGATTAACAGAACAATTGTTGTAATACTTATAATAAAGTTAAAATACAAAGATATACAGATATAATAATCAAATAGCGTAGGTAGGTATGTATGAGGGTCTGGGTATATATATTTAACATAGTCTGTTTCTAATTGAAGATGCAATATCTTACAGGCATCCTTTGGATAGAAATAATGTTAAAGCTGGTGGAAGTTTGAGGTGTATTTAGTACAAACATATATAATAATAAACATACATAGGTATATACATTTATTAAACTTACATTTAAATACATATAAAAGATAAAGTTACAAAACAAGGAAAGTGACAGAATTAAAAAGCAAAATTAAAGTGACAAATAATACTCCTTCACCATTCTCTTAAAAATAGAAAGAGAAAGAGCAGATCTCACTTCAAGGGGGAGCGCATTCCACAAACGACCAGCTTGAACTGTAAAGGATTTTGGGTGATAAATTCTCTGACGATCTAATATTCGAAATATCTTACTAGTTTTTAGTTTTCTTAACTAGTATACTCTTTTTAAGTAACACGACGCATAAAGCAGGCTGCATGTGTGTGTTTGCTAAAATGTATAATATTTGATTTGTTTATTAAATACCCGTACGAAAACTAGGCGGGACTGTAGTAATACTTATATAAAAGTTCAAGATCACCAACACCAGTTTATGTGAAACTTCGCCATTATTAGCGGTAACGATCCCAATGTAATAATCTTCGAAATGACGCTGAGTCAAATCTGATTGTCAGAACAATGTTTGTACGGGATCAGGCAGTGTCTATGGAAAAATATATTATATTGCTCAATAACGGGATTAAAACTCCTACGGAATGGCAGATAATTTTACTAAGAAACCGGACAAAGTCGAAAATCAAAGAAAACTTGTTAACCTATCGCTATTAATTAATTACTTCTTTATAAGAATGAGAATAAGATCTTGATTTAATGTTATTAGATACCTACAAGACATTGTGCCTTGGAGCTCCTTGTCACGCGCCTGATGCTTCAGTAGCTAAGCCGCTATTTAATTGATTCGACAATTGTGTAGTTATATAATTGTGCTTATTCACTTTCGAAGTATAACAGCGACCTTGCCTGAACTGATGCGGCAGTGCTGTGTCACGCCTGATAGCCCATCCCATTGTTGACACTGTCGAACGATTTATTAGACGGGTAGAGGCCATTTGTTATATCAGGCGTTATAACAACTAACTTGTCCAACTTTAAACTTAGGTAGTGTAATTATTAATCTGCAGTCACACAGTAAATACAGATAAAACATAAATTTTATATAGAACTTGTAACTTTTAAGATGGTGCATTAGTTTTAAAAAAGAACGCGTCTATAATATGTCGATTTTTTAAAAGATCAAGAACGTGATTAAAACGTACGTTAACATTACAATGATGCATTAAGGTCTCTCTTTAATTTTTACATAAATATCACTTAAATTAGAACAGTGAAGTATTTAATGTTTCATACATTAAAATAAATATAATATCAATAAATTGTTTATAATGCTTCCCGAATAATCTCGTTGTTAATTTATATATTCTCTAACAATATCTTATATATAGATAGACGTGGGTTACAGGCGGAGTTAGTCGTGAGGTGCCGGCGGAGTGGAATAGTAATCCCTTTGTACCAGGTTTCAAAAGACGCGACTAAGATACCAATAGATGGCGGTATAGTTATCCGAAACAGCGCAGCTTAAATACTACAGGGTGGGGATGGACAGCAGCATCCTTGTCGTTAAGTTGCGCACTGCGTAATCGCTTGCCCAGCGTGGCAGTACAGTTAAAAATATATTTCATTTTGAACGTCAATTTATGTTGACATTGCAACTTCTATTTAAAGAAAACTAGCTAAGTACTAACACAAAATAAATATTAAAATCTTAAAAATATTATTTGTAGAACCAGTCTTATTCGTCACAGTAGTCTAATGATAGTATTGATTAGTCTGCTATAACAAAAAATAAAAAAACAAATGTCGAACATGTGCCTATCTATGCGGCATGTGGCCGTAAAAAAACCACCAAACAACTATACTTAAACAAGTTTTGATATCTTCTAGTCTACTAGATTCTCTAGACTCAGTTCTAACAGCTCGAAACTTCGTTTTTAAGCCGCCACGTAACTGAACGTTTGAAGTAAAACTAAATAAAGGAAGAGTTTTAATAAAAACCTAGAGCTTCATGTAATGGAATCATAGACAAAATAGACCCAATAAAGCGAAGAAATATAAATGACGATACAAATGAAAGAATAAAGCCGGACCAAATTATCGCCCATTTCCATTATTCAATTTGCAAAGCGCGAACTGAGCTTACTTACCAATTTATTAAAACTATTTTTCTCCTTATCTTTAATCTGCCATTTTAGATATTGGATAGTCGTTTGGTTTATAGTTTATTGTATATTAGTAGAGTTCTGTGAAGTGCTGGCAGAGTAGAATAGTACCTCCCCCTTTACCAAGTGTCGTAAGAGGCGAATAAGGTACCAAAACCGACAGATGGCGGTTCATCCGACAGTGTAGCTCAAACGCAAAGGGTTGGGATGAGAAACAGCTTCCCAGACGCGACAACTACGCTTTGCGATTGCCAAAACGCTTGCTCAGCGCGGCAATTATAGGCAAAATTTCCCCATTTCTTAGGTAGGCCTATGTCCAGCAGTGGACTTCTAATGGCTATGATGATGATGATGATGATAGTAGAGGGCCGCTGGCACGCGCGCAGTTCCCATTCTTATGGAAATAATAAAATAAGCCTAAGTTAGGCTTTATAACATCTGCCGTTTAGACCGGTATAGGGGTTTTAGAGTTTTGTTTTCGAGAAACAAACAGACAGACATACAATTTAAAAAGATTATTTTTGTTATATGCATTTAATTATTTTAAAAAGCTATTTTGATGTTTCAAGCAGGCATTTCAATTTTATTCACATATAAGTTTAGACGTTAAGGTTAGCGAGCCCTCCCGGCCTTTCACACATTACGATCATGGTTTATCTTCATCGGCATCGGTGTCAGAAACGTGCATCAATATATTTTCGTTTATGCCCACTATATACGATAACTTAACTTTATTCCTAAAACCTTGATAAACGGAGTACCAAACCCTTCCTTTGGGTTACTCTATCAATGTATTGGTAAAAACTTCACTCCAAGAAAATCCATTCATTAGTTAACGGTAGTAGTAGTTAATTAGTTCATCGCGAACAGACGGATAGATACGAATTAGGAGTTTGTGTTTATATGATATAATATATAAAACGTTAAAATAAACGATAATATTTCCCAAATAGGAAGTCATATCATGAAAGTCATCTAACATATGTAAATTAGGCGTACCTTCAACTAGCAGGTGGGTTTTAAAACTCAGCTTGCTGGAGCGTCGTTACACGAGTCACCAGAAAAGAACCTGCAAGAGAATCTGGTGCAAGTGGAGTTGAGTTGCGCTTGCCAGTACGTGGTATCCATGCCAGAATCTTAAAGCCCTACCGGCCAACAGTTCTGCCTGCTATTTTCCTTGTCCGTTACCATTTTTGTTAATCCGGTAGTCTATGTATATCTTTAGTTCTTTATGGATTACCTCATTCCTGATTCGATAACACAAATATTTTATTCTGTCCATACAATTGTTTATTGTCCCAATAAATATGTTTAAATACCTAGCATATTTATGTAGCGACGCGCATTGTTTTACTCTATTTCACAAGAGCATACTAGACACTAGAATAGACTAGACACTACACATATTTCGAATAGACACATATGTCTGACTAACAGCGTAATCAAAAAATGGAATATTACAATATCTACAATCCCCATAAATCTTTGACTGCTCAACCGACGGTTCAGACGGAGGTGAGGGGATGAGGAATATGTTCGAAACCGCACGCGGGCACCTTAAGGAGCAGCGGACTGTGTTCAAGATATTCTGTTATAAGCAATGTTTAACACCTATTCGTATTTAATAAAAGTTTTAACAGCGTTAACACTCGGTTTATTTATCTTTTTTAAATTTTTTGACCGCGTTTTGAATCCGTTAAAGTTGATTTTGAAAAGTCATCATCTTCATACCAGCCGTCACTGCTGAACATAGACCTCCCAAAAAGGGGGGAAATTGCTCATAATTGCCGCGCTGGGCAAGCGTGTTGACAATCGCGGAGCGTATCTTTTGCGACGCGGATGCTGCTGCCCATCCCCGCCCTTTGCATTTCAGCTACACTGTTTCGGATGGATATACCGTCATCTGTTACGGTACACGTACACGGCAAATGAATTACTTATGAAGTAATTAATTAGTTATGAATAGCGAACGTATACATTTTAGAAAATATTATCTACTCAAAGGAATGACATTTTTCCCAAGAAAATGGTCTAAAATTAAAAACATTTGTCTAAAAAGTTTATAGTTCGATCTTAATCATACAAAAAATAGATTAACTTGACAATATAGAGACCAAATTCTGTCAAAAATATTTGATAAACAAAATTTTGCGTCTAATTTTCGTTCATGTCCGAATAATGCTACATAGGTATATTTTTAACGTATTAAATACAGCTTAGATCATCAATACTTAATTTTTTACGTGAGTACCTCCTTTATTTAAACAAGCGTATTTCTATGTAATTGGTCGATAAAACTTTAAGAGTAGCTCAAAAGTATTTAATTAATTAATTATTATGTGCTCATGCATGCGTTACTTAAAGACTTGCATTTCGAGGTAACGACAACGTACTGCCAGCCACCATTCATGAAATATCGCAGTATTTCAAACTTAAAACTCCAAGAAATACTTCATGTATTTACTATTCCCAACAGAATACAATAAATATAATTACAATTAGAAAAACAACAGTACACATAAACATAAATGTATTAAATTTTTAAACATATAATCTACTGTCAACAGACACAATTCAAATACACTAATTTTCTATGCTTATTTACTTACTACGCTCAAAAAAATATTTTTATTTAACACTATGGAATATTTCTAAATCTAAAAATATTTATTGTTATCACATGTAAATATAGGGAACCCTCTGTTTTGTTGCTCTGAATTTCATTTGGTAGAATAAACATGGCATAAAAAAACAAAAACAGCAAAGTCAGTATGAAACTTTGCTGTTTTTCAAATAAGTAATAAGAAATTTGAATGAAAATCAGTATTAAGATTCTTCAATTCATGAAACACGTGTAAAATATTTTTACGAAAATCTTCCTTTAAGGGGGTAAAAGGGGGGTGCAAAGTCAATATGAAAATTCTAAAACTCAACGCGAGTAAAACTGCGTGACGCTGCTAGTTAGGAATATATGTAATGACTTTTTAATATTGCAGTGTTTGGAGATCCCGTCGTTGTTTATTGGCCGTCGTGTGCACGGCGGCGATTGCCGCGGCGCTGGTGGCCTTGCTGGTGCTACAGCCCTGGGCCAACCACAACCAGCCGCGGTACTATCATGCTACGGTCGCCGCCAATGGCTTGGAATGCGCTACTATCGGACGGTAAGTTGTCGCTAATAGCCTGTAATTCATACTTATATTATAAGCTAGCTTTCCGCGCATTTGTCCGCGAGGTCTTTTCTTTATATCTTATCCCTGAGGATCTCTTGTTATTGCTGGAAGAAGTCTATGTCGCACCTTGACAGCTAAACAGTGCAGCTAATCGTGTCAATTTCGTTAAAAATATAAAAGCCAGATCTGACCCACGGGAATGTTTTCGCGATAAAAATAGCCTCTGTGCTTTTATCACATTTGTCGTGAAAGTGTTGTGTGACATCCATTCGTCACAAACTTTCGCGTTTATAATTAGAGATGATCTGAACATATATCAATAAGGAGCACAAATCACTTGTATTATGAATGTCAGACAGCAGAGGAATTATAATTATAATACTTTAGTATATATACATCATTATCATTGGAAGTCCATTGTTGAACATACGGTTCCCCAAGAAAGCGAGAATTTTGCCCATAAGTGCCGCCCTGGGTAAGCGTGTTGGCAATCACAGAACGCAGCTTTCGCGATGGGGATGCTGCTGCCCATCCCCACCCTATGCAGTTGAGTTAAACTGATTAGGATATATAAACCGCCATCTGTCGGATCTTATACCTTAGTCGCCTCTAACGACACCTCAAACAGAGGGAGATACGATTTTCCTCTGCCGGTACCTCGCCTCATATATATACAAACTCAAATGTTCATCACATAAATGTTTGTCCTGGGTGGGCTTGCATCCACGACCTCTGGCGCACAAGTCACTATCGAATTCCTTATGGACCTCGTAAAAATAAAGTCCAGGTAGACAGAATTTGGTGGAAAGCCAGTAATTATTTCATTTTTTTAAATCATTTTTAAACACTATATGCATATTTATATAATTCTATAATCAGCCTTAATTTCTGCATATGTTTCGGCTAGTAATATTTTATTAGTACACGTTCTAATCTGTTAGAAATTGTTAAACTTATAGTTAAGTATAATAAGTGTATTTATATACGTTAGAATAATCTTTTATGTGCAGCCAAGATGTGTCAAAAAGGGCACGACTGACTGATCATAGAGGTGTGTTGGCTCCAACACTGACATGTTGGCAATGACAGAAAAAGCACGCGTGTAAAATAAATACTGTTTAAATTAGGGCACTTCAAAGTATGTATGGTGTGAGTTTGAGAAATAGATTAAAAGATACTATGATAAGAGATCATAATGGTGCAAAAGATAATGTTGAGACCATTTCAACATTTTTTTCTCTATTGGACATGTAGAAAGGATGGATAAAAGTAAAATGACTGTACACATACATAGAACGGTGAAATGGAAAGTGAATGGAAGAGTTGGTATAGGACGATCTAAGCGAACATATCTTAACTAGAAGAGGCATTAAAGAAGGGCCAGGTCAGAAGTACCAAGAATAAACGAACGTGTATGAAAGGACTAAAGTGATTAAGGGAAGCGACAGAGGTATGCCAAGATCGTAGCAAGTGGAAATCCATAGTCTCTGCTAACTCTGATGGGACACTGGTGTGATGTATGTTTGTATGTATGTAGCATAATTACCAGCATCATACGAATAATAAGTAAATTAAAATGTCCTTGGAATTATTGAACATCATTCTCAGCACACAATTTAAACTAAGCTAACATTAAGTTTCCCGATATCTGGATAGTGTCAGACTGCGACCATCAATATTGATTTATTTCTTGAATCGTTTCCTTATCTATGTAAATAATAAGATCTTTTCAAAGGTATTTAAATGTCACTACAATAGGCAATGGTCTTGTTTCAATTCAAACATGCAAGCCAAACCGTTTAGTGTTTACTGAATATATATGAATTATATGTAGTGTGAATAAATTAGCCAGAGTGAAATCTATTTTATTTACATAGCTTAACATATAACATTTTATAATTACGAAAGTCTTCATGGATGTTATTTACTCAATCGTGCCAGATCGCCTATATTGACTGGTTGACAAGATACATATGCCATTTTTGCTACCATACTTCTATTTCCCAATTATATTTATATTAAACCGTCATTTCTTATGTATAGATTACACATCAGAATATCGCAGGCAGGCAACAACTGGTTGTTTCATGTAAACTAAACAATTACTATAAGAGAATTTATTAACTTTCAGGCAAATTTTGGAAAAAGACGGTTCAGCGGTAGATGCAGCCATAGCGGCATTGTTCTGTGAAGGCGTGTCATGCGCACAATGCATGGGCCTCGGCGGTGGATTCCTTGCCACTATGTACGACGCGAGCTCACGTCAAGTTCGAGCTCTGAACGCGAGGGAGCGGGCCCCAGCAGCGACGCACGAAGACATGTACGCCAACGCCTCGTCCACCGTCGGCGGGCTAGCGATCGCTGTGCCCGGCGAGCTTCGCGGCTACGGCGAAATGTACCGCCAGTATGGTCGCCTACCCTGGGCCGACCTGGTGAAGCCCACGGCAGACTTATGCCGACAAGGCCATATCGTGAATTCATACATGGGCCGCGTGCTGCGGTCCTACTCGGACAGAATCAAAGCGGAACCGTCCATGAGGTAAGTGTTATATAATGTAGATACCATTAAATACTCGAACAATTTAGGTGGGAAATCCCAGAGTTAACGCAATCGGTCGAAGCAATTTTCCGCTCTTTAGGTGTTTTCTCGTCTTTATAAAGATGCGAACTGCCAACTATAGGCAAAAAAAAAGCTATTATAGAAGCAGTTTTATGTATACACGTGAAATAAGAATTTCCAGGTGTTCATTAAATAATTAATAAAAATAACAGGAAGCCATGAGGTACCGGCAGAGTAGAATAGTATCTCCCGGAACGGACAGATAGCCTTATAACCATTCGAACCAATCCATTCGAAATACTCAGGTCGGGGATGGGCAGCAGCTTTCCCTCTGAGCGCTCTGCGATTGCCCGGCAGCGCTAGAATTATGGGCAACCTTTCTTGGAGAGGCCTATGTCCAGAAGTGGTATTAATTAGACCAGATCTGATCTTTAGTAGAAAGAAAGTCATTAGGAAATAAAACATTAGGAATAAAAGTTTCGTACATCGACAGCATAGCATTACAGAACTAGTGAAACAAAACAAATGTAGGACTAGGTGAGTTAGAAAGTTATAGAAACCCATAACGAAAGAGATTTTTTAATATACGTACTAGATATAAAAGGTGTGTACCGCATATAATCTGCATTCAAGGTTATACTCTCCATTGACATTATGATTAATGACACTGTGGTGTACCTAATTATGGATACCTACTTACATCCTGTTCACATGCATCTGGTAGAACAATTTGCATTAAATAGTATAGAAGGTAGTGTAGGTACGTACTTCATCTTTTATTCATATAAGTTGATAAAATATATCAAGCGTTACATAAGAACGAAAGCGATAAGAGAGTACACAAGAAAATGCGTGGCTAATGCGCTTGAATACATGTTAGGATAATGTGAGTAATAAAATACTTATATATGTAGCACTATTTAATTCCACATTTCTGTATGGTTTATAAATATTTCCATTATTTCACTATATATAAATAGTGCGAAGTCAATCGTTTTACTTAAAAGATAAAAATATTGATTGATATCGGTTATAAATGGTGTTAAATCAGCTAATTACGTGATAACTTAAGACAGTAGATCCCTTGAGTACAAAGTGAATAAATTAAACGACTTGGTGTTACTTGGATGTCACAACATTTTATGGAAGAAATGAGATGCGAGAATAGGTTTTATTACAAGTTTTGTTTTTAATGGTATCTCATTTATTTTTGTACATAGTCCAACATTTTTCTTTTCTGGTATGTTCATCTTTTTGAACACTTAAACCAATGTATTTAATGCTTACTCCTCTGTAAATACTCCAGAAATTTTCCCACCTCTCTCATCCTTCAAACCAGAATATAATTTATATGTAATTATTATTATTTTTTGCAACTATATATTATATCCAGTATATCTAGAAACCTAGAACGAAATTCATATATAATATTAATATAAATTTTATAATATCGAAAATCGAATATTTAAATGTTTTCTTGAGTTATACACAAAACACTATTTTTTTTAATTAGAAGCTTCTATCACTGCTAGAATTGCCTTAGATGTTTGATGTTCGGACAGTCAGCCTAGTGACTAGTTATAATTTTGAAAGTACGGACTCAAATTGAATAAAATTTAAATTTACCATGTATGTACAATCCCTGCTTGGTTACTGATAATTGAGGCACAAGGAGAGTATAGGAGAGTCGAGGTATATTGAGGTCAAACATGGCCTAAACTGCTTCGAGAAAAGATAGTATGGCCTTGCTTTTTTGCTTGTCTTGGTGTGGGGCACCGCCGTATCCAAAATAGCAATAACATAGATAAACTCTGTTTACGTTACTAAAAAATCGCAAAAAAAAGTAATAATTTTGAATTGCTGTAGGCTTTTAATACTAAAAAGTCATGATGTAAACAACTTCGACTCGCTTGACTAGTAAAAGTTTACTCAAATTCAACATAAAATATTTACTACAAGTACGAGAGAGTTTGACCGCTACGAGATAGTTTGCAGCAATGTAAATTAAAAGATGTACATAAACCATTTCTTCTATCTGACAGGGAAGTATACGTGAACCCGGAGACCGGCGAGGTATGGAACGAAGGCGACCGCATCCCGTTGCTGCGGCTGGCAGAAACCCTGGACGTTATCGCCGCGGAGGGCCCGGAGGCGATACACAATGGCTCGCTCACCAGCGCGCTCGTGGAAGATATCCGGAGCTTCGGTGGTATCATCACAGAAGACGATCTGAGGAACTACAAGTTAGTATAGTGTATGCTTTTGTTTATGAAAAATTCTGAACCTGCATGTCAGTTAAGTTTATGTTGCTACGGAATGTTAAATAAAGGTAGACTCGGCTCGAATAAAATTTATTATTTTTTATTACTCAGTCGTGTGGACTCATGCCTAAATGTATTAATATTAATAATAAAGAATATTCTTTATTCATGTATTTTTAGTATTTAACCTGAGTTGGAAATATTATCATATTAACTATGTATTAACCACGCATGCTATATATGTTTCTCTTGGTGAGAATTTCTTCTAATTGAAATTTCTATTACCAGGGTAGAATGGCAAGACCCAATCATAGTACCGCTAACAGACCAGCATACCATGTACTCAGTGCCACTTCCTGGGTCGGGTTCCGTGCTGGCCTTCATCCTGAACATGCTTCGGTCGTGGGTGGGCGACATGAACGTGCCCGTCGGATCCAACCTTTACTGGCACCGCGTCATCGAAACTTTCAAGTTCGCCTACGGAAAGCGCACAGGCCTAGGAGACCCTACACGCTCTAACCTGGCCCAGAGGATTACTGAGGTATCATAATCAACAAGCAACTTAGTTAGTTCAGGATTTTAAAAGCGACCGGATGAGACAGCACATATGTAGACATTATTTTCGAACGTGTGACAGCGTATATGTAGACATTATATTCGAATTTTAATATAAATTATTATTTAGGACAATTTGATTACTGATTCTAGATCTAATGGTCACACCCTAGACTAGTTGAGAAACCGACTAGCAGATGACTTTGTAGTTTTTTGCAAGCACCACTAATTGATGTTTCAGGCATAGTCTTTATACGCGAGAATACGCTTATTCCTTAACGTATTTTTAATCACGATTCACATTTATTTTAGCTCGAGCGAAACCTTTCGAATGCAGACTGGGCAGAGAGTTTCAGAAGTGTCGTGGACGACGCAAGTACCTACTCCGACTGGAAGCACTACGGCGCTATATTTGAAGGCGCAGATGACCACGGAACGGCGCACCTCGTCGTCATCGCCCCGGACGGCAGCGCCGTATCCGTCACCAGCACTATTAACTACATGTAAGCTTTACTACATGATAGTAGGAGACCGCATCTGACTACAACCGTATTGCATTCAACTAGTAAAACCAACTAGCAACCAAAAGTAAACACGTAGTAATAGATGCAGTACCGCTAGGCCGTTTAGGCTACATGTAAGTAGTTAAAAGTATCTTATTTATCATCCCAACCTGAATTATATTATGTATTGCTACTTTATATTTATCAGCATCGTTGCCGACACAATATACTTATATAGTTGGACGGGCTCGATTGCGCATTCGATAGTGTTACTGACATATGCGCCGAATGCGGGCGACAGTTCCGTCTACACCCAGGACCAAATAATATGCCTGATATCCGCAACACAAGTGCTTTAAGCGACTTATATCGGAGTCAGGTCAATGTATATGATGTGGAAATTTATACATTTGATCCTGCCCCAATAACTGATACATATTTCGAAGCTAACCTCTTCCTGGTTCTTGTTAACGACATGGCAAAAATTAGGTCCAACTAAGCATATTTAGGCCAACCACAAGACAGTACCTATGGTCATGTACCCTTGTCCTTTAACAAGCATCATCATAAGCACTGATTTAGGTGCATTTGCCTAAATTTTAGGCTGGTTGTAATTTACTTAAACATATACTGATATTTCAGTTGGGGCTCCCAAAGGCGCTCACGATCACTAGGCATCATGCTGAACAATGAAATGGACGACTTTGCCATTCCGAATCGCGAATCTGCGTACGGTCTGCCGCCGTCGCCAGCCAACCTTCTTGCACCAGGCTTGCAGCCGCTCAGCTCTATGACGCCGGCTATCGTGATCAATAAAGATGATAACAAAGTCGCTATGGTCCTTGGAGCAGCTGGAGGCACGAAGATCACTACTCAAGTATCTTTGGTGAGGATTTTGACAAATGCAATAATATACTGACTTTTAAGAAAAAAAACGAGTAAACTAGACTAGACGTCGTACACTCTGCTGGTTGACTGTAAAAATATAGATCACACAATGGCCAAAAATTAGTCCGCTCTCATTTACTAAACGATATTATTTCAATTATTTCAATCACGTTTACTTAAATACTAAGATAAATATAAAACCAAACTTTTACTGCATACGTCTGTTTGTACTCCTGTCCTTTTTTGCACATAGGGCTCTAAAATGATGCTACAGATTTTTATGCTGCTTTCAGTATAATTTAGATATTTTTCATTAACACATGTATCCCACACCACATGCTTGTTATGTTCGCAGAACAATATTTAATATTTTTCCCTTTAATTACTATATATTTATTAGCACCCTTTAGATACGTAAAAAATACAAAATTTTGTATTTAAAAATTAAATAATAAACGCCGCGATTATTTCATGAAAATTTATAACGTTAATATTTATTAAAAATTTTCTAATTTTTTCGACCAATTTAATGCTAATAATTGTCTATTGAAATAAGTTTGTTGTATTGAACATTTAATATAGGTGATTTTTTTCGTTTACAGCAACTCATTATTATAAATATTGTAAAACAAAATCAGATATCACAGATTTAAAATATGGCGGCGATTAAGCTTACGTAAAAAATATTGTAGTGCCAGTACCTACATATATTAAAGAAACTGGGCATATCTTATTGGTCCCCTGGCGGCGCGTCTTGGAGTAAAAGTTGAACTAGATATGTATGGCACCAAAACCGGTATTGGCTATCTGTTGCGCTTTCGAATTGTCACTTCACTTTACATATAGTACCGTAACCAATTCATTTTATTTTTAAAAGGAAGAGCATGCTTTAATATATCATCATAAACAGTAGTAAAAATGTGTCTGTGATTTTCTATTTGCGAAATATCAGTTGCCGACTTTTTTTAATGGAACTAAAAATAACAAAATACATACATATAATGATAATACTAATGGAGCGATATCATATATTTTATCCTGAATAATATTAAAAAATAAAGCAAAAATATAAACGATGTATAACTTGTCTTTCTAGATCCTTCGCAGCGTCTTCTTGGAAGACTCTTCGCTCTTCTATGCCATAGACCGACCTCGAGTTCATCATCAACTTATTCCGATGGAAGTTGAATATGAAGCGGACTTTAGCCCGGTGAGATATATTTTTCTTTTCTTTCTTTGTTTGGTAAACGCTCATTTAATGCACGTTTGCTTAGATCATAGAACTAGGTAACGCCGGCAAATACAAAATAGATAGATTGTCTTCATATTGAAAACCATTCCATACAAACTACGCTTATTAGAATGACTTGATGATGGGATTGGAATTTTCATGCCAAATACTTACATACATAATTTTTGTTTCTACTCTTAATTTCTATTTAATTCAATACTAACATACTTCCCATGCGTCTGCAACTTTTATTACTAGAGACTGAGACGGAGATCCTTCTCTCACTGTGACGGTTGAAATTTGAACGCACTATTCCTTTTATTCGAATGCCATTAATTAATTAATTCTTCTACTTTGCTAACTCTTGACGGGTAAACTACTAAACCATAATCCAAATTGTGTAACGGGAATGCTCGATTTAGTTACAAACACACTTTTATGAGAAAAGCCACTAAGTAATCGTATTAAATTCGAGGCAAGCACGCATGCTATGTTACATACAACCACTAGGCGCAGCATATTATTGTTTTTTTGTCATTATTATTATGTTGGACAACAGAATCTTGTGTAACAACTATTACGTAATGTAACTACTGACTAGCTATTCAATGATGCTTGACACTGCCTGAGGTCATGGACATCGTGCCCTTTCACAACATAAACTGCACGTATTAGCATTTGACGAAAGATGAATGTCACAACCTATATACATAAACTCGCAACTTTTTCCCAACAAGGGTGAGCAGAGAATACAGATATGATTGGATGATTGGTTCGATCCCTAACCAAGGCAAAAATTTACATATATGATGAATATTTGTGTTTGTTCATTGGGTGTTAAAAGAGTAAATTCAAGTATTATATTTATGGTTTCTCTGTAGTTTTGTAACCGTAACAAGTGATTTAAGCCAATTACCACGTAGTCAGGTCAATATATGAAATGTTGGATCAATTCATTATTTTTAATATTATTTGCTTGGACCCTGACATAGCTCGACATTCATTAATCTCTTTATTCATAAGCACCAGTTGAATTATACAGCATCAGAACTTTATTTTACTATCTTCAATTTGTCAGCGTATATCTTTCGGGTCTACCTTTGCCAACCAATCCATTTATCTTCCGGGGTAGACCTCAGTAAAGGTAGACCTTTACCAACCGATTTAGCTCAGATCCGCGAACTTACTATCGCACCCAGGGTCGCTCATCAATGAGCGGCTTCTATCATCCCTCCGGTGGCGCTGAAATTTTCGACTAAGCTATTGGATATCTCACTAATCAAGCATTAAGCTTAACCCAAAAAAAATGCTGACCGTACCTTGTCACAATTTCCATGCAGTAGCCTTAAAGAAATATTTTTGGAGAGATGTCAGCAGTCTACATCGGCTTTTTAAGCCTAGGTTTTTATACACCTACATCCATCACCGCGGATTTAATTAAGAACATGTTGAAAATTAATATATATTTTTGTGTATTTTATGTTTTAGACTATTGGAACAGTTTTCGCTCTAGTAGTAAACGGACGCTAAGTATTTTAATGTTTTCAGAGTGTAATTTCGTCGCTACGAGCGAGAGGACATGCGACGACGCAACTCGGCCAGACAGCTGGATTTGCAGCCGTCGTAGGCGCTATCCGCTTGCCCGACTCCAGCTTACACTCCGAAACCGACAAACGGCGGATAGGAAGCATCGATGGGTTCTAAATTTAAACTTGTAAAAAATAAACTTGTTTATAGGGTGTTTGTTCTTAACCACGTTATGCAAAATGGAATTACACATTTCACTAACGTCCAACGACAACAATACAAATCATATGACTTGTAGCTCAGATTATTAGCGCCTGTGTTGACTAAGGTTAGTAGGATGTGTTGACTACAACTAATATAATTTTATATTAGACAAAATTTTTTCTTATTTTTTTCAATTTAAGAACAATGTCTAAAATTTATGCAGATATTATCTGCAAATGCTTATTATTTAAGGTACTTAGATAAAAGAAATACAGTCAATACGGGTAACATTGAACCATTAGGGTTACTTTGAATTATCCATTTTCGTAGACTATAAAACGAATTTATCCGAGATTAAGGCTTTTATCGATTGCAAGAACTGTCTTCATGGTAAATCTGAACCGATATGTTAAAGATTAATTTATTTATTCTATAAAAAGGCCTGGTCAAAGTTACCCGGATAGTTCAATGTTACCCATATTGACTGTAGTCTTTCCTATAGGATATTGTTAGGTCACGCTTATTGTTATTATGCGTGATCAGTAGATAATGATTTTTTGTGATATTTACCTACGTTATTAAATTATATGAAATGTCTTCGGGAAGTCGTAATGTTTTTCGTTTGGTTGTAAATATATTTTAAACGTAACTTTTTACCTTTAAGTTACTGTGATTGTATTGTGAAGTAAATAAATCCTTACTGATTTTTTTACTAAAATATTTATTTCATTTTTCGCTTCTCCATACATATCGCAATATTAATGTTAGATTGACTGGTGTTAATATAATAAAATTACTTATACATTTTGTTTGATAATATGGTCTAGATAATGGATACCAAATTTGACAGGTTTGTATACGCAACCTACTATTGTTCAACAAGCACACTGCTGATTTATGTAATCGTGCTGTTCTTAAGTATGTTCCCAAAAGTCAAAGTATTCATAAAAAATAATGCACTAAACTATAAATAATAATTATAGAATACATTACAAGTATTAATTCAAAATAATAATAAATTTAATATTATTACTACTTACCAAATTAATTCAAAATTTGATTTTCACATACTTGAAGTTTGTAACGGTATTACCATCGTCATATTTTTTTAATGATGTATTAATATATACCACGGAAGGTTATTTCATTTTTAATGTTATATATTTTGGTAACCCAGAATTATTTTAAAGTAATTGGATACACAATAGTAATTAAGAACGTAGTTCACGACATGGCCTATCGTGCCAAGTAGGCTTTATACACTTACATAAATATGTTTAAATTTAGCACAGATACAGATTATAGTCTGAAATAATCACATAGATTAATGCAGGCCTTCAGTTTTTCCCAAGAATTATAATAATAATAATAATAACTTTATTCAACAACAAAAGGTAACTTAAACTAAAATACATTTTGATACTTAGGTACCTAAACTAGGTCTAGCCTGTTCTTATAGGCACCTAATTAGGTAGTTAAAGGTCTATTACATATACTAGCTGTAAAATCATTCCAACAATATATAAAACGATTTACCTAAAACGAGATACATAGTTAAATGTGAACTTGCTTAGCTCTTACAAAGGTCAAGTCAAAATTTATGAATAGTTTTTATTAAAAACTGCGGAGTAAAGAGCCCAAATTATTGATTAAACATTATAAAGGCATTAGTTAAAAATAAACAAATGATATATTTCTTGCGCTCACTCAATCTTCACTCTTTTATAACGCTCGATATTGATACGCGCCAACTAATCAGCTTTCTTTTGTGTGTTTTATGAGTTTACTTTAAACAGTAATTATTACATACTAGAATAAACCTCTGCTATACTGAATTCTTAATTAATGATGCTTCAAAACGTATTTATTTGTGTTTATTATGTTTCTAGCTGGGAGTGATATATGTATTCAAGTATTCAATTTGTGATTTCTCTGTCGTTTGATATCCACGATACAAAGCACTTTTACAGTTGATTACGGAGTCAGGACAATATATGATATGGTGGAATCTATTTATAGTAAAAAAAATACTAATTTTGCGCTATCCATTTGCGCGCATTTGTCCATGTCAACCGGATTTATTGAAAATGTACACTCGAGAAGCCTATGTACAGCAATGGACGTTATACGTATATTATTTTCATCATAATTACATGATTATGAAGATAATATAGAAAGGATCTTGACTACTAGCAAAATAAAACATGGCCCGCCTAGCTTAAATTTCGACGCTGTGCGATTGCCTCGACGCCTATCCAGCACAATAAATCTAAGTGAAATTTTCCCTTTCACGGAGAGGCCAATGTGGACTGGAAACTGATGATCAAGATTGCATGATTGAACAGTTTACAGCTACTAGCTAAAATAGGCAGAAATTATAGGTTCTTAGCCTGTTTCTTAGAAAATCATATAAAAAAAAAGGTTGTTAGCAATGTTAGACTGACAGTGACAGCTAGTGTCATAATTCGCGCGGTTATATTCGGAAGGTTCGTCGATTATTCGTTTTCTAGTAAAACAGTTTTCTTATTTGAAATTTTTCTGATCAATAAATAAATCTATTTAACAAAATCAAAATTATTTACATCATAGTGTTGCTTCCGAAATGGCGTACAATCTTTCTGAAGGATCACTTGAGGTATGTACCTGAATAATCACATTATCTTTGTATTTATTGATAACAGTTATTATATTTTTTTATATCCCCGGTACTGAAAGGATATTCATGAAAATTTTATGATTGAAATTATGAAACGCATGGTTATGATTTTTTCCAAACTATAATAATAATAAAACTATATTTACTGTTGTTACATCGCTCGTGTAACAGTGTGGCGAACGTATGATTCGTGTCAAAATATTATTATAAATAACTTGTATTCATATAAATTGTCACCTCAGATATCCATTTATTTATCAAAAGTAAACATAAGTCCAACATCATCACCAACATGACTAACAATAACATTTTAAACAGAATTATAATAATAACTTTATTCAAAGGAACAAAAATACATTTTGATGCTTAAGTACCTAAACTAGATCCAGCCTGTTCTTATAGGCACTTATGCTCTGTAATGTGCATGTAGGTGTGAATGAATGTTTGTGAATGTTTGTCTGTGTGTGTATATATGGTAAATACAAGGTAATGTTTTGTTGTACATTTTTCACCCTAGCCAAAAGGACTCAAAATGTACTTTACCTGCTAACTCCACCCTTTTCTTTTGTTTTTCAGGTAATAATGAATGGGGGTACTTTTGACAAACCAATAATGCAAGTACTTGGAAGTAAAAAGATTCAAGGCAGTGGTGCCAACGAAAGGTTTAGGCTCCTAGTTTCAGATGGCAAACATTCCCACAGCTTTGCTATGCTTGCTACACAGTTAAATGACAAACTTATTACTGGGGAACTGTCTGATTACTCTGTTGTACAAATAGACCGTTTTGTCACATCCCTTCTTAAAAATACAGGCAAAGGAGAAAAGTAAGTAACTGTCTTATAATACAATATTTTTATTTATACTCCTTAACAAATCTTACAGTAAATGTGTGTTAAAACTTAATTTGCCAGAATACTATGAAAGCATTATTTGCACACTTAAATACCTCAGGCTATTCCTAAGTTTTCATTTTTTTCTCTCTATAAACATACTTCTGGTAACAATTACTAGAAGTATGTTAAAATTTATATACCAGAAAGGCCTTCATTAAATAAATTTAAATTTGCTGAGTGGGTATAGGGTCACATGCAAACTAAGGTTACATAACTTGAACAAAAAATACAGTTAAATCTTTTATTAGTTTTTCTCAAAACTCAATTATTTTAACAGTGCGACTTCTACTTTATCTGACTTATTATGAGGATTAAGACGCTAACAGGGATGGGTCCTTTACTACATAAAATACTAGGTTCGATAAAAAAACGCCTTTTTGACAAAAGTGTTGCTTACAATAATTTTGCAGTGAGGGCTCGGTATGCCCTATAATCTACTATAAATTACTTACTTACTTAGGCTTCTGTATTAGCGACTCGTTTACGAAACACATACAACTCCAAGAGCTTCTATTGTATTAATGTTAAATAGATCGTAACATTTTATTGAATAGCCTACTTGGATTATTTATACTAAAACTTACATGGATGTGTTAGTTTTCCTATATATAATCTTGGTTACATTTCTTTTAACCACAAGCTAAAACCTTTTGTTATTGTTCCTAGAACATAGATATTTATATCCAATCAAATTTCAGGAGAGTAATGATCATTCTGGACCTCACTATAATTGCGTCCGGATCTGAGGTGGGGAAGAAACTCGGAAATCCACAGACATGGTCAGAAGATTCTGCATCATCAGCACCAGTGCAGCCTGTTATCCCCAAACCAGCTCCGTCACCAAAAGCAATGTCTAAACCAGCTGCAAATATGAACACCACGATGAACAGTAGTATAATATCATCACAAATGACTCATCCAATAGCAAGCTTGAGCCCTTATCAAAACAAGTATGTAAAATAATATTGACTCTCTTATATCTTATAAACAAATTATATTATATTTAATTTGTATTGCAGGTGGGTTATAAAGGCACGTGTAATGAACAAATCTCAAATCAGAACCTGGAGCAATGCTAGAGGAGAAGGCAAACTTTTCAGCATGGACCTCTGCGATGAAAGCGGAGAGATCAGGGCAACAGCTTTTAAAAATGAGTGTGATAAATTCTATGATATGATACAGGTATGATACTTTAAATACATTTTATACAATCATATCTGAAAGCCATTATTATATAAAATTCAAATTCCTGAACTTTTGTAAAATCAATTTTAATTTGTTTAGGTGGACAAAGTATACTACATCAGTAGATGTTCATTAAAAACAGCAAATAAACAGTTCACAACCCTAAAGAATGACTATGAGATGACTTTCAATGCAGAGACAGTAGTCGCCGAGTGTATGGACGAGGCGTCATCCATGCCCACTGTCAAATATGACTTTGTGCCAATTAACCAGATCGCAGAAAAAAGTGTCGACAGTATTATTGGTGAGCATTTAAATTGGTATATTTGTAAAAAAGTATATAATCAAAATCATCTCACATAATTAATAGACTATAACTGTCATGGTTTATCTTTGGATGGGGGTTGTTATTGCTGTACAACTAAATTTCATTTTTATTGTCACAGATGTGATTGGAGTGTGCAAATCAGCAGCTGACTTACAAGAACTAACTGCTAGAAGTACAGGGAAACTTCTCAAGAAGAGAGAAGTAACAATTGTCGATTCTTCTGGTGGAGCTGTAAGTATCTCGGTTTGGAATTTAATTTATACAAATCCTAGTTTATAAATCTGATATGTCTAAACTTTGTTCTAATAGGTAGCACTAACACTGTGGGGAGCAGAGGCTGAGAAATTTGAAGGCCACACAAATCCTGTCTTATCTGCAAAGGTAATATTGACCATACATGCATTCTTTTATTTTCGAAGGGCCTGATGGCGCATTCCGTAGTGTCCTTATCTTGTCTATGGTTGTGGATTTGAACCCCGCCCAGGAAAATGTTGATTTGAAAGTAAATAAATTCACATGACATGTGCCTGTGTGTTAAATATATATTAAAATATTATATAAGTAATTCCTCTGTTGCATGATTCCACAACACAAGTGCTTTAAGTGAATTAAGACAGTCGTTGTACAAGACGTTCTGTGACTTTATAGTCAAAACCCTTTATACTTAAGGTTTCTAATTATAAGTTTTTTTTACATAAAATAAGTAGTTATAATAAAAAGTGTTATAATTGTCAAATATGTTGCAGGGTGCACGCCTTACTGAATTCAATGGAAGCAAATCTCTGTCGTGTTTAGCGAGTACTATGTTACGTTTGAACCCAGACCTACCCGAAGCTCATAAGTTGAGGGGTTGGTTCGACAATGGTGGAGCAGACATGGAAGTTGTAAACATCTCAGCTAAGTAAGCAATACTATTTCTATACTAGATTATATATTTTAATTTGTGATTTTATTGGCGAGAACGTATTACATCCCTAAATAATGTGTTATGTCGCACCTTGACAGCTAAACTGTAAAGTAAGTATAACTAGAGAGATAAGTAAAACTGAAAGAAGTTGAGGCTTCTGTTAAAACAATGAAATTGATTGTTTTACAGTGTACAATTTTTTGTATAAAAACTATATTTTCAAAGTTAATTACTAAATACGTGACGTAATGTTTTTTTATATATTTCTGTTGTAACCGGAAGAAATATTGAAAAGAAAAAGTCATTATAAATGGTTAGGAAATTTAACATCATAGAATATTAGAATAATAAGTGGTGAATATGTCGGGCCCAATTATGTATTTTCGTATTATATTTCTGATCCTCTGTTGTCTGATGTTTGTAACATAAGTTATGTGAGTTGCTGTGCGACTTGCGGGACTAGCCAATAATAGAATCTTCTAGTGTTGGTTAATTGTGATTTTACATGTATTAGGTAGATTTAAAATATTATTGTATTCAGGTCTGGCATGTACACTGGAGGTAGTAACGAATGGATAACATTCTCCGATGCCGAGCAACAGCAACTCGGGTCCGGGGAGAAGGGGGATTACTACAGCTTGCTCGGAGTGCTCACGTTCACATTCAGCGAGAACGCCGTTTACAAAGCCTGTCCCCAAGAGCAGTGCAACAAGAAGTTGGTAGACCAGGACAACGGCCTGTTCAGATGCGAGAAGTGTAATCGAGAGTATCCAAATTTCAAACATAGACTGCTTTTAGGGGTAAGCATTGCATTGTACAAACTTTTTTATCTGCAACGTTTGTCAACTACGGTATAAAATTCGGGCCCTGTTCTTGTTAGACAACCTAGAAGCAAAAAAAATGTTTCAGGCCAACGTGTCGGACCCAACCAGCGACCAGCGCATCACGGCGTTCAACGAGGCAGCCGAGGCGATGTTGGGCCGATCTGCCTCCGAAGTGGGCCAGCTGTTAGACTACGATAAGGCCGCGTACGCGCAGCTGTTTGAGGACGTCAAGTTCAAGACGTTAGTGTTTAAGTTCCGCACCAAGATGGAGACTTACAACGTGAGTATATTTTTCAGTAGGTGTTTCTCCACTTTATACTCTTAAATAAAACTCGTAACGCGTAATTTTGGTCGGACCAAGGGTTCCTACGTGTAGTGGTTAAATTGTGACTTATTTTTTTTCTCTTATGACAAGAAGCACCCTTTTCATCTTTTTACTATTAACAGTTGTTTGTAGCTTCAATAAAATTATTTTTTTTTCAATAGAACTATATGAATAATTTTGGTGTATAATACAAAACCATCATTTATTTATTTTTTTGTAAACTCGATGTTTCTTTTTTTTACTGCAGGACGAAGCGCGATTAAAAACGACGGTAATGAATGCACGAGCTGTCGATTATAAGGATGCAAACGCGAGACTTATCAAAAGTATTAAAAATATAACGGGAGTGCAAGTGTTATAAGTCTGTTTTGTGAAGGCGTATTTAACATATTAAAAGCTGTGACTGTGTGCTTGATTATGTTGAACGTAATAAACCAAAAAAAAAAAACAATTCTTATTGATAATAATGTTAATTATGTTTTCTAATGTATCGTGGAATTTGAAGTTATTTGATTAATTTCCTCTCATTTATATCGAAAGTGTAATATTATGGCAAAAATAAATTGTATTTTTCATATGTATCATTTTCATTCAACCGGAATTAAGAAATGAAACAAGCATCTTTCACTAGATACTTTATTGAATCTCATTGATATGACTCGTAATTTGGCTAAGGAAATGGACACTTTATGGATACACACAGGCAAGTGTTCACAATAGTAAACCTATATATTCAATACACCATACTATGTTTAGTTTTTCTATAAATACAATTACACACTGAT
Organism: Heortia vitessoides; assembly: GCA_020976665.1. Taxonomy (NCBI): domain Eukaryota; kingdom Metazoa; phylum Arthropoda; class Insecta; order Lepidoptera; family Crambidae; genus Heortia; species Heortia vitessoides. Next base: position 8,163,553 of record JACJUM010002525.1, on the reverse strand, counting down.
AATATCTATAACATATTCAGATATTCCAAAAAGGAAATTTTAACACCTACTACAATTGAGTGTTATATACGATGTACAATTTATACAAAAGTGTCTGTGACTAGCTCATATTCAAATTGCCTGTGTGTCGGTATATTATATTGTATGAGTGTGCACAAAATAAGTAGCTAATGTCCTCAATGATCATTACAAGGGGTTAATACTTTTATGTAAAATGTACACTTATAATAAATACAAAAGAATGTACTTATACATTCAACGCTAAATTGTGATTATTTAATCAAAATTACTTACAAGAGAGAGTTAGCTTGAACTGTTGGATAACATACAATGGCAGTGTGAAACGTTCTGTTCTTTACCCAAATATATAGCGAGTGGAATATTAGAGACTGCGTCACTGACGCGGAAATAGTATTATTACATTTATCGAAAATCATTACACTTATGTTATTGAGAATTCTGAGGAATTACTTGGAATTAATATTTAAACTAATCTTACATATCGAGTGGAAATCATGATGCTTTAAAGGCATGGGCAACAGGATTATCACTAAATAATAACGTGGTCTTAAAAAATACGATTAGTACAGCAAAAACAGTAAACCTTGTGCTTAAAATACAATAAAAAATGTTTACTTCCTTCTTTCCAGTAAATGCGGAATTGACGTGTCATTATTCATCAATGGATGCCGTACAATCTTCAAGGCCTTATAATATAGTGTGAGACAAGATTCAAGTGTATAATTTAATGACTAAAATGATTTCGAAAATATACTCTAGACAAATATTAAACAAATAAAGCCTTCGTTCATAATTTTTACATAATAAACATGATCACAAAAGGCCTTGATATTATTAGCTACCAAACTATCACAACATAGTGTATGTTTTTACACAAATTATCAAATTAAAGCCATAACCAAGAGATTTTTAATACAGATACTTTACGAGAAATTACACTATAAACTACAAAATTCACTGTTGATATTTCAACTAAAGACAATGGTTATACATTCCGTCACTAAAATCATGTTCGTCATAGTATATCAATAATTAAAATTACTTATAATATACGTTAATTTTATAACATTTATTATACTGATAATCTTTCGATTTAGATTAATTTTAGATAAACATTAAGAAAATATCATGTTCACTCTTAAATAATTTTCAATTCCAAATAAGGTATTCCATTTACAGATCTGCAAGTTCACAATAAATTAATTAAATCAGAATGAGATTCTATTTATCACTGTCGAGACAGAAATCATCGCGTATCGAGTACAATCATGACGTGTAAACATTAATAAAATATATTTTACACAGATAAGTGTACCGCACTAAAGGTAACTTGAAACGCAGCATCCACACCGTCCCGTGAGTAAGTAGGTCGGGGAATAGTTCACTAGGAAGTCAGGCGCGTCTCTACCGCGACACTTGTACACTAGCACTACAAGAGCTGCAAACGCAGGGTACATTACATTATACATAGTGAGCGAACTTTAGTCTGTCGCCCGCCCGACCGGCGCGAGTCTCGCCGCCCGCCCTCCGCCCCCCGCCTCCGCCCGCCCCGGGCCACGCCCACACGCACACACACACACGGATAATGCGATGGCACGCTTAAAACTAAACCACAAATAAATTAAAGCGAATAAATAAAAGCAGCGCTCTTTGGAACGGATTACATTCGAGGTACGGTTACGGAGAACGATCCGAATGCGGTCCGCCCATCGCGGGAGCGAAGACGTGGGAGTCGCCGGTCGCCCGCTAACTTGGAACACTTAAAAAACGTCTACCGAACTTAAAACTAGAAACGTCGTAACTAAAATATGGCCTCGATCGGGCTATTCTCACTCGTTCGTAACCTAAAACTAATAAGAAATTATTTCGTTAAATTAAAATTTACAACTAGTAAATGAATGGAAATCAAACAAAGGTCATAGCACTCGCGCTGGATGTGGCCGAATAAACATTTTTAAATGTAGAACTTTACTTCTATTTTTATCACATTATAATCGGATTCGAAATTCAGTCAATTTTGATCAGTCGAAGTACTATGAACGTCCCGATAACAAAACGAATACGCTATCCGTGCAAATTGTTGATGTTGGTACAGCACGCCCCGAGCCGCCTGGAGCTACGGGGACGTTCTATCGCATTCACGCGTACATTCCAACCTGTTTCTGTACTCCACCAGTGACTTTTAAATTCTTTTCATTCAGACTTTCAGATGTCGGACCCGACGGTCAACACTGGTCAGCTAAACTAAAAAATAATTACAAAATAATACTGGTGATATACAGAAACTAGCTCAGACGTGTATCACACGCCGGAAGTTTGACTGTAGATGGTCAGTGGTGGCTTTTGTACTGGTAACAATCGCAAATATTAGCATCATTAATCACGAGGTAAATCAAACGAACTTATTCAGTTTTTAACTCTTAACATTGAGATTGTAACGAAATTACATGAACTGCTTTCTTTTTTTTCCAAAACCATAGTCAAAGATTGATATATAAGCATTGGAACATTGTTAGTTCCGTAGAATTTTAAAACATGTGTTACCATTAATAAGCACTATTTAAGCAGTCTTTGTATAAAAACAAAAAAAACGATTTCCTCGCGTATGATAAGTATAGGTCATGCCAATTATAAATCTCATAAAATTTCGTAAGATCTTTCTTGCAACAACAATTACCGAAATGTGTAGCCACTGAGTTGAGTATTGACATTGTTACCAGTAGAACCCCAGTGGGACAGCAGAGTCAAACTAGGCGCGTGTCACAGTCCGGCGGTGTGTGTGGCGGGGCGGCGGGAAGGACGGGGCGCCTAGGGCCGGCGCGCGGCTCACGGCACGAGGTCGGGCAGGCGCCCGCGGCCCTAGGGGCGCCCACCACCTTCTGCCTGCACCACCTGGAGATCCAAACAAATACAAGTTTACTGAAAATTGCTCATTACTTGCAGGGGTACCACACCTAATAATATCAAAATTTTTTTTTACAGACGAATATATAAACCTCCTGATCTAATCAACGCTAAAATTCGTTAGAGCGCATTAAATTAGGAACTTATAATAGCTACTCTCAACATAGTTCCCTGTTGCTCAAAATTACTTAGGTTCTTTTTACATTATTATTTTGCAAAATTCTCATCCATAAGAGAAATTTCCGCTAACAGTCAGAAGCAGCATCGTTACAGCCATTGAAAGTCCACTGCTGGACATAGGCGTCCCCAAGAAAAGGGGAATTTTGTCCTTAATTACCGCGCTAGGCAAGCGTGTTGGCAATCGCAGAGTGCAGGTTTCGCGACGGGGATGCTGCTGCCCATTCCCACTCAGTGCATTTGACCAACTCTGTTTCGGATGGATATACCGCCATTTGTCGGTCCTACTTTAGGTACTACCTTAGTCGCCTCTAATGTCACCTGGTACCAAAGGAGGTACTATTCTACTCTGCCGGTACCTTACGGCCGAACCATGCTACACATACAATTGTTGAGCCCGCGCGTAACTTGCAATAGAAACTTTACCACATAATATCGTCCGCTTGACAGATGCAATGCGGCGTTAAGTAATCAAACCCTATGTCGTAAAACGGGCCCAGATAAGATACCCAGGACTATTTAATGAATCTTTGTGCTTATTCTGTATCTGTTAAATATGTAATCAAGTATGTATTATATTTTTGACTAGCTGTGTCCGCGACTTTGTCCGCGTGGAATTGTGACTTTGGACAGCATATTTTCTTTCGAACTCCAAACTTCCACGCAGCGCACGAACATAAATTTTTCGTCCGTTTTTGCCAAATTTTTAATCAATGCTCCGCTCCTTTCGGACGCAGCATAATATAGCGTAACTATCTGCTAGTGAAAGTCTCGTCCAAATCGGTCCAGCCTTTCCAAAGATTAGCCGGAACAAACAGACAGACACAAACATAGTAAATAAAATATATTTTGGTATGTGTACCGCATATACATTCATATGTATGTAGTAGAAAGCGGTTATTTTAATATTAGAAACAGACACTAACATTATTTATATGTATAGATTCGTCTATTGCCTGGTCTCCGTAACACAAGTGGTTTAAGCGGATTATCTCAGAGTCAGTTCATCAATGAATGAGAGGTGGTGTGACAATTCCTCACCACCACCTCTCATTCATAGAGCTCATCTATTACCTGAGAACAAAATCAGCAAACCTGGGAGATCTACAGAGCTAATAGATCACACAAATTAAGACAAGAAACAGTATGAATTTGGACCATGATTATAATGAAAAGAGTGAAGTCAAAGAGGTAACGTGTTGTAGGCTGAAGGTAAGAAGAGTCGAAACTCACTTTCCGTTGCTTGAAGTAGAGCTCCTCGCTCTCCTTGTCGCACAGCAGCAGCACCACAGCGCCGAACAAGAAGATGGCCGCGCCCCAGCCCACGCCGTACGCCCACCCGAACTCCCACACCGACCGGTTACCTTGCGACACATTCATATATTAAGACACTGAGGATGTTGACTCTTTTTATTCTAAATGTTTGTAATACCAAAAAATTTAAATAATTTTGTAAATACACGGATAAACGACTTATTTGTTTAATCTGTCCCAGTTCTAATATAAATACAATGTAGTATGTAATAATATTACACCGTAGATTAGGCGTGGCTAATAGATTGAACTTTTGTTGCGCCATGAACATACAACTTCATTATTAGCTTAAAGAAACCCTACATACTCACAGACATTCATGTTTATATTAGTAAGGAAGTAAGGAACGTTCACTAAGAGCTCTGATCGTATATTCCAGACATTGTGAACGGAAAAATATAGGTATGCGTGTCAACAGAGTACGATCACTACGATATGAATAAATTTAAAAAGAAATTCTAAGATATAAACATGATAACTGAGGCGAAAATTATTGCAGCTTGATCAACAGACGTGAGACTCATGTCACCAAACATCAGTACGTTCATTGTTCAGTCAGCAGATGTAATTGTTTCTTATCTGTCTTGGAGGTCACAATTCCTTTACTGTCACGTATTAAATAATTACACGTTACGTTAATATTTACCAAATTTAGTATGTTAACTAATTAAGATGGTATTTTTAAACAATGATAAATTTAATATATTTTAATTAAATAAAAAAGTAGTGCCTATGTAGCGTTTCATCCACCAAATCGTGAATTTCAATGTCGATATGAATACAGAGATTTTTCGGCCTATATAAGTACCAAGTATATCTCCCATTATCAAAACTAGTTTCCCTATCTGGTTATTTAGAAGAGATTGCACTTTACGATAAGACTGCCTTTGTCCACGTTGTTTTTGTGTACTTTTCTTTTTGTAATCTTCTTTGAACTTATGAGCTTATTCACGTATATATCAGTGTATATAATCATATGAAAACTTACCCAAATTAAGCTCGGCGGCGAAGCACACTGGGTATATTACTAATGCTATTAAAATGCACATCACTGAAACAAATAAAATGCAATTATAATAAAATCTTAACAAAATACTTAGGATAGAATGCATATAATAAAACTCAATTTACTACACACAAAACCAATTGCTGTCATCCGAGAACTATTCTTTTCGCAAACTTGTAGTCAGACCACGAATCAATGGCTTTCGCTCTTCATACGAGACGCGAAAAATGTATTAATCTCCCTAACCAAAACTGCCTCGCTTTCAATTTAAAATGTTAAATTTAGTAGAACAAGCATCATCATTTATAGCAAGCATTGTAAAATTCGAAGAACTTTCTAAGTAAATTATATAAATGCGCTGCATAACACACGACACGAGATAAATATTAGGAATAAAACAAATGTATGATACATATTGCATATAAAAATGTACGTAATCTTCTTCTGAACTTGTTCTAGCTGAAATCGCAAGAATTTTGCTTCTAGAATGAATTTCATGCGATTCACGATATTAGATAGATACACAGTCGGCTCCCTAGAAACCTGATTTCTTAATCTTAAGGTTCTCTTGTATGGTGACAATAAGTTATCATATAAATTTAGCATAAAAATGTGTTGCAAATTGAAATATTTATTATTAAGTACCCCTTTAATTATAATAAATATAAAGATTTACCGATACTGTAAAAAAAATTTACTAGAAAACAATTTCCAACAAGGTTGATTAATGGCGACTGACGTGGTGTGGTAGAGAAACTGCTTAGCAAAACTTTACTTTTAGTAAAACAAAGGTCGTCTACATTGGTACCTCGCTCACACCAATTACATCTGCTAAACAGCTTAATTTTTACCTGTGATACAATCATATTATAATTATTTTATTTCATGTTAGTAGGAGGTACATACAGGCAAGCGCCATGGCGAGCACGGCGAACCGATAGTAACGGAACTTGGTGCGGTTGTCGGTGGAGCGTAGCCCCAGCCCCGTGAGCAGGGCGCCGCACACGTCCGCCGCCAGCGTCGCCACGCACAGCCCCGCCGCCGCCCTGACCACACGCACACACAAACACATTACAGCATTTTACGAACATTATATCGACTAGACATACGTGTATACAGGCTAAGATAAGCTTAGACAGTACTTTATATAGATACATATAATAATACATAATAAATGTACTTATACTCGTATTACTAGTACTCTGCTACAGTACAACTGAGACCGAGGGATCCTTAAAGCTCTATTGAGTTTGAATGACGTTTAGTATATCGTAATTCCAGGACATTTTGTAAATTCTGTGGTCTCCAATCCTGACAGTTTTAGATCGAAGGTCCAACGGCATATATATTAATCTATTTATTTTGATTGCACTGACAAAAATAGTGACCTTATAATTAAATTTTCGAAAAGGCAAACGTTATAAGAATCTTTGTATTTTTTTACTTCTAAAGCATACTTGGCCATGTCCACATGAACAATTAACCGTCGCTTGAGTGTCATCAAGCTTGCTAAACTCAATAGATAGAGCGAATGTGCCGTTTTATAGAATGAGTTTTACCAAAAGACTACAGTATAAGGTTCTTAAAAAAAAAGAGTTAATGGGTTTTTAAAGGATCGGCAACGTGTGAATGATGCCTCGGTTTTGTAAACGTCCATAGGCTGCGGTAAATGTTCAATCAACCATCATGTAGGCCGCATGGTTGTTTGCTACCTTTGTGGTATAAAAAAATGGTATTTCAGTGATGGTATGAATCGACGCAAAGCGCCCCAAACTGCGCCCAAAACACGCTGTATATCAACAGATATGGATGTCTCAGGGTTTAACCAGTGCAGCCAGCACACGCATATTCCTCTAATATCATGCAATAGTGTAAAAGATAAACTCACTTAATATAAGGCGCCGGTCGAGCAGCATAGCAACCGGGTTGCGCAGTTATGTCGAAGGGAAGGGGAGTGGGCGCCTCTGGATCTATGCAGTGCATGAACAGTCCCTGCCGCCAGCCAGCCGCCATGAGCCAGTCTGCCGACGCGAGCCCTAACACCATCAAGATTACCACTAGCAGGCCACAGATCAGGGCGATCACCTGAAATAACAATTTGGCGACGTCAATTACTCATGATTTTTAGGCGGCTTAAAGAAAAGCACATTATCTTAAATATTTTAATAATCTAAGTGTTATTTATACCAAAAAAAAATTCGAATCAATGGAATATTAAAGATGTATTTAGAAACGTTCGTTCGTCGAACGTTAAGAAGATACGTTCTTTCATTAAATTATTTTAACCATCATCATTCATTGATCGTTAACTTTTACACTTTTTTTTATTACAAACGGGTTATATTTTAATTCATGGATTTTGTAATTTGTAATTTAAAAACAAAATCCATTAAAAAAACACTGTACTGTAACCATGGTACCATCATTCTTGCGATTATTTTTTGCTTTTCTAAAGCTTGAAAAGAAAATGCGTCCCAAAGCATACAGACAAAGGGCAGTTTCGTCGAGAACACGTATGTAAGACCAGTAATCCATCACGCATGCAATAGGCTACGAGAGGGACTCGAATCAAAACAACGCAAGTCGCACGCTGTGAAAAGTATGAAGTACGAAGTACACGGGGGAAAGAAAAGCAGGAAAGTGAGACGGCGGACAGGCGTCTCGAAGTGAGGCGGGGGTGTGGGCCGCGATCGATCGCGGGCCTCGCCGACACTCGGGCCGCGGGGACGCCGTCACTGCCATCAGCTGTTATGCCCATTCCACACGACCGACGACAATGCGAGAGAGTACCACTATTTCCATTTGAATGCAATGCATGCCAAATAAGGAGAAATTGGAAGACTGCATTACTCCCGGCTCTTGTGCGAATTCTGTTGAGTGGAAATATTTTCCTAGGAGCTATGCTTTATTTTATACAACCAACTGTATTCCTTTTGAAAATGGTCAACCGTTAATCCGTAAAGAATCGTTATGTCACCACTTGCCTAAGTTTGAATTCGTGATTCTAAAATATATTAAAATATACCTATATCTTGAAGAGAAGACATAAATCAAAAAAAAAGAGAACATAATTATTTCGACATTAGACAAAAATGTGTTGGCCTCTATCAGTCTCAATGTAAAAATATAGTCGATAAGTCAGTCAGTGTGAAATAAGCATTTCGGGAGCGTCTCACGACTATCACGACCGTCGTTAGCTATCAGACGTCCCTCTCGACCATTCGCCGTTACCTCACGCGGCTATCAAAACTTACATACCCCCCTGCCCCCCATGGCAGCGAGCTCGTGAATCACACGACAAGTCACGTTTTGGTGTGCGAAACGACTGATCTTTCACCCTCATACTTTCATTGATCCCTGGTACTTGTAACTCATACTGTTTTCTTTTCTATTTAAGTGTATACTTTTGTATATTAAATAATATATTGATGATTTTTTTTTATTTGATCGTACTTTAATATGTTCACACAATGTCTGACTTTATTAAGTTTACTTTATATTGTTATATTTCCATAAATATATTTAACATCTAGAATGTTTCAACAATCGAATCACAGGTTCCTAGGCATTTAACTCAATCCTAGGCTGATATTGGCAGACGAAACAAAAGTTTTATAAATAAACTAACCATGCGAAAACTCTTAACTTTTAAATATTTGCGTCAGCAGGTTATCTTCAGTCTCCAGCTATCGAAGAAGGGAATTACAATTAGGATATTACAACACCAATTCCGTTATAAAGGCAAATCTTTTGACGGGAGATCAGTAAGCGGTCTGCTCAGAAGGGGACGCCGTACGTAATCAATTGTCTGGAGCCGGAAGCATCTGTCATCAAGAGGGATTTAATTCATTGAATTGTAAGGATGCTCACGTACGGGCAATGACCGGGGTGGCCCGACGCCTACGATCGAGTGGTTTCCATATTATAGTGGTTATACTAGTAAGTATAAACATATATACTGAAATTATAAATCGCGCATTTGTTGGAGTTGGTTTTTTGGAACAACACAACCAACTCGCAGAACCATTTCACAAAGTGAAGCTACAATATTTCTGATTAAGTAGGTAGTAAATCAAGTTTGAAGAAAGCCGCCAACTAGCGCGCGCTGCGATAAATATTTTTACTTAAAAATAATAAAGCGTAATTACTATGTCAGCCCTTGGACGTTTACTGTTGGACATAGAGTTCTGCAATAAAGTGGGAATTTTGCCCATAAATGTCGAGTGCTGCTGCCCATCCCTGCCACAGGGCAACTTCTATGCACAGGCATATGAGCTGTGCCTACTATATCAATATATGTAAATACGTCGGATTCATCGGCTCTAACGATACCTGGATAAAGCAAGCATGATAAAAAGCGTCACCGCATCCTAACTACGCTCGTATTAACACAAAGCACACTGACGTGTGGCCGCCTATCTTACGACGTATTACTTTTTTTGTTTATTAAATTATGAACGCGGAAAACAGTCAGGTAGCCAGCCCCCCTGAGGTACCAGCCAGAACAGAAAAGTACCTCCTATTGCACCAGGTGTCGTAAGGGGCGACTAAGGTACCAGAACTGTCTGTCGTGGCGGTATATCCATTCGAAACAGTGCAGCTCAAATGCACAGGGCGGGGATGAGCAGTACCTGTCGCGGCATGATGCAAAACGTGACCGCAGCCAATAGACACTCGTGTTCTACAATGTTTAATATCCCGTGAAATTTCACTGCCTCTCTCAACCTTCAAACCGGAACACAGCAATACGAATACTGCCGTTTGAATGTGTGAGAATGGGTTACCAATGTACCAAACCGGATTTAGGTAGTTTCTTTTTCTATATACAAATCAACTAAAAAGAACCCAAAAAACTGTCGTATATTATAAAACTGTAGATTAAAGTAGGTTAATGTACCGATATGAAATAAAAGTACAAAATGCCGATTTAATTTCCGGGCCATACAATGCTAGCAATCTGGTTTAGTTGCTCTAAATACTGGAGCACGCTTCAATTCGTCGGGCATTCCATTTCAAAGAAGATATTACTTATTTATAACAGGATCTCGTTAAGAAATATAGTAGGAAGTGTCCCAACGATGACGCTCCTATTTCTTTTTGATGCTTGGCATCCGACCATAATATTATATATGCAACGAACTACGATACGCATTCCTTGATGTAAGATTTTAGTAGGTATAAAGAACAGACTGTAATTCGTGTGAAATGTTTTACCAAAAATATTCTTAATCCGTTATTAGATATATTTCCCCAAGTACTCTTTTAGGTTCGATATAGGTATGTAGAATCATTATAATAATTAACGCCAACTGCTGAGCGGTTTTGATGTAACCCTTATTATCACCAGTGACTTATAACGGAATCAGGTCAATGTATGAGATGTTATGGGAATTTATTATTATGTATTAATTATCCTTGCAACCTTCCTGGTGGTTCGTTGAACCTGTAGTTTAAGGTAGGCTCACTAAATTACCAATGTATGGTGACTCTTACAATCCCGTTGGGAATTTTATAGACAGTGAAAGTGCTTGTATTAGGCCTAATTGAATAAAGTATAATTGCTAATATATATTCAGAAATTATAACCTGTTCTCAGACAAAGTGCTATGCAATATGTTGTGCTTTTCCATATTACTATAAAGTTTCTATATTATTATTTATAAGTTTTCTTTATTACTATAAAATAATGATTTAGGTGCATTGTGAACGACTTCTTTTTTAACGATCAAATAAGTGAACCTTACATGGTCCCAAAGATTAGGTGGTGAAAGATATAGGTACAGTAGAAACTACCTTATAAATTTATCTAAGTGAATAATGATAACATTATTATAGATATCTTACCAGCTTACCGACTTACGAAATGTTATACATGGTTATAACTAAGGTTAGTTATAAATATATAGCATATCGCCACTCTATCAAGAGTAATAAATACTCATCATATGCTAACGAATGCAACAGGTGTGTTATCAACAAATGTGTCCCTAAAAAATACATGATTTGTTTCCGTATATATGAAGTCAGTTTTCCTTAAACACGGCATCTATTTTGATGCTAATTGAACAAAGTACAGACTAATTAACAATTTAAGTCCTTTAAAAAACGTAATTGGAAGTAGAAAATACATATTAGTACCTATATCTTAATGAAGACTCAATATTGTATTAGTTTACCTAAGTACGTGATTATAACATTTGTACATTATTTACCTATTTCCAGTATCAAAATTTTCTGAACATTCAGTTTATTATATAGATATATTTATAGGTCGTTGATGAAGCGTACTAAGGAACGATGGGACTTGACCTAATTTACCCATACAACCGCTAGTAGAATGATAGCATTTAAAAAGTAACATTCGCTTTAGAAAATATCCCACCCAAAACTCAAAACGTTCATGCGTTGGTACGTATGAACAGAACGACAACGCATCGACAGTAAAAGCATAAAATACCTACATCAACAGTTTTAGAGACGCCTCATATAAACCGGCCATTTTGAGAATAGTATATTTCCAAAAAGGTATGTTTAAGTTAGGAGAAGGAGACAGTATTGCTGCCGGAGGCATTGCGCGAACTTGACTGTTTGCAACTCAGCCATAAGTTGGAGAGCTATTTATCCCGGACATCAGTCAGGTACATTCCTCCGACTACCTATGTACCTGTATTCCCGTCGAGTAGTAAGTTTATTAACCACGATTGGTTATTGGAATCCACCAACATATTCACCTGGGCAATCTGATTGGCAGGCATCTCGTCCTGTTCGCCGGCGAACTGCGGCGGCGGTGGCAGAACAGGCGGCGGGAGGGCGCGCGGGTGAGAGCGTAGCCCGCCCGGGCCGGCGGCGCCCGCGCGCCCCTGCATGCGCTCGCTACCGCCGCTCCACGCCTGCCACCACCACTAGCACCACTATGCTCCACTTGACCACCACAAATCTCACTTAGCGCTAGCAACACACAAATTTGTGTCTTTCGTCCGTGTTTGGGGTTTCTGTTTCCGTGTATGCTCGTTGTATATTACTCAAAAAAAGCGTGTAGTTTAACAAAAGCTACCTATTTATAAAATGTTATATTCATAATAATAAAAGGTATTTATTTGACATAGCTTGATGTATAGACCAAGACCGATGACTACGGACAGAGCCGGGACTCTTCCGAAGTTACACCACACCGTCAATCCACATATCATCCATGTTGGGATTATCCCAGAGACAATGTGAGCGCTACGTACTCGTAATTAGACAACACAAAAACTTCGCAAGCAAAATCAGCATGTTTTGCTACAGAGTCCATATCTACCTTTTACAACTTATCATGTAATCTTTTTAAAAGGGGACTTGCCACTATTATAAACCGTTAATAGGTAACATCGTCCAATGAAATGCGATTAGGATTATAAATTAATGTCCCTAGCATCAGTTGACTTTCATCCATCAAATGTAGGTTTAAGACTAGTGACGGCTACCCCTTCCGAGTGACTTTTCTACAATTTAGGTCAGATCCGTGTTACTCGTGCGTTGTAGGGGAGAAGCTGGGTCCGAATGAGGTCGCACGCTGGCGTCACAACGGCGCTGGACAAAATGAAGTGGGCCGACTACACCGCTAACATGTGTGGACTGACTATTAAAAACTTTTAGCGTTATTAAAATAACCAGCGATCCAGCTTTGTTATTGCATGTAGGGACGGTCAATGCATTTGTTAGTCCGAATGCTTTTTTATAAACATATTCAATAAACATTGATCTTGTAAATTCAGTTGTCGAAATATAAATACAAAGCGACTATCAATGTAGTATATTGCCCAGCAACACGGAAATATTAGTATAATATGTTTTCGCATCCAGCCATCCGTATCGTTTACTACATGGTTAATGTATCTACCTACACAAAAGGATTGAGCATAGGGCGCTAACTCCAATAATAGAAACATTAAATAAAGCCAAACATTTACAAATGTTTACATTGCCCAATCCTCGTAGAAAGAGAAAACAGACTTTCATGTATGATTTCTTTTGTCTGTTTAATGTTGATGAAAACAGATACGTATGGTCGGATCACTGGGAATGCGGGAATGAAATGATTGTGTGAGAAAAATGTATATGCCCTCTGCCTTGAAACAATAAACATAAAAGAGAAATTTGGAAATTATAACGGCAACAAGATACGTGCTGCACGGCGAAGAGTGAACAGGCAAATTATTAATAATTGAGGTTAGTGAGTGTACTACATGGTTTTGGATTCTGGACGAGGTAATGTGTTAGTGTTTTTAACGTTCGAAATATTTTTTTAATAAAAACAAGTCGAAATTGGAATACCTCTTCTAATTACTATCACAACAGTTTATTGTAGCTCCGACAACGTCCAAATTCATTAAGGTTTAAATTAATCTTAACACTCGAGTATTCATAGGCAGAATGATAAAATGGTATAATATTGAATTATATACCTAATGAACAATTGCTATTAGTTGTGGGTTTACAAAAGTGTGCACGAAAATGACACTTGGTTGCAAGATAATAATATTGGTGTATAAATTTTAGTTCAATTGTTTAAGATCAATCACTTAAATGGGAACGTCGCATCTATTTCCATCAAAAAACAATTTTGTTTTCAAATTATTTTCAAGACTTCTTCAGTGGTAGTATACTCTAGTAAAAAAAAGCACATTTTTGTATTAGCATATTATTTAGACATTCAAAACTAACTTCAAGACAATTATAAACATTGAAGATCTTAAAATAACTCGCCTAATGTTTTGAAGTATCGTAAGTAAAACATAAAATAGTCACAATAAAAAAGTATTGTTAAAATACTGACGAAATAAAAGCTTTAGATAGGTACATTTCGTATGATATATAATAGTATATATCAGAGACCTGCATAGTATTACTATAATGTCGACCTCGAAACAAGCTTTACAGTGCCAATTATATAATTCTTTAATTTTGGTATAATTATTATGCTTCAACTTTCTAACACCTTAAACTTAAATTTATATGTCTGCCCATGAAGTGAAACAATTTTTCGATACACTTCAAATTATGCGTTATTTAAATATGTTTTGTTTGCACTTTATAAAATTTTCAAGCATATTATTACGTTCTTGATTTCTGTACGTCATATATCGACAATTTATAATTAAATTTGTACATATCGATGACAATACACTGTTTGAAGTTAACTTTTGCCTGTCTAAAATATATCGTAGACATTTCGAATCTAGAACTCTAATTGGAACGAGCACATAAAACAAAATATTATTCGCCCTAATTTTTTTGGTCTCTTTTGTGAGAATTGCGCATTGGGTCGCGCCGGTTTTATGCTTCTACTGAAAAATCACCTTTAACAAGTTTCCGACACAAACGTTTTTCAACTCTAGTAATCGTTTAACAAGAGAGTTGTTTTAATAAGTAAATTTAATTTGGCAACGAGTATGCACGTCGAGCGGATTTTTAATTGGGTATAATAGACTCGAGCGATTCGTAGGGGTATTCAGCAGACGGGCTCGGAACCGGGCGACGCGGCGCCTAGCGCGGTACTGCCGCCGCCCGCCCTAACTCCCCCGGACCCCTCGCGTCTGCCGCCCAGTCACCCGCCCGCCCGAGCGCCAACAAAACACAAATTACAGAGTCACGTTTATTAGCCAAAACGCTACTAACTTCAATCACACTACATACAAAAAAACTTGTAGATTCCTTAGCGTCACTTTAGCCTATATCACTTATCACATTGAATCGAATACAGAGAACACAAAATGTTAGCAATAATAAGAATTCAAGTTTATTTCGCCTCTGTCTCGTCAGACCTGTGTGATCTGCAAACGCGGGGGATGCGACTGACGTCGTGGCGGCCGCCTCGGCCGATGCTGGCACCAGCCCCCAATAGCGCGAAGGCGACGAGTACACGCCGTTTTAAAAGGCAATCGAAACCATCTTCGCTCTTCTCGTACTCCAAAAGTAGTCGTCATACGGTCTCCAGGTTTTGAAATATTATACACAATCTTCGGACTTTCTACGGGTTCAGAACCGGGAGCGATTCGATACTTAGCTCCCGACATAGCTTTTTTTAGTCCGCTAAAGGCTCTTTTGGCAGCATTATCTTCTTCCTTAGTGTCCAAAACGGTCTCTCTGGGAACAGCAGTAAGGCGCCCTGGCGGTGGATTCCCAACAGGGTTATCTTCCTGTTTTTTAAAGAGGTCCTTCAATCTAGAAAGCGTTGTATGTGGTGGGTCTGTGTTAGTACCCACAGTGCATACTCGCGGCTTGGAATAGTCTGGTTCGATAGGTATAGTCGTCGGTGTACATGGCTGCGTAGGTAAGGTGGCTGCTCGCCTAGAAACCGGTTCATCTTGCAGGTAGGCGACATGCAGAGTACTAATGCTGAGATGCTGTTGAGGTTGTGGCCAAAGATCACGAGTAGGAGGCACTGGAGAGGGTCTGTCCCCTAACATTCGCCGAGCGAACTCCCCTGGTTGCCAGAGGTAGCTCGCAGTTAAGTTCCCGTGCGTTTGCATCACGATACGAATCTTCACTAACGGCGAACCAACTGGTAACGCTAATCCAATTCTAGGCTTCGTGCACTTGTCAGTTTTCATATAAATATGTGGAGTAAAGGCTTTTTAAATTAGATCAAGAATGGGAATATTGAACATCACAATAAAGCGTAATCCTTTTTGTTGTTTACGTTTATTTAAAACCCTCTATAAGTATTACGTTGGTGTAAGGTTTTATTGGCTTTTGTTTGCATCATTCATTTTGATAGTTATCAATGTCGTTAAACAGATCTAGTATATTTGTAAATTACGTACAGCTTATTTTTGGTCGACCGCGACTACGGACACGTATATATGATAAATATCGCTATTGAAGTTCTATCACCAGAGAGCTCATCACATATCATCATATAATTTGAATGTCGAATACACAAAAATTTTAAAATCCACAGTAGGTGATTTCGTTATTCAGAGTTAATAAATTAGTTTATTAGATCAAACATGTATAGCTGCTATAACATGCGGTAAACAAATAATAATAAAGATATATATAACGAAAATATGTGCATATTACGAAATTTCAATTTGGTTGAAATGCTTGGTGTTCACTATGATTTATCAAAGAGATATCTAACTACAATTCCAAGTTTCGTCGTACCACAGTAGTGAAGTGATAAAGTACTTGCACAAGAATGCCATCTTGTCACTTCAATTACATGAGAAAGGAAAGCTTCAAAACCAATACATACTTGATGATCATAAGCCACCCCATGTGTTTTAAGTAATAGATCTCTTATCAAATCCGGATTAAATGGCAGTATTTGGGAAACCAAAAAGACCTTTCAATCTGAAACACTGCAATAACATTGCAGACTTAAGCCAAAGTCTTTAAAAATTGTATAATACCAGAGTGACATATAGAAACAAGATGTGTGGCTGTAGATGTGGCCATTTGTCTATCTTTAATGACATTTCAAGGTTCATTACGGAAAATACCAAATTTCCATAGCCCCTTGTTTGCCATCCCTATGTCAAAATGAACGAAAGATTTCTCTTGATATGACATATGACAATAGGATTTTGCATGGAAAAAAGGTGAGAGAGTTGGTGTTATCGTAATTACATTACATCTGTATCCCAGGCAGGTATTTTTTCAGGTATTTTTTATTATACTTATATTAGATGAAATAGGAAGTAATGTAATGATTAAGAAATGCTATTATACTGCATCCACCTACAAATCAAACCTAGTACTAAATATCAAGTATGCATCCCAAAAAACATATAGTGATATGTTTCTCAATTCTTAAAATATAAGTATTTTTTTCCAAAAAAATCCTCTTTAGTAATTTTAAGGAACTTACTTTCAGTGGTCTAACAATACTGATTGTTTCAATCATCGTTGTTGATGCCATCATCTACGGCCTTTCCTAAAAAATAAAAATAAATTAGTCATTAAACACTACAGTGATTTCGTTATAAATATGGACCAAATATGTGTAGCCATTTAACAGTATATATGTTAATAAAATGAGATGTTCAATGACTGGGTCACTGAACAATTAATGGTCTATGGCCATGATAAAATATCTAATTTAAAGAATGTCAGCCACATATTTATGAAGTTCATGTTTTAGACAATTATAATATAAATTACATAGCTATGTTTATAGTAACAAATGTGTTAGTCTTCACCAAGAACCAATTATCAACTAGATAATTATGGTTTATTTTTTTCACATCTGATACATTGACCTAATTATAATAATAATAATAACTTTATTTAACAACAAAAAGGAAACTTAAACTAAAATACACTTTGATACTTAAGTACCTAAACTAGATCTAGCCTGTTCTTATAGGCACCTATGCTCTGTAGTGTGCATGTAGGTGTGAATGTGTGTGTATATGGTCTAATATAATACAAGGTTTATTAATACAACATATTATATACGTATATATTACATAAATACATAGAATATGAATCTATACTGCGTATATACAACATACATAAACAAGAATAGTAACAATAACTATAGTCCAGTCTAGCATAATATTGTTAGCAATTCCTCTGTCTTGTTGTAGTCCAATGCCAAGAGTTAGAGAGAGAGAGAGCCCTTACTGTTGTTTAGAAAGTGTATTTATTCATGTCATGAATGTCTATTTCAAGGTTAATTTTATTATAAATAAATGGTCCTGTAAAACTTATAAATCGCTGTGCAAACCGCGTACAGCATGGCTGATGTATATTTTGATATTTGATAGAAATCCACATACCTTCGTCTACTATGAGTTATGATTTTCAGGTTTACATAGTTGTTTGAGAATAAGTGCTTGGTAGTACAATTGTCTCACTGTTAAAACTTTGCTATGGATATAGAGTTTGGAGGTTGGGTATTTAAAAGGTAAAATGTACATAACTTTGAGCATAGATCTCTGTGCCCTTTCTAGCGATGTTACCGCTCTTCGTTTTAGTAGCACCCCCCCAAATAGTAACGACAAGAGGGATTGACATCGAGTTACATATAATGTTTTTAATTTTTTTTTCTGTAGCAATATGTCTTATAGTTCTAAAGGCTGCAGTTAATTTCTGAATTATTTGCTTCAAAATACTTATGTGAGGGTTAAAAATTAATAAAGAATCTAATGTTATGCCAAGATATTTATATGTTGAAACATTTTCTAATTTCGGACAAACACAAGTACGTTTCCTAAATTTACAATTTATCTGGTGGGCAGAGATACAAAGAATTTGTATGGTTGAGTTTTTTGAGTTGAGTTGCATTTAAAGTTAGTGAATAGGCTTTCATTCAATTTTTGTTGTATGTCAGTAAAGCCAATTTGGGCATTTGCAGTGACATCTTCCCAGTCATTACCACTAAACACTAGAGCAGTATCATCGGCAAATGCAATTATTCCACCATTTTTCAGGGTAGTATGAATTATGTCGTTAATGTAGATGATAATTAACATAGGTCCCAACACACTCTCTGGAGGCACTCCACATTTTACTTCACAGTGTTCACTAATAAAGCTACTTATTTTAACTGTTTGTTGTCTATGGCTCAGATAACTTTTGAAAAGCTTGAGTTGTTCCCCTCTTACGCCAACAGACTCAAGTTTCCGAAGAAAAAGAGGAATGGATACGGAATCGAAAGCTTTTGCAAGGTCAAGGATTATTCCAATACATTTTTTTCCATGAAAACCAAACTGATTTGGTGAGAGAAGATTTTTGTCCTCAAGATATTTAACAGGCCTTTTATTAATCAGTGTCTACAATTTTTGATAAAGAATTTAATAGAGATATTAGTCTGTAATTTTGAAAAGTTTTAAGTTTCACCTGTTTTGTGTATTGTTAAAATTCTTAAAAGTTATAGTGCTGTTTATATAGTAGAGGATGCAAAACATATATTGGTTATATGCGTAATCAGTGGGACCAATATCAATGCGTTATCTTTTACTATTTTGTTAGAAATGTTATCCGTACCAGGAGCACAATTAGATTTGAGACTGTTTATAATTCCTTCAACCTCCTTGCAATCAGTGTTCAGTAATACAAAAGAACTTTCGGTTTAAGATTTTATTAAGTAGTATTTTGTGATCGTAATTGTTCTTTTATTTTATCTGCCAGTGTCTTTCCTACTTCACAGAAGTACTTGTATAAGTCATCCACAGATTTCTTTGGGTCATTATTAAGTTTCAAGAGGTCAGAGTAAATATGTTCTGCTGTTTTGTAACATGTTATTTTATTTATGACTTCCTAAGTTTTTTTGACACTAGTAGAGCTAGCCAATTCAAGTTGTGCTTTTTCATAACTAATTTTAACTTTTTTCATGATTTTAGTAAGATAATTTCGGTATCTATTTTAAGATATTTTAAGAATTTCATTGTTTGGTGATTTCTTTAATTTTGAATGCAGTTTATCTTTGTGTATTACCTTAACAAACCATTTGTTATCCATGGTTTCCATGGAGTTTTACGTTTAGAATAAGTTTATATTCTGTATTTTGTACTATAATATTGCTTATTTTAGTGATTAATTTGTTGAAAGCCTGTTCAGGATCATTCGTTTTGAAGATTGATGACAAATTTATTTCCTTTATTCACATGTTATTTGGCTGTAATTGATGTTTGGGACTGTAATGGATTGATAATGATCCGCAATACTACTTTGTATTACATATGTGTTAAAGGGGTGGGATTTTTTAACTATTGTGTGATCCAAGCAACTATCAATACGCGTTGGCAAGTGATGAGTGGGAGTAAGACCGAATGTTGCTAATAGGATCAGATATTCTAATGCTTGTTTATTGACAGAATTAGGGTTAATGTTATTGTTTATATCTCCAATTAAAATTATATTGGAATATCTATTTAGAGTATGCAGAAGTGTCTCTAAAGTATTTAAGAAAGATTCTATGTGTGTGTGTGATGGTGATCTATAGATAGATATAATAGCAACAATGTTATTGAAAATAGTAACTAAACAATTGGCATCTGATATATCGGGTTCGTATGTATGTGTATCTAGTTTATTGTTGAGGAAAACAACACCATCATTTTGGTTTTGTAGATTTTTTGTAGCAATTGCTTGATAAGTGCTTAAACACATGTGCTATCAACATCAGACAACAGAGGAATCCCAAATATACTGCTTAAATACATATTTAACACCCAGACACCAAACACAAATATTCATCATTTCACCCAGGTGGGTGTCAAACACATGACCTGATGTTTTAATAGTACTGTAACCTAATTTTCAAATTTTAGGGAAATCATTTATATCTTGCATAATCACAATTGGGAATAATATTAGACACCATATATTCAATTCACTTCAAATCAGTTTATTTTTAGTTTAGTTTACTCATGTTTTAATAATAATAATACTCTTTATAGTACACCTAAATTTACAAACAATATTAATAGTATGTAATACATAGCGAAGTACATTTGGTGGCCTTATCAGATAGAGCAATTTCTTCCAGGCTTCCTTTGCATGGAAAATGTGTGGATAACATATTTAAAACACAAGGTATGAGGTGTACCAAATAAAAAAATATATATTAACATAAAAACATGAAACAAACTTTTAAAACTAAGAAAGAAAATGAATAGGTATATCCTTTAAATAAACACAATATTGACCAGTAAGAATGCTGGGTTCTAGAATCAAACTGGTTCCAGCGATAAATAATACTCCTTCACTCTCTTCTTAAATATCAGCAAAGACCATGCACATTAGATTGTTAAGGGGAGTGCATTCTACAAACAAGCAACATAAACCCTAAAGGATTTACTGTAGAATTTTCAGGAATGCACAGGCATTCTAAGCGTTTGTTTTACTAATACATCACCTCCCAGTTAGTGAAGCAAGTACTGTTGTTTGGTTCTCATATACCTAATCTTGTCATTATAAAACTCATTTATGTTAAAACTCAAATAGATTCCATGATTTTCACATTAAGATTGCTATGATATAAATACATAAAAGAAAAAAACAAGCAGTCTTATACATATGATTTTACAAATATGATATCCATAGATATAAGACTTCCAAAAAATAACCCTTTTTTTAAAGGTTATAAATTTGCGTTGACCATTTGATTACTAAGAAAGTAAAAAAAATTCTCAGAATAGAATACAGAATAAAATTAAAATCAAGAAAGCATATTATGGAACTAATTCTAAAATAACTAAATGTAGCCCAATATTTTCAGTAGCTGTAGTATTCTAAATATTAATATTATATGGGATTTTCACGTGAGTTAATGACTCATGTTAAAATCCATACCATGTGGCCAACTAAAAAACAATTTTTACATTAGTAAATTCTTAATAAATAACAAAGACTACACATCCTAGCATACTATGAAAAAAGTAATAAAAAAGTTTTAACTATTAAATAATTATTAAATAAAGTTTAAGTGTTATCATGATACTGTCTCAAAAATATTTAATGTTTATGATAAAAATTGTATGGAAACTGTGGATGTACTTACAAAGAACTCTTTTGTACACAATAATTGTAGCACTAGGTCACTTATATAAGCCAATAGCAAGGGTATTCAATATTTTAGGGTATCACGCACATCAATTTATTTCTGAGTTTAAACAATCATACGAAACATTTACCATTAAAATGAAAAGTGCACGAAAATAATCCGTGCATACAACACACAACTGACATAACATGACTATCATCGATGATGTTTATGAACAAAGGACATGACCTGTTCGGACTTACTAGTGAAGTGTATAATCCAAATACATTTTATAAATCATAAAAAATTTAAATTTATTTTTTTATAACCCAAATAATTCATAGCATTTTTATGAAAATACATGCCTTAAGTTTTAAATATAATATTGTTTTTATGTAATGCACACAAAGTAACAAATCAACCTACACAAGTCTGTCAAATATCACAATCAATTTTAAACTCAAAATCACACAACATTAAGATTATTGTCGATTGCGAAATTTTCACTAGGTTGGTTAAGTTGATCCGTATTTATATTTATTTTACATAAAGATATATATAAATATTGAGATAGGCTGATAGATAAATAAGAAAACTAAACAAAAATATTCAATCTTAATTTAAAAAAAATTATAGTGATTAATTTTAGTTAATTTGTAATGACCATTTTCAATTCAATAAAAGTATAATGTTATACATCAAAAAAGAACTGCTTAATGGTATATTCAAATGTCTTTTAGGTCATATATATATGGTGAGCTGTACCATATCGTACATAAATGATCTAAACCTTCCCAAATCTGTGAACTATGAAGTCAATTTTAAGCTCAGTCATATGGTAATATAGATTAATATCGATTATGAAGTTTTGACAGATTTCGTAAGGTTGATCTGTTGCTGTGTGTACTATATTATTTTTATTGTTCTTTTATAATGAATACCATAGATTACAAAATATGTATATTAAAATTATACTCTCAGGCAACGTTTTAATCATTTTAAATATTTAATAGTAGTCAAGGAACAAAATCCTTAGCCTAAAGGCAGATCGCCAAGAAATTTAATAGATAGTACTGTCAAATGTGCGACATGTCAAGTCTTCATGAACAAAAAATGCCAATTTTGTAATTTATGCCGGGCGGTGCGGCTTTGTGATAACCAGTTATTGGCGCGAAAGTAATTATTTCTCTTTAATTTCCTCAAAATTTACAATGGCAGGGGTTAAGTCCTTAGCCGTTAGAGGTATTCGAAGTTTTGGTCCTGATGAAGTGGATGAACAAAGGATAACATTCGAAAAGCCACTAACTTTGATATTGGGTCAAAATGGTTGTGGTAAAACAACCATCATCGAATGTTTACGTTATGCTATTACGGGACAAATGCCACCGGGTAGCCGTAACGAATGTTTTGTACATGATGCAAAAGTTTATAGGTCAACAGAAGTCCTTGCCCAAGTAAAGTTGAAGGTACCTATACGTCCTATACTGTTATAATGATTATATTATCCTGTGAACATAAGAAAAATAATATTCGAATTTTCACTGAATGTTTTATGCTAAAAAGTAGAAATAATAGCATAAAAATTTTAATTGCAGATTATAAATGCTAAAGATACTCAGTTGGAGGTATCTAGATCCATGCGAGTTACAGCTTTGCAGAAGAAAAAAACAAAATTTCAAACCTTGGATTCATTTCTATCAGTTATAGATGAGTCTGGTAAAACAAAAGACATCTCATCAAGATGTGCGGATTTAGACAATGTTATGTATGAGCAACTAGGTTTGTAAAATTATTCATATATTGTTAATTATAGAAATGTAGCTGATTCACATTTTAACTTATTACCATAAAACTTTAATTTCAGGTGTGTCAAAAGCAATTTTGAATTCAGTTATATTCTGCCATCAAGAGGACTCTAGTTGGCCTTTAGATGAAGGTAAAAAGGTGAAAGAACGCTTTGATGAAATCTTTGAAGCAGACAGATACAGTGAATGTTTTGACCGGCTAAAAAAGATACGAAAAGAGTATGCAAGTACTCTAAAAATTCTTGGTAAGAAATTGCTTATGATTGTTAATTAAAATAATAAAATTTTATTTTTCTTTCCACAAACATTACATTATTTTAATGATAATAGAGTAAAACTTTGGATTTCTTATTTGTGGGAGACAAGTCTAAACTAGGTAGTGATCTGCCTGTATTTTAGAGCACCAGGCTTCCAACCCCTTATTTGTTACATTATATTAAATTACATTACTCTACATATTACCATTACATAACATCAATTCTTTTATAATACCCATATTAAAAACTTGTGTGTGCATGTGTGGTAATGAGGCACATGCGATTATCAGAAAAGTTATATCAAATGTCTGTACTGGTATTTATGGCATTATCTGTAATTTTGGAATTAGGAAATCAATACTTTTTCTGTCATGGCTTTCCAGGAGCAAATTCGTAACTATTATTTTATTATATTTAATCTTCGGTTATATGTTATTAAGTTTGTTCATGAGGTTACATATTTTTTTGATAAATATGTAGAAAAATCTATGGGCAAACAATGTACTGCCCATTCAACATTGCAGACCTTATAGTTTCTTCTAGATTTTATAATATTTTGCGAATGATTCACAAGAGTATTAAGTACCATGAAGAGTAGCCTGACAGTAAGGACCTTTGCTTCTTGATATAGTGATGTTGTTGGGTTAAGTCTCGGTTTGAAGAATCATATCTTCAAGATGAGTCTCTGAACCTATTTCAGCTCTTATTAGTTCGGTCTTTGCTGTTCCACCCCAAGATGTTATACAATACGTTATGACTGATTGAGCTAAAGCCTTGTAGACAGCCTTCATGATTTTGTCATTAGCCACACTTCCTAATTGTTTAAATATAAATGAAAGCTTCCTGAGTCTCTAAGAGATAGTATGTATGTGTTTGGTAAAAGTTAGATCCTTATCAATTGTTACGCCCAGGTATTTTCTATATGGCGCCTAATCGATAACTGGACACTGACATGCACTCGAGGGACGAAACGGACATGTGTGAGCGATAATATTTAGATTCTGAGGCCTAGATGTATTGCTAATGGAAAAAAAGATATACTTTGTTTTCTCTGCATTTAACAAAGGCTGTTGTTTGCAAGCCATTCAGTCACAATATCAAAACCTTCCTGTGCTAGTCCGTACACTTCGTCCCAAGAGTCTGCAGAAAATGTCAATCAAGTATCATTATCGTAAGATGTTATTTCTAATCCTCAAATCGCACAGTACGTTAGTATAACATAAAAAGAGAGTTGGCTCGTTTATACTTCCTTGCGGAATTACATAGGAGATTGGT
>JACJUM010002525.1:8119226-8133367 GCA_020976665.1 Heortia vitessoides | reverse complement strand
AAAAAAAAATAGACTGCATTGATATGTCAATCAGCCAACTTCTCTTTTTATATATACAGATTATGAATATGTGAAAGATAATAATATTTAAAAAATATAGAATTTGGGGGAAAAACTTAGATTTGCTTCATACTTATTTTTTACCTAATATCTTAAAATCTTTCTAATTAGGTTCAAGAAATATTTAACTTACAAGAAAAAAAGAAGCAATATGAATCAGATGGAGAGAAATATGTACGAGAATTTAAAGAGCTACAAGACGGAATCCCACCATTGGAGGCTGAATTAAAAGAAAAAGAGAATGCCAAGAGCGAGACAGTCATGAAGTACAGGTATTAATTATTGTTTCGTATATTTTTTGGTGAATATTTACATGGCAAAGATTTATTTTTTAAATCTTTAAAATTTCAATTAATATCTTCACAGAGATATAACTGATACAAAAAATGCATTTATTGTCAAAGTAACAAACGCTTTTGATAAATTGAAAGCTATCAGCGCCGAAATTAAACAACACAAAGACAAAAACATCCCCTTAGAAATGGAAAAAATAAAACAGGCCAATGAAAATTTGATGGAGCAACAAAAGAAAATTATGGTGGACAGAGATGCACTTACAAAAAGAATTGACACTTTAAAAGATGAAATTGCTAAACAAGAGGTAAAAAATAATTTCTTTATTTATTATTTGATTTGACAATTGGTTTATTTATTTATTTTTCTTTGCAGATATACAAAAGAGATCTAGAAGACAATTTGAAATTGCGAAAAGCACAGACTGAGATTGAGAATTGTATAAAAGAAGAAGAGGAAAATAACGAGAAAATGAGTGGGGTTACTGTTGAAATGCTCAAAGAGAAACCTTCTCTGATAACACAACAAACA
Source organism: Heortia vitessoides (assembly GCA_020976665.1). Taxonomy (NCBI): domain Eukaryota; kingdom Metazoa; phylum Arthropoda; class Insecta; order Lepidoptera; family Crambidae; genus Heortia; species Heortia vitessoides. The sequence goes on along the minus strand of JACJUM010002525.1, from coordinate 8,132,482 downwards.
AAAATATTTAGGGAAAAAGCACAAACTGAAGGAATGTTAAAAGAATTAGAAGTAAGATTATTTTATTTTGCTCGCTTTTGAGCCTGGCATAATATGATATCCTTTGATTACAGTCCTGCAATCCCCTCAAATTCTGAGGATTTTTTAACCCTCCTCCACCCTTAGTAAGATGCTTCAAAATGAAGGGCACTTCGAAGTATGTATGGTGTTCGTTTGATAGATAGATTAAAGAATAGTTTGATAAGAGATCAATATGGTGCAAAAGATAATGTGACAACAATAGACTAGAATAGATAGAATATAAATGTTGAGACCATCTCAACATTTCTTTCTCTACTGGACGTGTTGAAAGGTTGGATGAAAGTAAAATGACTGCATACATACATAGAACGGAAGTGAATGGAAGAGTTGGTATAGAACAATCTAGGCGAACATATCTTAACCAGACAGAAGAGGTATTAAAGAAGGACCAGGTCAGAAGTACCAAGAATAAACAAAGTGTATGAAAGGACTATAGCGATTAAGGGAAGCAAGAGATGTATGCCAAGTGGAGATCCATAGTCTCTGCCTACCCCGATGGGACACAGGCGTGATGTATGTAGTAAGCTACTGTGCAAATATAGATTGGGGATGTTCGACGAAAGGGGGCGGGGTTTTTAAATGTCACTTAATTTTTCAATATGCTTATTTAAAAGTGGTGGGTTTAGTTCACAAAAGGCAAATTATCTTCATTGTATGGAGAATAGTATTTAGGATTGTTCGATTTGATAAAAATAAACAATAAAATACTTATAGAAAATTTAGGGCAGAGGCATAGGCAACGTTCTGATGTACCCCAATGAAACGATTATGGCAGATTTTGCCTTTTACAGTCATGTAACATGTTTTACTTTAATTTAACCGACTTTTACACTATTTCTTACGGAAAAAATTACGTGATATTTGCCGAGAAAAATACAATAATGGAAAAGTGCAATTCCTCTACTGTCTACTTCATATATATGTCTACTTCATTGTGATACAAGAACCAACTTCAGTAAGGCCTCAAGCTACATTTAGTATCATGTGTTGTCAAATATATATTCTTGTTTTGTAAACTATGCTCTAACTTTGTAGAAACGACTAAAAGAATGTAGATTGGATTTGAAGAAAACTCATAATAAAAATATTGAAAAGGACTATCGAGAAAAGTTTTATGAGCTGCATGTCACCAAAGTCATAGACAAAGATATCAAAGACTATTCATTTGCATTGGAAAAGTGTGTTATGGAATTCCATAGGGAAAAGATGGAGAGTATTAATCTTATCATCAGGTAATAATAAATTGAAACTCATTTTATTGTTTAATGAATTCGTAATATTATCATATTATTTTTTCATTTTTAGGGAACTCTGGCGAAAAATATACCGAGGCAATGATATAGATTACATTGAAATAAAAACTGAAGGTGGAATGGCAAATGACTCGGATCGCCGTAAATATGACTATAGGTAAGGTATAGCATACCCTTTGACCACCACAAAAGTGTAAATACTATTTAACGATTAACATTGACCTATCTGTTTTTTCATGTCCTCAATTATAAATGTACTTTAACGTGGTCGAATAATTTGGCATACAGATTCTAGCAAAAGTTAGTTTCGATTGTAGCTGAAGTATTTAAACTAATTTTTAAGAGGTCTGAGGAGATACTATGTTAAGAGTTCAAGATTGGATAGTAGCTATATGTAATATTACAAAATTATTTTTAATTGCAGATCTATGTTTACCCTTCCCAAAAGACCCCTAGGTAAAATTTAGGCCCATCTTAATATAAATAAAATAAAACTGTTTTAATGTTTATACTTTTGTTTGAGGTTTTATTGCCGCGAGATGGGCGTATTTAAATTATTCGTTCCTCCCATTCATGCCTCGGTCTTGTTAACCATAAGACAAAGTATATAGTTCGAAATAGCGTTGCTTTAATTTAGGTAGGCTCAATCAATTTATATGTAGGTATAGTTAAATGTCTCCCACTCACAAGAGGACAATCTATAAAACTTGCATTCGCCCCGTTATGACTAACTTTAAAATCGATACAAGTACTCTAGAATACAATCGGTGCCCCTTATTACGTTCGTAACGTTATCGCGACTTGACTTGACTTGACGACTTTATGAACCCGCGGGGCGAAAGTAGAACACTTTCGCCCCGCGGGTTCATAAAGAGTCGTTTTGTGACAAGGCCGCGACACGTACTAGATGCTCCGTATGAACTTCTATAAATGCCTCCCTCCGACGTCTTCACACGGGCATTTCACAACCACAAACAACTAACGGGCTCGATGGCGCAGATGGTGGTGATCCTGTCTTGTGCGCCAAAGGTCGTGGGTTCGATCCCCACCCAGGACAAATATTTATATGATGATTTGTGATTTCTCTGTTGTCTGATGTCGGTAAAACGTAGTGTGCTTTAAGCGACTTATGACGAACTCAGGTCAATGTAGAGATGTGGGAATTTAAACACTTACCACACATTCATTTCTTAAAGCAGTACGTGTTCGCCGGCGAACCCGTAGTTCCTGCCCCTCGAGCGATACGCACTAGTGCAGTAGGTCTCATTCCGTCCTCCTCCTTACATCAAAAAGAACCTTTTTTCTTTTCGTCATGCCTCAAAGCCGCCCTCAAGTGATCGCCATCGGTACAATCGGACATAGGGCTGCTCAATAATGAGCGGCCCTTTGTCCGTCTCGGTTCTTGAAAAAAAACTTTTGTATCTTTGTTCCCAGGGTAGTTCAATGCAAGAATGGAGTTGAAATTGACATGAGAGGAAGATGTAGTGCTGGTCAAAAGGTGTTGGCCTGTCTTATCATAAGACTGGCTCTTGCAGAAACTTTCAGCTCCAGGTATGTAAATCTTAAAAATTTGCAGAACTGCTTATTGGAAATGGCAATATGCGCTTTCTGTTCAAATCGACAATTTATGTGATGACTTACTTTTGGATATGAGCTAATTGTTTTCTTTTTGTTTAATATCTGCATATTATAAAAACTGACTTACATCCTCCATACGGTAACTTTGTATGCTTAGATATTTTTAATGAAACTACAAATGTTGTCACTATCATTTATATATATATATATATATATATATATATATATATATATAGTTTCTTGTAAAAGTTATTGCTTATGTGTATATAAAAAATGTACACTAGTCTGTCTGCAATCTGCAATATACATCAAGACTGACTACTCTAGTGAAATAATAGAAAAAGTCATTTTTATAAATATCACTATCTTTGACTAAATAAAAAGAAATAGCTTGGAGGTTTTTTGCATCTATGACTCAAAGCTACTGTTAATATATTACTTATATTAAAACATCCTATTGTCTGGTTACCTTTCACTGCATTGTCTTTGCAGCAATTAATATACGGGCCATTTGTATGAATCCCTAAGCCTGTGTATATATTAATCATATATTTTTTTCATAATATAATCATATATATGTAATAATAATATAATCATTTTTTTTGCCTTCTAGATTTGGAATCCTGGCACTGGATGAACCAACCACCAACTTAGATCAAGAGAACATAAGCAGTCTATGCTCTGCTTTGGGTGAAATAGTGCAAGAAAGAATGACACAGAAAAACTTCATGTTCATAATCATTACTCATGATAAAGAATTTATTGAATCTCTCGGTAACATTGATAAGGTTACACATTACTATGAAGTGTCAAGGAATGAAGAGGGAAAGTCTCGGGTGAAGAGAATCCGCTTTGCCTAACAAGATTAATTGTTGAAATATTTTATTATTCATTTTTATTACAGCCATTCCTTTAAATTTAATTTTCTACATAAAAATAGTTATTAAGAAGGCTGTGCCTTAAAATTTAATTAATCATTACATATTGTAAGAATTTATAAATAAACATTTTTATAACAATCTACTATACCTTTTTAAATTAATGCAATAAATCGTAAACATTTTAAAAAAAAGTGGTTAAGGGAAAAACATGTTAATTTAAAAATATATTTAATAAAATTTAGCTTATATTTATTATACTGTTTAATGGTTCACAAATATATATTTGGTCAATATACAGAATTTTACTGTCTTGGAGAACTGTTAAAGTGACTCCTAATAATTCAGCAATTTGTGTAGATGGGAATGACTGTGACAGGCATTTTATAATATAAGGCACCAAGTCCTCAGTAAAACTAATACAGAACATAACAAAATTTTGTTTTTCTATACTGGAGAACCCTTGCTGCTCTTTGTGGTAAAATGACAGTAATACTTGCACAGCTTTCTCAAGGGACTTTCTAAAACCACTATATACTTCTTTTACTATGTTAAGAGGTGCAGTGACTCTGAATGAGTTAAGCACTGTTAACAAACCATTGCAGTACTCCGCTAAAGGATAATAATCAAGTAAATTTTCAGGTGGTCCTTGAGCCATATTTTCATTTACTGGTCTGGGCACATTTTTTATGGTTGAAACTTTGTAAGAGCGCATTTGGTTATCAAAATGACTATCCGCCTTATCAATGCCACTGTAAAATTGTGTAAGTATATTATTCTTAAATAAAGGTGTCAACACGCATCGCATATCGGCGCCAACTCTTCCGAATGATAGGCATAGATACATGCATTGGTTCAATAGGGATTCGAAACTAGACTCGTCTTCTCTCAGTAAATCTTGGTTCAACATATGAGCCAGTATTTCAACCTACAAACAGAATCTCAGATTAGTTTTAAATATTTAAAAAAAAATGTGCTTGCTTAATATTATTGGGAACCCCTGGCTATCCCAATGACTAAAAATATTAAATACTAGATTACTTAGAAGTTTTCCAGTAATGTATGTTACCTTTGCAATATAATAATATATTTATCTAGTACCCAAAACAATTATATAAACTTAGGTATGACTTATATAATTAAGTATGAAAGTTTATAAAAGTAATAAGTCAGTTTTGATGTATGTAAACTGATAGTTTGATTATGACATATTAATGTAAAAATACCTTTTGCTTTAACCAGCAAGACAAGGCACTGGTGCCATTCAGCTCATCATCTTTTGTTTTAGCCTCCTGAGTGTCAGACAAAAATATTGATTTGTGTTGAGTCAACACATTGAACAGATGAATTCTATGTAGTTCCACTATTCTTCTCAATATCTTGTCTGATGCTGTAACAAAAAGTTAATAAAGTATGTTTCTTGTTCCTTCAATATTGAACCAACCAGGCTGTGTTATAATCAATTAAATCTATTATGCAGCATAAAGGTTTCAACAACAATTAACAAACATGTTATATTAAATCGAAACTAAAATTAAGACAAAAATTTAATTAAAAACCTTACCACTACCATTTGTTTGCCAGCTATCTTTCTAATTATGCTACACCTAAAAGGCCTAAAATCAAACAAATTTTAAAGATGCATAGTCACTAGCCATCACATTATATAATAACAATAGGTCACATACCTATATATATTACATCATTATCTATATATCCTTATGAATCCTGATCTGTAAATAATACTAGGAGTCCTATATCTTAAGAGTAAGCAATTTCTTTTAATTCTTTACAAAAAAAAATATCTAGAAGGTTTATAATAACAAAAAAATCAATGCACTTATATAGATATTATGCACCTTATATACTATAGCACTAAACAGACAGATATTTTCCTGTCTTACTATATACATTGACATATATATATATATAATGAAAAAAATAATGCATCTATAATTTGAATATAAACTAGTCTCAAGTTGGATCAAACAACTCAGTAAATTAAATTAGATTAAAATCATTATCAATCTGTTTGTACACAGTTTAGAAATTCATCCTGGACAAACAATGTAACACCAAAACAATTTATATAAGATTTCAAAACCTAAACATAATAATTATAAGAATAGATACATAAGCAAAGGTTACATAAGACAATGACATAAATTAAAATCTAATATATATGCAAACACTGTCAAAGAATTGTTGAAGATGTGTGGTCTGTAGTACAAACTATAAAATACTTAAAACTTACATTCATTAGATTTTGCATCTTCTAATGCCTTTTCAAACCATGCATTTCTAGCTTTCAGAAAGTGCAAATGGAGTCCATCTGAGATTCCTGCATTAACCATTTTTCCAGATGTAAATTGTAATCCTCCCTGATCTTCATCTGTTGACTTATAAACTGTGTTTGCTCGTCTCAAATAGCCTAAAATCTTTTCTTTTTAGTTAGAACAACATACATGTATGACAATACCAAATATAACTGATTTTGTATCCAAACATAAGAACTTACTTGCAAACACTGGGGTAATGGCAGATCATATCTAAGTTGATTAAATAGATGGTATAAGGTCTCAAACCATAGAGTAACAATTTCAGAAGTTGTATTCTAAAAAATAGAACATATTACAAAAATCTCAAATCTGCTTCTCAATGTGACCTGAATTAATTCATCAAAATCTATGCAATACCTTTACAATTGGTATATCTGAATATCTTTTTGATAGATTACGAATAAAGGTGAATATATCCAAAGCACTTTCATAATCCTCAGCATTTAGAGCTTCCCTCATCAAAGACGGCAATTCAAGAAGCTCCAGTAACTTGTCAGTTTGATTTCGTATAGTACTATATCGACTGAAACCAAAGTAAATGATAGCTTTACTTGGATAAAATCATTGATTTTGTTTTGCATCTTATGATACATAGAATATCTACTGCTATACAAAAGAAAGTCAAGCAGACAATATGTTCAGTATTATTAAAATTTTAATGCTCTCCTGGAAAGTTAGCTGATTATGAGTTAGTTTGAAGAAAAGTGGTGTTTTATAGGTATGCATAATTACCCCTTTTCTTTAACAATATTACCAGCCATTTGTGAAAACTTCTCACATTCTTGAATAAACATTGGTGTGGTATCCAAATAAGTTGCAAGAGAATCTTTAGATTTTCCCAAATCTTTCATGATGGTACGTGAGATATCAGCTGTTTCTACAAAAGTCTTGTAATTGGTAAATGCCAGTTCCTGTGTTTGCTCTGTTAACTGACGCATTTCTTCACTGAGCCTCTCAGGTTCTTTGCGTATATAATCCCAGTTTTGAGATCCCAATTTCTTTATATAGTCTGTGATGTCTCCAAAGTATTCCACTTTTTCTGGAATATATTCGATGATTATTTTCAGTATATATTGTTTACAATATGTTATCTATTATCATAAAATTATATTAAATATGTGTCGAAACTTTCATATTGTTTTGTATATTCACAAAATAAGTTTCTGCTAAAGTAAATATTAAAGTATCTTTAATAACCAACCTGCGCCATGATCAGGAAACAGAAGATGGGAAAGTTCTTTTAATTCTTGGGCCATAACGATATTGTTAATAAATTATATTTAATAATAAAAAGAGGGGGTATCAGTTATAATGTGTAGTCTTTTATAAAGCAAAAAATAGTTAATTTTAAAAATAAAACAAATCAATCTCTCATCATCATTTTCGTTACGTGTTTATTAGTCGGACAGGCAATGACAGATCACGAATCGTTTTAAAAAGTGAGAAACGCAGCAATTTACAAATATCAAGAGTTAAAAAAGTTAAATTAAATTAAACATTTAATTTACAAATTAAGAAAAATAAACCGGTTTAGGCTATTATATCAAAATACTTAATAATATAATTGTTAATCGTGAATTGAGTACCTATATAAATCGTTTTTATCAAAAAGTTTATGGTGGTAAAAAAAGAAAATCATCAGTAAAAATGTCTGTGGTTTTTGGTTAGAAATGGAAGTTGTACGATAACCAAATAATAAAATATTTTACGTTTGTGCATTGATATCGCTCTAAAAACACTACATGTCGACGTATTGAATTGTTTTATGGTAGGTATTTGCAATAATTTTACGACGACTTTGGTTATATTTTTGTTTTTATCCATGTTGCACTATCGCTAAGTTCTATGATTGCGTCATGTAAACGTATAGATATAGCATGAAGTTTCAATATTCGTGAAAAGCGTTGCAATTTCAACTGATGTAACACATTAAATATTCATAAAAAGTGTTAATATTGGTTTTTACCTGTCCTGTTAACCTTTTAGTTTGACAGTAATTATAACCTTAGCGTTTTTTTACCCGACACCATTTTTTGATCCGCCTTTCTGCCTTTTAATAAAACTCGTCATCAGAGCATAATTTTACTATTTTAAATGATATTTTACTGTAAATTGCCCTCTGGCGTATTATCTTAATTTACAATATTAAGGTTATGTTGATGTTTTGATTGAGGAATGTTACAACTATTTGTTGACTTAATTCTGATACTGACATAAAAATGGTCTACATGATATGTTGTATCACACACTATCATTTTGTATTATATTATCTCTTTAAAATGTATGGTTTTATCAGTATGTATTTACTTATTCAAATTATAGTACTTACATGAATTGTATGTTTGCTAGTTGTATTTTTATATAAGGATTTTTAAATCTAATATTATTAGGAGAAAATAGGGGACCAGGCAGCAAGGAAATTTAAAAGGCTTAGCTATGTTTTCCAGGTTAGATTTGAGACATATTGGGTGTCCATTAACATGATCAACAATACTGAACAAGATTTATTAAAAATTATTGTCACTATATTGGTACTTTAGTTTGTATTTAAATATGTTATTGATGTTTGATGTAATTCAACTTGTCCACAAAATTAAGGCATTCAAGTTTTGTTATATTTATATGTTAGGAGTTTGAATGATTTGGAACATGTGATATATAGTCCCTAATCTGATATTAGAACCCTAATACTAGATGAGGTTAGTTGCAAGTTAATCGACTTAGTTAGACCATGCACAAGATGCCTGCATAGGTCTTTCTTTTTGTGCATTGCTTTCCCTATGGTATTTAAAATATTAATCATGACCACTTTTTTTATGCTCACTAATAATATGTTTTACAGTAATGGGTGAAACAATTAAGTGACAACTGAACAATGGAGGGAGAGGAATTTAACCTACAGTGGGAGGAGGTGGAAATCAAGGTGATGTATTTGTGGACTTTTTTAAAATCCTATTTGTACTGGAAATGTCATGTAAGTGTTTCATCAACTTTTTATTTACAATTACAGCAAAGTCCTACACATGTTGAGACTGAGGAAGTGATATGTGGGCTTAATAGTCAAACTGCATATTCAAATGTGGTAAGTGCTGTTTGTATATTTTTTATTTAAGTCCTCTTATGGACCATATGTTTAGCCATATCTCATTAAACATGTGTGGCATGAAACATTAATAAAAAGAGAAGAAAGTTTCTGTTTCCTTATATTCACCGAGAACTTTCTAAAGCAAAACTTTAATAATAGCATAAAACAACATCAATCCAACTTACAATAAAATTTTGTATTGTTTTAGGTATCAGAAGAAATAATGGCTGATACAGATCAGATGGCTGCAGAAAATTTAATGTTTCTGGCACAAGATGTTGTGAGTTTTACAGAAACTGCAGAATTAGCTGATGATCCTAATGTGGAATGTGTGACTGAAGAAGTGATCACAGATGATTGGGTGCAACCAGGTGGGCAAGAAAGGTAAGTTTATTGTATAATAGTGCTTATTATAATTACCCATATAAAAATCCAAATACAATTTTATTACAACTATAAATAGAAACAATTTGCCATTATTCAGGCTAGTTCAAGCTTTATAAAAATGCAAATTGTTGCTATTGAACAAGAATTTACTCAGTTAAAATAAAAAGTTTACTCATAATACCTAGACAGCCTGTTTTTAATCCTTGAGAAGTACACAAATACAAGAATTGTTTGACTATTGGTAAAAATGCCCCTGTATTTCCTTATAAATATTATAGATCTTGGGCATTTATGTCAGCACCAATTTTTGGTGATATTTTCAGGGTGGAAGTCCCTATGGAGCATTTAGCAAATCAAGTCACAGATATCAAAGAAGAAAACGACATTGATGTACCGCTGCCAACTGACCAGGTAACTTGTTTCTGATTAATTATTACCTTTCATTGTAATATTCTTACATTCACAAATAATTAAAGCAATACTTTTATATATTTAGTGTTAACAAATGTAATATAATAACTTTTATAATTATGTAAATATATTATTTGCATATTTTTTCCTTTCTATATCTTCTAGGTCACCTATAGTGGATTAGAATTTTGATCTATAGGTCAGTCAGTCAGTAATTGTTGAAAATGACAATTTTTGGATGTTAATATCTAAAAAATTGTATGAGCTGTATTTATAAAATTTATAAAAAGTTTTAATATTGTACCAAATTTCATGACTTTATCTTAAATAGATTTTGAGTTATTAAGGAGTAAAAAGTTCGTGTAAAAATACACACGGCTGCTGCGTCGCCAGTACTTTTTTTTATTTGGTTGTCACCCTGCCGCGTGTCTTGATTTATCATAACAGAAAAGGAAGAGAAATATTACTTTATATGAAATATTATTTTATAAAAACATATATGAATTAATAAAATAATAATAGTAATAAATATTATTGTAGTGTGAGTTAATACATCAGCAATAAATATACACAAATATATCATTCATTGTGTATTCATGAGAGGAAAAAAAGGAGGTAATTAAAATAAAAGTTATTCTTTAGGCTTAATCAGATTTTTTCTATTATAACGACTGCAACATTCACTAATTATAATCACAGATAATTTCTATTTACAAATTACTATTTTGCATTTGTTATTAGTTATTGTTGTTATTCATTAACAGGCCCGATGCGCAGTAGGAAGTGCTCCTATCTTGTGCATTTTTATTTGATGATTTTTGTGTTTTCTCTGTGTCTGGGTGTTAAGTATATGTATTTTAGCAGTATACTTGTGATCCCTCTGTTGTCTGATGTCGGTAACATAAGTGCTTTAAGCAACTTATCACGGAATCAAGGCAATGTATGAGATGTTGAGTGAATTTATTGTAGATAATACGGCCAGGAACAATTACTTTACGGTCGTGATGTACCGTTAGAGTTGAATGAGGTGAGGTGGATGGAGGAAATCCTAAGAGGCAATTGGGTACGGTACTGATATATTGTATGGCGATAAATACATTAGGCTAGCTAGCTCAAATGCACAGCAGCATCTGAAGCTACGCCTTGCATTTAGCACCACACTTAGCAGGCGTGGTAGCAATAATATGACGCTATCTATCAATTTTGTCTCTAGGATGAGTACACTGCAATGCGACCGTGGCCTTGTGATTTCTGTTCACGTCGATTCCGCAAGAAGGCCGCCCTAATGAACCACATGGTCGCGCACCAAAATGACCGACCACACACGTGCAACCTCTGCGGTGTGCGGTACGTGCGCAAGTGCGATCTCATGAACCATCTCAAGGTGCACGCATTCGTGCCAGACAACCAGGACGCAGTGGATTATGGTGAGAAATAGCTAAATAGCTTTACTTGAAATATAAATTTTGTTTATGTACGCTGTATCAGGAGATTTACCACGAATATTTATTATTCAGAAACAGTGTCTAAGCAGAAATTATACACTTTTATTACAGGGTTACTTGTACAGTGTTATCTGAATTATATATATTATCTTCCCCCCTTTATCCAACACTCGGAACAAGCTATAATCATTAGTCAACAGGTTCTTAAAAATTCAGTTGAGTGTTTGTGTTTATGTTATTCGATTAAAGAAATATATACATAAACTAGCTGAGACGGCGAATGTTGTTTTGACTTATAAAATTAAATTACTTAGTGGTAGGAGGTTAAAAATTTTCGGTTGTACATAGTTCTAATCCCTTAAAAGAATATAGCTTTGTCAAAAAAAAATAAAATGTAGGTACTCTTATTACTTAGGGGTATGAAAAATAAATAAGGGCCTATTATCAGACATACTGAATATACATATCAAATTTCATCAACATTGATCATGAAAGAGGCAACCAAAACTTACACAAGATTTATGTATTATATTTAATAAAGACTATACAATACATACGGTGAATAATTTGAAATAATCTATTTTAGGTGTCTGAGGGTAAATAGTACTAGGCTGACAGACAGATGAAAACTGCTTATATTGAAATTTTTTTCTTTAGTTTAATTTTATTTGATTCTTTAATTAATTTCTTACCTGCCAATATGGGTATTGGTAATAAAATTTGTGTTATTTTTTATTTCACCAGAAGTATTAGACAACAATCAACTTATAAAACCAAAGAAAAAGAGAGGAAGACGGAAAAAAAATTCAGAGCCAGCAGAGGTAAGAAAAATAACGTGTTTTGTTCATTTATACTGAAAAATTTATATCATGCAAACTCCACCAATAACTGAGTTTCAGTGACATTTATTACTTTTTAGTTGTTATTCTTACTAGCTCAAACATAATGTAATCAAATATTAATCGTATAACTTTTTCTTTTAACGAAAAAATAATTTTTAAAATAACGTTTTATTTTGTTTGTTTCTTTAGAATGGAATGTGGGAAAATATGACATCGGCGCGGACGCAGCAGTGGTCGCGGAGGGCACGGTCGCCGCCCAAGTCTCCGCCTACGCCACCTTCCCCTCCCTCTCCACCATCGCCCCCCTCGCCACCGCCGCCGCCGTCTGACCCCACCCGCCCCTTCGTTTGTAGGCACTGCGGCGTTGGCTTCGCTAGGGAAAAAGCTTTACAGTCACATTCAAGGGTAAGACATGTTTACATCTCTCGTGAATCTTTTTTGTTCCACTAATAATCAAAAATCTACAAAACAACAAAAATAAGTAACAATAAGAATAATATACTCATTATTGTACAGAGAAAATTACATGAAGAAAAATAAAACTTATAAATTATAATACAATTGGCGGCCTTAAAGCAGTGTATTAATTAGGATGCAATTGAATTCTTCATAAACAACATGACATGCATTGTTCTAGTGTTTAAAGGATTTGCCTCGAGCTAAAAAAGTTAGAAATAATCTTTTTCGGTCGGTGCTAAAATCAATACCACGATCCGGGCAGGTTTGTTGATGATGAAATTGTTGATTCTGATGATGGTGAAATGATGCTAAATTTTATATTCCAGGTCCACGGAGGCGACTCACCAGTGGAATGCGGCGAATGCGACGAGGTTTGCCTATCGCGAGAGGCGCTCGCCGCGCACGTGGCGCAGCGTCACCCGCACCTGCCGCCGCGCCAGCGCCCGCCCGACACGCCCTACCACGACTCCGACGAGGGTGAGGCCCGCTCACGTAACA
>JACJUM010002525.1:8097614-8113055 GCA_020976665.1 Heortia vitessoides | reverse complement strand
TCGCGCCCCCCGCCGCGCCCCGCCGCGCCCCCGCCGCGCCCCGGCGCGCCCCGCCGTGCCCCTCGCCGTGCTGGTAGCATCCAGCGCGCCCTACTGCTATTGGCGGTAGGCCTGAGCGGCGTGCCGACCCTCGCCTAGACCTCTGGAGTGTGATACCTTTCGATCTAGATTTACCCCGGGGTGACGTGCTAATGGCGAATTGCCCGGCACGTCCGCGTTCTTCTCGACTATAAAATCGACATGAAACTATATTTCAAATCGCAGTATGTCTGATAAATTTATTTTATTAACTATCCTGTGCCCTACATGTGTGAAAGTCTTTTGTCGATTGACAAAAGACTTTGAAAATCGAAGACTTGAAGAAAATCTTGGATCGCATATATACATTGTAATACAAGTAGTAACTTGTTGTCAGTTTACCTATTTTGCATCGGGATAACCACCACTTGTACCACTAGATGTATTTTATTTATCCGCTTTTTTCGTATCATCGAAAAGATTATTATTGCCTTTATATATTTTATTTTCATTAAAATGTACAACGTTATTTAAGAAATATCTGAAGGTCCTCTACCTTTTTTTTTATGAATTCATTCATTACTGCCTGCATAACGCGTGAAAGTGTTATTTAAAATCACTGATGCACTAATATTGACTATAATTAATATTTATGGATTTATATAGTGTTTTAGTATGTGAAGCTGATTTGAGTCGATCCGTGGTTATATAGTTGTGGTAGACTTTTTATTATTATACTTAGTTTTAATTCCATCTTTTATGATTCTATTTCTTAATAGCATTATTGTTACTTTACATCTTTCGCGGACCAGCAATATAGACAGTCATTATCAAAGCACAAAACAAAAACAAAAGAATGAATCATTCGTGATTAATTGTGGAATCAAAACATATCATGTAAATAGTTTATTGCATGTTGATGTTTTTATTCCATTTTTAATTACTACGGACAATTCTCTATTAATGAATTTAATAATCATCCTGAATCTCGTATTTCCACATTTCACCAAACCAATAATTCAAACTGTTTTATTTTGATTATAATTAATGCCATCGATGATATACTTGCTTGCATATGATTGTTGTTATTGATTCCAACATTTAACAGCGGGTAATGGATTTAGTTACAGCTGGTGTCCTAGCGGAGCCTCGACTTAGGCCACCTTGAGCCAAAAAAGCTTCGGATCGGCTCAGGCAATCATTGACCGAGGTTATGCTAGGTTTTAGGTAATCTGCTCCGATATAGGCGGTACCAAAAACAGATTAATTTGTTTCAGGTACGGAGCAAAATTCGACTTAGTTACGTTTAGCGTTATGTCATATCTAGCATGAACATTATTTATTTTATTTTTTACATAACATTATTATAACTTTCACCGACGTATTGTGTCTTATTAGTTGCACTATATTTTAGCTGATTGACTGATAGGTAACTACAAAAACCTAAATACTTTTTACTGGCTGGTGCAGAATTTTGTAAGGGTACTAATAAATTAAAAGTTAAAATCGATAAGTATCGATCCCGCAATCTCATCATTTAATTTACTGTGAAAACAGGCAACACATTGACTAGATGCCAATGAAATTACCGATTATACCAACAAACTTTACATTAAAAAAACAAACATAAATGGAAACTTAAGACTTTTACTATAACTATTTAGTATGGTTCATACTCCTGATCTATGGTATTTACATGTAACTTGCAACCGAAATGCATACATAAACGATATAAATTTATTTGTAAATATGTAATATAGATATTTAATATTATGTAAAAATGTGAATGTTTTGTCAATGTACTGGGACGATGAATGAGTCGTATGACTATAGATATATGTGATAAAAGCAAGTGTGACGCAAAAATGAAAGCGATATTCTCAAGTTGCAATGTTGTCGGTATAAATCAAAATTGTATGAAATATGTTTCTGACTACACTTATAATGTTATTGCTCGATTTTTCATCTTTTTCAGTTAGACTTAAGTTACTATAAAATTATTAATGTTTATAAGCTACTGATTTCGTAGCAGTTTTTACAAATTTCCGTAACTAACCCTATTTCCATTACACACAAGGAATATAGACTTTATACGATTTGTTATGTTCTTGTGAGCTCTAGTGCTAATTAAATTACTATATATCTGTTGAACTCTAATTCGGATTACATATATATACATACATACATACACATATATATATATATTTATCTTGCATTAATTGTTTACTGCTGCATTTAGACCCTAAAATTTTTTTTCATATGATTTACATAACATTTATGAAATAGCGTGAATGAAACAATTTTGAACTTGCCTTTAAACCACTGAAAATTCACCAAGATTGGAAAAGTGTCCGTACATACATAATATTGAATTAACCGTAGTAACAAAATCTTATCCTATAAAGTTGTGTTGGTTTATTGTTATCATTTATCTAAAGTATTTTTAAAGTATCTTCAAAACTGCCTAACATGTTTCTGTCGTGTATCATTGTCTAGATTGGAGACGTCTCATCGGGTATTGATTTATTGTATTTTTACTAATTGACTGATTTATCGATTAGTTAATATATATAATTATTGTTTTAAGATGTAATCGTGTACATAAGTTTGTATATTATTAATAATATTTGCGACAATTGTAATGATTCTTTGTTTAGTACAAACACTTTGTATTTGGGTACTTGGTCATTTTACTTTATAAACAATCTAGATAGAATATTAGAAACTCTTGTGCCATACACATATGGCGAAAGATAGGTTGTATATTCGAAGTAACATCTTCTATACAATTTAACCGGTTGTTTACTGCTGTCGCGCGCGCAGGCTTGAACTGGTGTAAGTGATGCTATTGTTAATATAACACATTGTCGGAATTTGAGTCACACTAATTATATATATAAATGCCTATTGCTATATTGCTTTATTAAAACAAGTGTTTATATCAAATTTGTATTGGTGAGAGTGATTTATAATCACTGCGATTGTATGGTGTAACCCTTCGAATATTTCTAGTTTACTGCAACACTTACATTCATTTCAAATGACCTAAGACATTACTCAGACAGGTTGTAAAAATATATTTTTTGTGAAATACATTCCCCAAAATAGTATGTCATATAAATGTACCTTTTTGTATAGTGGTCCTTTGAATTTGTTTGAATGTACATAAACAGTAAAATGATCATATTGTACATTAAAAACAATTTTAATTATCCGTACTATTATACTGAAATATTGTTAATTTAGAATTAGGGCTTCCAAGAGGGAAAATCACAATGCATTTTTGGATTAAGATCGATGTCGCTCTAGGAATTGACTTGTAGTACCTAGACTACCTACTGACATCACTATTATTTTCCGTTGTTCATGGTTGCAACCAAATGTTATACCTAAGCAATAAAACAGTCCAATCAAATAAATAAGCTTTAATTACTTAATCTATATATTTATATTTAAACGGAATGCGTCCCCATAGTAGCGATAGTCCCCAGCAGGACTCTAGGTCAGTTGTCTATACATACGTAATGATGATACAATACAAACTCAATATCATATCTGTAAGAGTAACTAAAATTTTATGATGAGAGATACTATTTAGTTCTGGATACTTAATTCTCTCTATTCTATCTGGGTCTCTTAAATTGTCAAACATTATATTGTCTAAACTTAAATTGTCTACTCTCTTAATCCTTCCGGGATCCTCCTAATCTGTTCATACATTTTGTTTATATCAAATAATAGAAGCTTAATGTCCTCTAAACATAGCTTAATTAGAATGACAGTCTAATAAGCGATTTTTTTCGAAAATAAGACATTTTGACTTTTTCCCAGTGTACCTTTTGTGCTAAGAAGTCAGCTCCATCTGTTCAATATTGTAGGTACCAAATCTACAAACACCCGAATATTAGACTTTTACAAGTTTGCAGCAATCGAGAAAGAAAAACTAGTTCTTAATTATTTTATTGGTTATACGCATTAAAAATTCTATAACTAATGTTAAAATAATTGATTTAATATTATACAGCTGTACGTCTCGGCTTCACTCAGGTGGACAATTATTTTAAATATTTGGATTAAACATACATGGATTGGCTAAAACTGATCATAGTTTCAAATCTTGAACCTACCTATGATCTAACTCAGAATCGAAAAGCTTACAGAAAGAAATGTCTTCTGTTTGATGAAAGATGATTGTACTAACCATACAAAATGATAAGAATAATTATCCGGTCAATTCATCTTTTTTGGTGCGTGGTCTATTGATCTGCCAAATTAAGGCAAAGTTAAGTTAACACTGGTCTAACGCGCCATAAACGTATCGTATGCAATATCGGGTATTGTTACGTTATAAGATGTTATTATTATTTTTTTTTTGCTGTTACACATATTCAATTTTCATTTTCAATTTCTCAATAGCAGCATATAAGGATAAATACCCCATTTAATTTTAGTTCATGAGAAGTTAATCCTGTCAGCTTAAGTGAATTTAATTGGAGATACTGCACAGCATCTACGTCGCATACGATGTCAATAGACTTGAAAAAAATTAGATAGGGATAATCCCGTGTCTCCTTCACCGTGTAGCGCGCACACGCCATATCTTGGCAACGAAGCAAAAAGCATATTTTGTTTAGATTGAAATTCTTACACGTAAGTATACTAGTAATATTTTTTGATTGCAACGGCTGATTTAATAATTCAATAAAGTTATGTACTAGTACTGAAACAGTATTAAATAAAAAATATTGTATTTGGATTAAAATTAATATAAAGACATGAATAACATGGTATTGTCTGGTCTTTTAGGTATGGTATGGTTTTTGATAAGATTTCTTGCAAAAATGTGGTTATAGTGACATAATTACAATACCTGGACATATGGTACCGTGATTTTTTTATAGATGTTAATGTGTTCTTTAATATTTTTGTTCTATCATTCACAGTGTACGCAGCACATTCGTTTAAAGCCATTTATAACGATTCTATTTAAACCTTGAATTACATTACTGAAATTTTAGTAGGTATCTATTTTTTCTACTAAAAAATATAGCACATGTTTCTCAGAAATAATGTAGTATTCTAATGGTGAAAGAATTCGAAATCCGTCCAGTAGTTATTTTATGATATTAGTACACTACTGGTGCCAATCAAGCTATATTTAAAAGATTATAGCGTCATTAATTTTTGTGAATTAATAGTTTAGTTGCCCGTGAAAAACGTAGGTAAAAAATTATTAGATAGTAATGAGCTTGGTCGAAGTGAATTTTTTGTAGTGAAGACTACTGTTTATTGCACATAGAGTAAGGGCTATAAGACATTTTTTTCTTAAATAACAAACGAATAAAAATATTGTGATAATTTTTTTTTGTATATGTTCTTCAATGTAAAAATAATGATTAGTTGGGTTTGCCTAGCAAAAGTATTTTGCTAGACGAACCCACGCCTAATTATTACTTAGCAAAATATCTACACAGTTGAAATTGCAGGCAACTTTTTTTTTAATACGCTCAATTTGCTTCAGTTTTTTTCTTCGTCTTATTGAAAGTAAATTAAACTTAAAATAAAAATACTACAAGAACTTTCGATTAATCAAGATTCTAACAAAAAAATACCTACCATAATAACAACAGTACTTATGACCCTTAAATTTATCGGGCCCCATGGCGCAGATGGTAGTGATTGGTTGAGAGTCCGACTCGCTGAGAGTTCCGTGCGCAGCGAGCCGCTACGATCGAAGCCTAGAACATTCCATAGCTATTTTTTGTCCAAGTACCCTCGGACAAAAATAGTTATGGACCCCAAAGAAGAGAGCAAGACAAGTCAGCCGTCCTCGTCGGAGGGCGCGCGGCCGGCGCGGGCTGCGGGCAGTCCAGCAATAATTGATCTGCCTCATGGCGGGGCCGATTTCTATTGCCAGGGCAGCCCTCCGCCGGCGCCCCCGCGCCCCCTTCGCCGTGTCAGACGGACTCAAGCCCGCCAAGTGGGTTCAAGACACCACTTATTCGTAAAGACCCCACTATCTCCCTTAAGAGACCACTGAGCGCCTGGTACCGGGACATGATCCTGGTCCAGAGGATGCAGGCTTCCCGCTCCCTGTCGGACGGGCTACTGCCGCCTGCGTGAGTACGAACTGGGCATCTCTACGCTCTACGTCCCCCCTCCTACGCGGAGTGAAGCGCCCCATGACCGGCGACCCCGAAGAGGACAGGCCCAAGAAGATAATGCAAGTGACGTCACCCTTGGAAGCGGCGCGCCGCTCTCGAAGCGCCAGCGGCAGGGTGGAGACGGAACGCCCACCCATGCCACCATTGACACCGACACCCAAGAAGCCAACCAAGACCCGGGACATGGGGAAGCTACAAAGTTACCTCTCGAAGCTAGAGAAGGAGCAGAACCTCTCCTGGTTTAGTTACTCCCTGCCCGCGGAGAAGAGCGCCAAATTTTGCATTAGAGGCCTCCCATTGAAAACTGACTCAGGTGATATTGAAGAGGAACTCCGATCCCTGGGCTTCATACCCGAATTTGTGCGTCATATACGCGCACGACAAGGCAGGCCGGGCTGCATATTCTTCGCCCAAATGCAGCGCACAGCAGACCTCACCCCCGCGATCTACGAAATTACCGAGCTTTTGTGCATGCCCGGGGTGAAGGCCTGGCGAGGAAAGAAAGGGCTTACCCAATGCCACAGGTTCCAACAATTCCGGGACTCCTCACATGACTGCCACAGACAACAAGCATGTGTGAGATGCGGGGAAGCACATGCCGCCAGTGACTGCCCCCGCCCACGCGAGGAGCCCCCTACATGCACGAACTGCGGAGGACCGCACCTGGCAAACTCGGTGGGCTGCCCGGTCTTCCAGCAGGAAGCCAGGATAAAAAGGGCCGGCACAACAGCGTTGGCCGGGCGGCCTCCGGTACGCACTGGCAGCGTACCAGCGCAACCAACAACACCGCACCTAATCTGAGGCTGAGTCCAACGACGGGGTAAATATCACCCGTCGGAAACGCAAGGGTACGAACAAGAGGGGAGCCCCTGCAAAGAAAGACCCCAACAAGAAGGCAGTCGCCGTCCCAGCGCCGCAGCAAGAACCGAAGGCGAAGCCAAAGACGCGCTCAACTCAGAGCCGGCTCATGGACACCGAGCGAGCCATCTGCGTCCTACAAGACGTACTCGGGGCCATTAGGTCCAGCAAGAACGCCGTACCAATCATCCACGGCGGTGTAGCACAGCTACTGCAAACCAATGGCACAACATAAACCGCTTAGAATTTTACACTGGAATGCCAACGGGCTCAGATCGAAGATAGGACTGCTGTGGGTTCTACTTCAGGAACAGGACATTGACGTGTGCCTAATCTCTGAGACCCTACTGAAACCCATAGACTCAATCAAGATGCCCAATTACCACCTGTACCGGAAGGACGAGGTGTCAGATCGCAACATCGCATAATGCGGACTCGCTGTCTTGGTACGTCACAGGTTGATCCACCAACCCCAACTAGTTCCGAGCCCTACCTCCGACCCCAAGTCTTTCTACCTCCTCGGAGTGGAAGTCCACGCCGGCTATCCCATACGTTTGTTTGCTACTTATAAACCACCAGGTACCCGCTTTACCATCAGCGAAATGGTCCAACTGATGGCGGACCCCCTGCCCACCTTAGTGGCGGGGGACTTGAATAGCAAACACACGGCATGGAACTCTGCGCGCTGTTGCAGAGAGGGCAGGACGCTGCTTCGAGCTGCGGAGGACCACGGCTTCACCGTGAGTGGTCCGGAGGTTCCTACGCACTATCCCAACCACCCTTCCCATACACCTGACGTAATCGACATCGCGATCCATAAAGGCCTGGACAGCGTGTTGACGCAGGAGACCCTCCTCGAGGACCTCCAATCTGATCACCTCCCGGTGCTGGTGGTCATTGAAAGAAGACCGACCACGGTGACACCACCGGCTGCTCGCCAAACCATAGACTGGAAGGCGTTCAGTTCTGCTATGCACTCGAATACCCCTACGCTACCGATTACCACCTTTGAGGACGTCGAGCAGCTCGCCAATGCACTCACCATCTGCATTCAAGATGCCTCAAAGTCATCATCGCGCACCATGCCCAGCAGCAGCAGGCTTCCACCGCTGCCCAAGGACATCAGGGACCTACTAGCGAAAAAGCGACATCTAAGAAAAAGATGGCAACAGACTCGCTGCCCAACCCTCAAGCGTCAGCTCAACGCCCTCACCGAACAGGTGAGACACGAACTGAGGTCGCATGAAGCAGAAAGCTGGGATCGATACAAAGAGAACGCGGACGAAGATTGGGACAGCGTCCATCGCCTATGTCGCCAGATCTCTAAGAAACCGGCTCCAATCAGACCCCTCCTCGGACCAGATGGCCACCCGAGATACCACGCGGAGGACCGCGCCGAGATTTTCGCCGAACACCTAGAACGCCAATTCTGCCCACACCCCTGTGACAACGTAGCACACGTCGAGACGGTTACCCGGCATCTTCGAGAGTATCTCGCCGTCCCCATAGCGGCAGATGAAAACCCAGTCGTTTTCACGCCCGGGCAGGTCAGCAGGACCATAAACAAACTGAAACCCAGGAAGGCGCCTGGCCTTGACAACATCACCGGCAACATGCTACGTCACTTACCACCAAAAAGCATCACAGCTCTGACTCGCCTTTTCAACGGCATCAACCGCACAGGCCACTTCCCACGAGGGTGGAAAATGGAAGGAGTAATCATGCTGCCCAAGCCCGGAAAGAACACACTCAAGCCCGAGAGTTACCGTCCTATCACATTGCTACCTACGGTATCTAAGATGTATGAGAAGTTGCTACTTCTACACCTGGAACCGCACATAAGACCAAGGGAGGCGCAGTACGGATTTCGGACAGATCACTCCACCTCGCTGCAACTGACGAGAGTACTGCACCATATGACGACGGCCTACAACAAAAAGGAATACACCGCCACAGTACTCCTCGACATGGAGAAGGCTTTTGATAAGGTGTGGCACCAGGGTCTGCTTTATAAACTATCAATGTCACAGGCACCCCGTCAAATCACAAGAGTGGTAGCTTCCTTCCTCGATAAGAGACATTTTCGAGTGAAAGTGGAAAACGTTCTATCAACAGAACGAGCCGCTGAGGCCGGTGTACCTCAAGGCAGCTGCATCTCGACTGCGCCGTACAGCTTTTATACGGACGACATCCCGGTAGGAGAAGGCACACATCTGGCACTATACGCAGATGACGCCGCCTACTACGCATCCTCGGTCAACCTTAAACACGCAGCTAAAAAATTACAGAACACCCTCGTCACGTGGTCCCACAAGGTCAAATACCTGGGGATCACAATAGACAGCCACCTGTGCATGAAGCACCACATCGAACACGTGATAAATAAGACCAGGTCGGTCGCGCATCTACTCCGCCCGGTATTCGCCTCCAAAATCCCGCTCAGAACGAAGCTGGGAATTTACAAAACATACGTTCGACCTCATCTCACATATGCAGCCCCGGCATGGTACGCACTAACCAGCCGGACCAACAGAGGCCGCCTTCAATCCCAACAATCCCGCGTTCTACGCACAATCGTCGGAGCACCGCGCTTGGTACGAAACGCGACGATACACCGTGACCTGAAAACAAAATACATCGAAGATTTCATTAGCAGATTGTCGAGCGCAATGTTCGCGAGCGCCGACAAAGCCTCCCTGGCGAACCTGCACCTGCGCAACATAGCGCCGCTGCACGCCATTCCACCGGACTCCAAGGCCTACCAGCGAGAACTCACGGCCGGTGAGGCCGAACATGACTCGGGCACGAGCCCGAGACCGCAACCCTCTGAAGGGCAACGATAAACTGTTGTTCACCGCAACCCAATGACCCGCCGATATTAATCGGCGGCGTTTGATACTGCGACAAAGGCGCAGAGCGCCGTAGTGACCTCCGCGCAGCCTACGGCTGCGTGTCGACGAACAACTTTGGTAGTTCTATCTTGTGCGTCAAGGGTTGTGGGTTCCTAGGTGGATTCCCACCCGGGGCAAATATTTATATGTTAATATTTGTATTTTTAACACTGATATGCTGTACATTTTATAGTAATTTGGGTGGCCTATTTGCGAATTATCGTATGCCAAATGAAAAGATTTGTGTTTTATTATGTGACAGGCATCTATTGTGAAACACCACAGCCTAATTCGTTCATGGTTATCTCCAGATTCCTTTTATTTCCTCATATATTATTTCATATTTATTACAAAATATAAAAAATAATGAGTCCAAACATCTAGGTGTACTGATTTCGAAATAGATGAAGAATTCGTGATACATGGTGCCATAGATACGCGCCAGCTGTCTTTAGTTCCATGGAAGCCTAAACATCTAGGAGCATAGAGCACATGGAGCTGAGATCTTGGTATGTACCAACATAATATTATTAATTGGATCGTTTAGCCACAAGTACCTTCATAAATATATTATGTCAGATAGTAGGTACTATTATAGGTGGTCTTATCCATTTGATTTAAGCCATAATTTCTAGGCGACCAGTTAAATACATCCGTTTTAAACATATTTTGTGTTGTTCGCATTGCTTCTTTCCAATGCAATTTTTTTATATGCATGGGTTTAATTTTATCCCTTCAACACATTTCTGTGAGAAGTACATATAAATTGAGTTATGAATGTAACCGGTTAGTTTTACCGACTAGCCTACTAATCGGCACTATCCACCATATAAATTAATAAATTTTTTTTTAAATATTTTTGAACGTATAATTATGTTGCGATTTGTCTTGTCAGCAGTTGTCAATGTCACATACGTATATATTTCCTAACTACAATGAAATTTAATTAGATATTTCTGTTTGTTACTTGTATTCGTTCCGTATATTTATATTTCAAAGAGTAGCCGTTATTATTATTGTGAATATAAGTCATCATTATTATTGCATTAAACAACGTTTTGAAAGAATGTCATTGTAAGTCTAAATTTCTTTTGAACCAGGTCATTTACTACAGTTAATTGATAGCTACCACAACGGCGGGGCGAAGTAACATGCGTAGAGCCCGAGATGGCTATCAGTACCAGCCTATACCCAGGGCTCCAACTGAAGATGTACTTGAGCACGACAATGAGCGGATGGCCGAGGAGCTAAGCGGGAAAATAACCACATTAAAACATATGTCTATAGAAATAGGTAATGAAGTACGTTATCAAGACAAGATATTACGTGGACTTGATGATGATGTTGATAGAAGCTCTGGATTTCTTGGGAAGACTATGGGTAGAGTGTTAAAGCTTGGAAAAGGAAATCACAATTATTATATATTTTACTTATTTCTATTTTCCATATTTGTTTTCTTTTTACTGTATATTGTTCTAAAATTTAGGTGATCATTGATCATACAGTCAAATAACCCAGACTATTGATTTCAGTCCTAATTTAATATTAAATATCTATTCCAGCTAAATGTTGTAAATAAATCTATTTCTCTTTTATGTGTATCATTTTATTTTATTTGACTGCAGTTATCATCCCAAATGTTTGTAATAAAATGTCCATATATTTTGTCATTGTCTGTGCATAACATAGATGTTGTGTCTTAAATTTAATGATGTACAACAGTAAATTGTTTTATGGAAAAATATGCAGGGTGTAATTTGTTATACTTTTCTTATTTGAAAAGCTACAGTAGAATCCCGATTATCCAGATCAATTAAAACCGGGGTATTCCGTATAATCGAAAATCAGGATAACTGATTTCAAAACAAATCAAATAATATTTAAGTTTATTATTTTTTTATCATGTAATGGATTTTACTTAGATAATACATCTTTTTCTCGCAGCCAAGTTCCTGATGTGCTTCAGTCGTAACAACTGTATGGGATCAGATTTGTCCTGTCTTTTAAACTTCACTTTAAAGCAACATCTAGAGCTTCAAAGCTTCTGCGTGAGATGGTACTTGACATACATCCCCAGTTTCAGTCTCTTCTTCATCTTCTCTCTCGTTACTGTTAAATCTTCATGATTTCCTCATCCGTTAATATTTAAAATCCAGTGTCTTCACTATCATAGTTATGCCACTCCATAATATTAACTTCATTGCACCCTTCACCAATGCTAAGAAATTTCATTGCTTCGGTTATTTCTTTAAAATCATCGTGCGGTTTAATTGTAGAATCAGATATAGTTAATTTAATTAATTTATTCCATACCTTTTTTAATGTTTTAGATTCCACAGAATGTCCAACACAAAACGTAAAGTAAAATAAAAGACAACCTTTTAGTTGAACACTATCCCGCAAACAAATGAGACTGGGAGTACACCGTCGGAGACGGGAATCAACTTGTAACATTTTTAAATTAAAAATTTGAACCGAGACGAATTAGTCCGGATAATCGGAATTTTACAGTATTTTTAATCATGGTTAAGCTATATTAAACAAATATTATTAAAATTTAGTCTTCTTTTACTTCAAAGGTCAGTAATAAATAAATACAATTTTTTGGTCTATGTCACTTATTCCAATTAAATTTCTGACTGACAGGCCAATATAATACAAATAATATTTAAGTAAGCTATATATGGTGTATTGCCAAGGAACAAGCTAAGCAATGGAGTAACCTGCAAGTGGCACTGCAGTGTTAAATTTGTTTTTTAGTTATGTAGATTCCTAAACATATCTATTATAGTGTTTTAAAAGGATTTATTAGGCATATCAGATCCCTTACTTGAATTGAGAAATATATAAAGAATAAGATATCAGCTAAAGAAAATAACTTGGCCAGCATAAGGAAAAGAATACAGTCATATTTAGTGCTTTATTTATAAAACTTAATATGAATAAAGTTCTTTTAAAACATTACAATAATCTTCTCCAACAGCTTCATTAATTCCAATTCTCAATTTACATGAAACCTTTACTATGCAAGAACAAGTTTTTGCTGTATCCAGCAGGAATGCAATAATGCCACATGCATTTTGAACCTTTTCCTTACCACAATAATCAGTTAAATTATCTAGTATAATCGTTGATGGGACATTTTTCCAATCTGGGAGTGAAGATATACTTTCAAGTAAGGACTGCAATGACTTTGCATAGAGAAAGCTTATCATTCTCATGTAATGTTTGTTCAAAAGGCTTGTGTCTTGAGAAAGTTGTGGTAATTCATTAATTTCATCACACAGTATGTAAAGGACTTTACCCAACTTTGCTGAAGATAATGCATCTTCAAACAAACGTTTACGTATTACTACTGGATTTGAAAAATATAAGACAATATCTTTGGCTGTATCAATATTCATCACTTCTAATATTGTAATAAAACATTTATTTAGTCGTGACTTAAAAACAGAAACACATTCCAAAATGAATATCCAGAAATTTACGACCCAACCACCCGCTTAGTTAATTGTAAATAATTAAGATAAGAAAGTTACAAATTATATTGATATACCTAATCAAAGTTACAAAACAATATTACAGATTTAAGATTCTAGGTTATTTTAAATTTTTTTTGCAGTGCTGCCACCAACAATATAATGTTCGGATTAAATAATATTTCCATACTCTACATATTATTAAGCGGGATAAGCGCCTAGAAACATACCTAACATCTTGTGAAATCGTTGAAATTAAATAATAATGATACATTAAAAATAGTTTTAGATGGAGTTTTTAATGAAGACAGAAATAATGTCTTTTCCTATTACAGGGACTATTCATATAATAAAAGAGATCTGGGATAATTAGGATAATTAGATTTTTAAAATTACATATACATTTAAGAAAAAGCTGACTGTTATACCTATACCTATATAGGTATACCTATCAAGGCAGAGCAGAACTGGAACTAAAAACAAATTATCTATTTCCGTCCGTCTATTAAAACCATAAGGATTAGATATGCTGGTTTCATACCGGAAAAGTGTATAGTTGGTTCCTTCCATCAGACAAGTATGTTTTTGGATACAGGGATCAACTAAATACACAGGTAATTTAAGGATCAGGGAATTACATATGCTACTTTTGATACTTGTGCACTTTGATACTACTTTTGATGAATAGTTCCTATGCGATTTTGGTTGTTGGTGTGGTTCAGACAATGAAATATGTTATTTTTTACATCGGAAAATATACATTTCCCTTGGTTTTTCCAATGGAAATGTACATTTTTCGATTTGGGTTATTTCACGAAGGGATCGAAAAAAAAAATCCATGACAAATATTTCACAAATTATACTTATCCCTAGTGTATTTTTATGAATACTTGAGATTTGACTTCTAGAAAATTCCGATGTTTGCCAGTTTAGCTGAAATAATTTATTTATCTAGGTCTGATAATATGAAATCAAATTTTAACAGAGAAATAATATAGAACGGCCTTTAATGGTATCATCCACATTAACACTTTTGGATGGGTCGTCAGTCATATTAATCGAAATTTCCATACAAACTAAATATCGCCTTGTCGCAATTTTTTTAGTGCAGTGGTTGCCAACGAAGCAGACCGAGGCTGGAGGAGACTGGAATGGACTGGGATCAACAAGACCTTGGGGCATCCCCAGGTCTGCTGCTCTACCCAACCTATGCTAGTACCCTAGATACTCACACTACGATACTTAGAGTATAGCACCCTTCATTATTATCCACCTTAACCTAGAATACTCCTCCGCTATGTATAAGCTTTAAGTTAAGGCATGTTCTTTATACAGCCCCGTATAAAGAACATCACACTTAATTTCTCTACATGCTAGCCGGACTGACGAATGGCACACAAAGACTCCCGATTAATGTAGTTTCTTTGCGAGAACGCGTCTACGCCTCCGAGTGCCGAGTGCCGCGCGCTCTGCGCCTCTCCTTTGACCGGGCCTCTGATTATCCCCTCTTTAGACGACTTCGCTCACTTCTCGGTGAGTTTTCGCCGAAAAGTGAGCGAGAGGTGATGGTGGTGATCCAGGACAATGCATTGTCCGCCTCACGTAAGCGTAAGTTCGGGGACGCACACCGGGGGCTAACCGCTTTTCCCCAGAAGCTTCTAGCTTGCGTCCATACGTATACGCTACACAAGTAATTAAGTATTAGTCGTACACCCGATTGACATTAATACACAGTAGTACGTATATCCGATATTATCTTTAAATTTGTAAATTGTATTTTTTAATGGCTTATTGTTTTATTATATTTATCCGAAAACATATTACTAAATTACTCCTGACATTTATTCAAGCGGCACCGGAGGAGTGAGTGGGTCCCTTATACCCGTGCATCATTGAGCGACTCTGTGCCCGAGCTTCGTTAAGCGACTCTATGCCCGTGCATTATTGAGCGGCTCTATGCCCGTGCATCATTGAGCGACTCTAAGCCCGTGCATCATTGAGCGGACCTGTGCCCGTGCATCATTGAGCGGC
>JACJUM010002525.1:7965130-8093437 GCA_020976665.1 Heortia vitessoides | reverse complement strand
ATATATATATATATGCATAAAATAACGTACATCAGAAATAGGGTTATAAAGTTAGAGAAGCAGCATCAGTAAATAAAGTACGGAGACAGCGTTTCAGGTTAAATTTGTTTGGGGATTGCTTAATATTCAACGGAAGCTCGTTCCAGAGTCGTATAGCTGTCACTGTAAAAGAGTTTGTCAAAAAACTAGAGTGATGAGAAGGAGTTAAGAGCGAAAGAGTATTAGAAGAACGGAGATTACGTTCGTGAGAGGAAGATAGGAATTGGAATCTGTCCTTTAAGTAAATTGGTGCGTACTGATCAAAAAGTATTGAAAATAGTGTGGTTAGAACTCGAATTTTGCGACTTTCTCGAATGGGAAGCCAGCCGAGAAGAGAACGGTAATGGGAAATATGATCGTATTTACGCAAACCGAAAATGAAACGAAGACAGTTGTTTAATAGACGATCCAATTTATTAAGGAGTTCTTGAGACATATTAGTGCAGCACACGTCACCATAGTCAATTATGGGTAAAACCAAGGATTGAATAAGAACGGTTTTGGTTTTAGTAGGAAGAAAATATTTTAATCGATAGAGAGCACGAAGCGTTCCAGTAACCTTACTGCTGATTTCATTAACATGTGTATCCCAGGTTAAGGAAGAGTCGATAAATAGGCCAAGATTCTTAACGCATGTGCTGTAGGGCACTACCACGTTATTAAAAATAATTACAGGTACATTTTTTAAACTGGACAATTGCCGTTTGCTGCCCAAGATAATGGCTTGAGTCTTAGACGGGTTCACAGAGACACCAAACTTTTGTGACCAGTTTGTGATGTTGGTCAAATCAGCATTAATCCGAGCAATGGCATTGTCCAGGTCATTGCACTCTACCTGGGTGTATAGTTGCAGGTCATAAACGTATAGAAGATAAGAGCAGCCAATAGATTTGGTGACAAGGTTTATGAAAAGGGAAAATAATAACGGAGAGAGAATGCCACCTTGCGGCACACCAGCATCAATTGTCACCCACTGGGACAAATCATCTCCCAGGCGCACCGCTTGCTGGCGTTCTCGAAGGTAGGATGCGAACCATTCCCGAACCGAATCAGAGACCCCGACGTAGAGAGGAGAATAGAGAGGAGAACTTCGTGATTGATAGAGTTGAAGGCGTTGGAGAAATCAATCAGAATTAAGACCGTAAGGCGGGAGTATTCCATTCCAACTCTTACATCATCCAGGATATTTAGTAGATCTGTTGTAGTGCTATGTCCTGTACGAAAACCGGATTGAAAGGGACTTAAAAGGGCGTTTTGTAAGACATGGCTAGAGAGCTGTTTGTGTACAGCTGCCTCGATAATTTTAGAGAGATATGGCAAAATAGAGATGGGACGAAATTGATGGGAAGAAGTAGCGTTAGGTGTTTTAGGAACCGGGATAACATAGGCTTTGCGCCATATACTGGGAAAGGAGCCATGTTGTAGGGAAAAATTGATAACGTGGGTCAATGGTGGTACAATAAAGTTAAGTAAGAGAAAGATCATGCGGCGACTCAAATCATCATAGCCAACAGCATTGGATTTGAGAACTGAAATAGTTTAAAAAGTCTCATCTAAGGTTATAGGAGAAAAATTGAACACATTAGCTGTCGGACGTGGCAAGGAAGTGATTAAAGTTATAGTTGACAATTTTACAACGGGATCTAGTGTGGTAGTTAAAGAGAAGTGTTTATTAAGCTCGTTAGAGGAAATAACAGAGTAAGAATCGGGAGGGTTTAAAGTCTTCCCGAGACCCTGAGAATGCAAAAACTTCCACACGTTTGCCGAAGATGATGATTGAACATTGTCGTATATAAATCTACGTTTGGCTGATCTTACCAGTTGATTACAGCGATTCCGAAGTCTTTTGTATGTATTTAAATTAAAATCAGACCGGCCTTTTTTAACTTACTAAATGCACTGTCTCTTTGAGCCATGGCTTTACGAATATCACTAGAAATCCAGGGAGCAGGCGGACGTTTAAGACTAATCGGAAGAATAGGAGCGTGTTTGTCAAAAAGTTGTAACACAGAAGAGTTAAGAATGTTAACTTTGTCATCAATGGAAGACGCTTCCATTAATGTTGTCCAATCAAGTTCCGCAGCATCCTGTTTTAGTTTTTCAATATCCAGTTTTCCAAAACTTCGCAGATATTTTATTCTAGGCTTGACCCTAGGTGGCTTTAACTTGTAACTCAGAAATAGAAGGTCATGTTTAGAGAAACCAGGAGCTGGCAATTGGCCATGCTTAATTACCAAGTCAGGAGATGAGGTAATCATTAGGTCTATGAGGGAGTCAAACGCGTTCAAATTGTGGTGAGTTGGGTTTGATGGTAGAAGAGCTGCATAATTGAAAAAAAAATCAAATAAAATGTTTAATTTTTTTTCTAACGCCCCCGGACTTGTGGTGTATAGCTAGCTATAAGTACCTATGCTATTATACTTTGGTGACGTCTATGTAAATAATCCTAGGTATACGGTATAATAAGGTACCGGGGTCCACGAGGCCTTGGGGGGACCCCTAGTCACGCCCGGTCTGCTGCTCCCGCGATAGGTGGCCAGCGTTTGGCCCTGAATACACACCCTACGTGTCTGATCAAGACCCGGAGGACCCACGTCATGCCGCCATTACCCGGTAACTCGCTGCTCCGTAGTGGCCTAGGTATAGGCACTCATCCCCTGGCGGGGTACTTACCCAAATAAACAAAACGAAACATACAAATAGGTACATACCACAACCCCACACAACACATTGCCGGGTGCACTCCCACACCCGGCGAAATGGCAGGCATTGATTCCGGGTTCGCGGACTTCGCAAAGGCCGCCAACCCGGAATTATACGCGCAGTACCTGCGCCAACGCGCCTCTCGCGCGATCCCAGCGTCAGTCAAGCCGCACTTCCTCCGCCCGGAGCCTTCAGCCCTGGCCGGAATCGCGTCGTCACCGGCATCACGGTCTTCGTCGGGTGCCTCGCCTGTAACCAGGCCTTCTCCGCGCCCTCAGCGCTTCCCGCGTCTGCCCCGCTCCCCGCGCCCGCGCCCCTCCGCGACCCCGCTCGCCGCGTTACTTCACACCGCGCGTTGTGTCGCGATCACCGGCCTTTTCGATGAGGTCCGAATTACGAACGTACTAGGGTCACAGGAGGATGGCCTCAGACTCCGAAATGGAATGCCGAATCGAGTCGGCATCCGAATCTGAGTGTGCCGAGCGATCGGCCATTGACAACGACGACGGTTTCACAACCGTCGTCGGCAAGAGGAGGAAACGGAAGCCTACCCGTGACTCCCCCCCGCCCCCCCCGAAACGGCCAAGCCGCAAAAACCCCCCCCCCCCCGCCGCCCCGCACCCGCACCCGCCTCCGCTCAACCCGAGCCGCGCTCGGTAAAGACGCCGCCGCCGGTAGTAATCCAGGACAAAGCGGCCTGGAACCATCTCTCAACCGCTTTGAGAGATAAGAATATCCCTTATACCAGGGCCACTGCTACCCAACTGGGATAAGGGTGTAAGCCCCGACGGCCGACGCGCACTGAGCGCTCACGGCCTACCTCGTAGCAACCAACGTAAGTTTCCATACTTGCGCGCTCCCCGAGGAGCGAAAACTTAGTCATCAGTAGCTGCCGACTTAAAGTCGCAGAACTTACAGGTACAGGCGGTCCACCGTCTTCACCTAGGTCGTGGACGAGCGTCTCCGCTAGACCTCGTCATTCGGTCATTCGGCCTTCAGATGCTTCGCGCGACCGAGGCGCGTTAAATGCTTAGGAGACCATGGGACTGCCGAGTGCTCCCGCGCGCCCGGAACCCCGACGCCCCCGGCCTGCGTCTTGTGCGGCGAGGCGGGACACACTGCGAACTATCGCGGCTGTCAAAAATAACCCCCCCCGCGTGGGGCAATACCGTAGGGAGACCGTCAGCCGCGAAAATAATTTCGACTCCGCGCTCTGCCCCGCCTCCGGCCCAGCCCCCGATGGCTGGTCTAGGTTTCTCGCCGGAGGACCTAGACGAACTAATGGCCTTCTCAGCCGGCATTGCGCCCTTCATTGAGGAGATACCGCTCCTCCTGAATAAATTCGCCAAGGCGACAACTCTAAAATCTGTGGAGCATCCGGCTCTAATTAAGACCCTCGCCTCCTCGTAAAATCCAAATAAAAGTCCCTAACAACAGCGCGATCTAAACCCCGCTCGCTTACGTTGGCGTTCTATAACGCCAACTGTATGAGCGACCAAAAAACAGAGTTTGCTAAATTCCTATCCGAGCACGACGTGGACGTTTTTCTCGTACAAGAAACCTACCTCAAGCCCAGTAGGCGGACCCCCAATATAGCGGACTATAGGACTGTCAGGAACGACAGAGTCGGCCGCCCGGGCGGTGGGACTCTATATAAGCGTATGGTCTATTATAAGCGTAGTTTGCAATGTTACCCGGTCGACCCCCCGCCCGCGCTCACAGACATCGAAGTCTATTTGCCGTTTGGCGATGACCGGTCATCGCCCCGTCACCATAGCGTCAGCTTATTTTCCCCCGTCGGGGAAGCTAACAGAGGCGGATCTCGCAGCGCTGTTTGCTCTTGAAGAAGCCGTCATCATTGCCGGCGACTTCAATAGCAAACATATAAGGTTCGGTTGCGTATCCTCTACCCAAAACGGTACGAGGACGTGCAACCTTTCCGATAAGCTCGATTTCGTAGTGTTGGTTCCCCTGGCGCCGACGCAATTTCCTAATCAGACCCAAAACAGGCCGGACATACTCGACATGGCGCTCCTAAAGAATGTGGCATTGACGCTGTATTCTATAGAAACGATCTATGACTTGTCGTCGATCACATGCCGGGTATCGTAGGTTTGGCTCCGGAGACGGTGACAGTGGTGGACTGGAGGAAGCTCGGGAAAACACTCGCAGCTACCGACGCTCCCCTATTGAAATTTATCCCAGAAACGATAATTACTAGGCAAGACACAGACATCACAATCGAAGCTCTAACGAGTCACTTGACGGACGCCGTCAGGGGTGCGTCAAAGCAGGTTCCGGCGGTGAGAAATCATCGTCTGATCTTGCCCGAGGATGTCAAGGAACTCATTAGAGATAAGAAAGCCGCTATGCGGGCCTACGCCGTCTACAGCACCGAGGAAAACCGCCTCCGCGTGCGCTCCCTTCAGTACGCTGTAAGGGCGCGCATTAACGAGGTGCGGAATTCCCGGTGGGGTGATCTACTTGAGAAACTCTCGCCGTCTCAAGATATCTCAAGTCAGACAAGACGGCGAACATGCCCGCCCTCAATCGTAGCGCTACGTCTGCGCCCGCGCCCGTGACCATCGCCGCCGCCGCCGCCGCCGCCGCCGTCGCGTTCACAGACGATGAAAAAGCTGAATGCCTAGCGGATAGCTAGAATCGTAGTGCTCGGTAAGCACGCTCCCTTCGAGTCAGTCGTTCATTCAGTATGTCGACGACGAAGTCGAAAAAATAGAACACGCGCCGCCGACGGCGCCGCCGTTACCCGGTCGCGACCCGGTCACGCTAGTTGAGGTCCGTGACTGACGTCACGGACCTTGGTTCGCGTCCTTAAAGTCAACGAAGCCCCCGGTTCGGACGAAATAACAAATCGCGTCCGCGAAATGCGTATTCTCCCCGCCAATATTATTTGCCTGCTGGTGGCAATTTTCAATGCGGCGATGTCGGCTTTTCCCGACGCGTGAAAGGACGCCGTCGTCATTGGCATCGGGCGCGGGCGAGATGCAGCTGCCCTGAGGTACACTGGCCTCAGCGGCTCGTTCTGTTGATAGAACGTTTTCCACTTTCACTCGAAAATGTCTCTTATCGAGGAAGGAAGCTACCACTCTTGTGATTCGACGGGGTGTTTGTGGCATCGATAATTTATACAGCAGACCCTGGTGCCACACTTTATCAAACGCCTTCTCCATGTCGAGGAGTACTGTGGCCGTGTATTCCTTCTTGTTGTAGGCCGTCGTCATATGGTGCAGTACTCTCGTCAGTTGCAGCGAGGTGGAGTGCTCTGTCCGAATTCCGTACTGCTCCTCCCTCGGTCTTATGTGCGGTTCCAGGTGTAGAAGCATCAACTTCTCATACTCCTTGGATACCGTAGGTAGCAGTGTGATAGGACGTTAACTCTCGGGCTTGAGTATGTTCTTCCCGGGCTTGGGCAGCATGATTACTCCTCCCATTTTCCACTTTTGTGGGAAGTGGCCTGTGCGGTTGATGCCGTTGAAAAGGCGAGTCAGAGCTGTGATGCTTTTTGGCGGTAGGTGTCACAGCATGTTGCCGGTGATGTTGTCAAGGCCAGGCGCCTTCCTGGGTTTCAGTTGTTTTATGGCCCTGCTGACCTGCCCGGGCGTGAAGACAACTGGGTCTTCATCGGCCGCTATAGGAACGGCGAGATACTCTCGAAGATACCGGGTAACCGTCTCAACGTGTTCTACTTTATCACAGGGGTGTGGGCAGAACTGGCGTTCTAGGTGTTCAGCGAAAATCTCGGCGCGGTCCTCCGCGCGGTATCTCGGGTGGCCATCTAGTCCGAGGAGGGGTCTGATTGGAGCCGGTTTCTTAGAGATCCGGCGACATAGGCGATGGACACTGTTCCAGTCTTCGCCGTGCATCAGTGAGCGTCTCTATGCTCGTGCACAATTAGGCGGCTCTGTGCCCGTGCATCATTGGGCGGCTCTGTGCCCGTGCACCAGTGAGCGGCTCTATGCCCCTGCATCATTGAGCGGCTCTTGCCTTCATAATTTGTTTCACAGAATGTGTTTTCATCATATTTTCAAACATTTAAGCGTTTCCTACTTATAATTAACTAAGATCTCTTGAGAACGGTTGGCGCAAGGAAACTGAAAGTCGAACAAACAATGTAAAAACAAAATAAACCCATTAAGTTTTATTATGAGTGAGTTTATGCGTATGTTACAAAATATTAAATAAAAAGATTGTACATCTTGTTTGTGTTGGGTAACAGTAATAAACATACTCAAGGCAATGCCATTTTTAAAAAAAAGACTTTAATAATAAAAATTTATTTGCAATAATTCTACACGCCTAATATAAACTATACGAGACAATAAAGTTTACAATACTATTAAAGATGGAAAATGGAACAAAGATACTTAACCATACATATATTATTTTAAAATAAATCTTAGAACTCGTGTTTACACTTGGATGTTTTATGTATTAAAAATTTGTTCAGATTTATTTTATACATTATTTACAATAAAATATTTCGTTACATACCTCCTGTATCGAAATGAGAGTTATATGCAATAAACAGAACTGTGTTACCTACTGATAAAATATGACGAGAACAAATTACTGTTTTATGTCATAATAGCAGTTGCTTTCTTGGTTGTACATCATTTTAGACAAAAATGTTCATTTTATAAATAAAAATTTTCGTTTTACAAATAGTGTATAAATAAAAACAGAAGAGAGATAATATATCTCAAGGAACTTAATGAAAATGTGTATTTACAATGACACAGAATGAAGAACAGAGAAAATTAATTTACATAGCAAATTTACCTAATTATTGTAATAAATAAATGGTAAATAATGTAAATACATTATGAATTATATTACTCGGACTAAGTATGACCACAAAGGACAGTATCCCCTAATGCTAATGATATAATTTACCGTAGATAAACCCTTGCATACTGAATTGTCATAAATCTGTTTTAAGGCAATCATTTATACATCATGACCACATAGTGATCTCATTACTACTATTTTGTATCATATCATAGCAGAAATAGAATTTCGTACCAATCAGACATTAAATACTAAATGCCAGATTTTAGTAATGAACATAATTTGATGATGCATTTATTATTTTAAATTTGTCTCACTGCTTCATTACAAATAACAAGTTTTATCGTGTTTTTCTTGGGTGTGCTTATAAAATAAATTTTAGTCTTCATAAAGATAGCTGGATAAGGCTAATAAGATATATTTTTCAAAATAGCTACAATATACATTATTTCCTATGCTCAAGTAATATCAGTGTTTAATTTTAAGGTTATTTTATTTTATTCAAATTAACGCAATGTCGTCTAACCGAGATTGTCATACATATATCACTAAAAAGATCACAAGGTAGGTAATTTAAAGTAATACATGTCTACCTGTAGTCCAGAATTAATATAATGAATAGCAAATATTCGCTTTTTAAATTTCAACATGATATTTTTTTTTATTAAAATTTAAGAAAACCTGGAAGTAATTATATTATAGACATAAGACGAAATTAGGTTATGTCATCAGTTTTCAATTTTTTAAAATATTAATTGCACTTTTTCTGTACCACGTTTGACAGTCGGAAGATTTTGGAAATTGTAGATATTTAAAGTGGTGGTGGTCTTTTTATGAAATATACTGTACTTTACTACTTATGATTTAGATTGTTTATTATATGCACCTAGCTTGAATCTATGCACCTATCTTGATCTCTCATTCTTTTGTTCTATGACTTATATCTGAATAAAATATTGCTGTACTGTTGATTGACCAGGTTTCTCTAGAAAACTGCTTATTTTGTCAAGGATGGGTAGGCAATAATTACTCATTTTTTACTACGTAATTTTGTGTAAACATAACTGTATTTTTTATGATATAACTAACTGCTAAAGATGTGTTACTGAACTTAAATAATAATTTTAATTAATTTTGAAAACAAAATATACCACATCAAGTGGAAATTCATTAGTGTGCCTAATCATCGTTGCCATAGATGCCCCTGCATCTAAATTACAAGGTGATTAATAGCAATGTTCATTCAGATCACCTCATCCGGTGATCAGTCAAATATTCTAGATTCAAGTCTGGCCCGTGGTTTCACTCCTGTGCCTTGCCGGCTTCTGTGATGGATTCGTATTGCTCCTTGTCTAATTCGGTCATCGTTAAACTGCCGTCGGGCAGTAAAAGCACCACACGTCGTGTACCACCTGTACAAAACGTAATAATTACTTTTCTAGAAACACTATCCCTCTTATAACCTTTCGCGATGACAAATTGATTTCATATTATGATAGATTCACTGTCGGCTTTTAATACTTCCCGACACTGAAACGATGTACAAAGCTAATCTTAGCTCGAGACCGGAACAAAGGAACTTGAAGTCATCTCATATTTTCTATAAATTTCCGGGTCGTTAGGTATCTTTCACAACGTACCTGGTGAGGGCAGGTCGGCCTGCAGCAGCTGCGCGATGACCTGCGTGGCGTCCTCGCCGTGCTCGCCCTCCACCTGCACGGCCACCTGCTGCAGCGCGGGCGCCGCCTCGCCGCCGCCAGGGATCAACTGCTCTAGTTGCGACGGGTCGATCGCTAGCACGTCCTGCGCATATATATACATTGTTTTAAAAATGTACACTTACATTTTTTTATACAGTGAAAGACATACATCCGATGGGATGCTCATATAAGAGCTAATTCTAATTTTAACAGCAAATTAAAAAAGTTGTGCCCTTAATTTAAAAACTCTATTTTTAAAGTAAGGGCACAGCAACCCTTCTTGAATAGCATAACGTACATAAAGTTTTCTTATAGATTATCTTCCGCGCGCCTTCTCACCCGGGGTAGGCGGGACGGTCTTGTGGGATGCTATATAAGCAACGGACTTATAAAATCTGTCTTCGCAGAAGAGAGAATACATATTGTCGTACCTGCCCGTCCTCCCTGGTGACGTACATTACACCGGAGTCCCCGTCGGCGGCGCCCTCGACTGCGCCTTCTACCCCTTCCACACCCTCTGCCGCGACCAGCAAAGTTTGACCATCCTCGTTCTCGCCAGCCACCTACATATACAACTTGGGTTAAAATATGGTACTTAAAGATACAATAATTACGATTTGTATATCTAAATCTGTAGCTGAAATAATTACTTGTGTAAATTCGTAACTGATTAAAATCTAAACATTCCAGTAATTAAGCGATTACTGGAAGATTATAGACATCGTTCATTTATAAATAACCTATTGAAATTGTAAACTGTCGTAGGAAAAATAATTAATTTGAAAATTAACTGTGCCCAGAGTGATCCTGCGATTTTAGTCAGACCGTCTGTACATCTTGCTGGCCGCAATACGCTGCGCTTGCCGGTAAGTGATTACAGAACCTTACGACTCCTACGGCCATCGGTCCTACGTACCAAATACCCTGCCCACTGCCACTTCCAACTTACTAATCCGCCGACAAATGTCGGTAACTTTGTTATGTTACGAATCTTCTCATTCCTGATTCGAGCGCAAAGAAACTCCGAGCATTGCCCTCTCTATAGCTCGGTGAGCTACTTTCAGTTGGCTAATAAGGCCAATGGTAAGAGACCACGTTTCGCTGCCATATGTCATCGCTGGTCACACTTTGGTCGAAAACTTTCGACTTGAGACACTGAGGTATGTCGGACGAAATGTTTCGCAGTTTTCCAAACGCTGCCAATTGAGTTGTATTCGGCGATTGACCTCCTTCTTGAAGTTAGATTTTCCTAGTTCGAATATTTGTCCTAGGTATACATATGAGTCCACAACTTCAAGAAGCGAGCTCCTGAAATTATTATGATATTGTATCTTCAGGTCACAAGGTGTCGGCGCCACACTACTGATATATCTTTGGGATAATACGAGTGTCTATAAGCTGCAGTCTCGTTTACCATCAAGCAGACTCTTAAGGTAAACGGGAACTACACGGGTGAAACCGTGGAGCGCTACTAGTCACTTATAAGACTGTCCCAGATTGGTCGCCCTTCGCAAACCATAATTTCTATAGCACAGACGAACGAGAAATGTATAGCCCAGACCTGGTAGAGCACGCCGTCTTCGCCGCGGATCATGATGGGCGGGTGCGCGGCGTGCAGCAGGCCCACCTCCTCGCCCTCGTCGACGCCCACGCCCTCTTCTAGCAACTGCTTCACTGCACTCGCTTCCACTTTAACCTCAGACTGTGCCAAACATGTCACGTCACATATATAGATCATAATAAATAATACCCACACCGATAGAACTAATATTAAAATAGTAAATTATTTAGCTACTGAGGTCGATAATTTATTTTCCATTTGTGATGCATTTTAATACAATTATGTACTAATAAAAATAGACATTGCGTGAAAGATGATAATATGATTATCATTGATAGATGAATGAAATTATTGATGGTAGAATTACGATGATCATTACAAGGCTATTTGAGCAGAGGGTTTAGACAAACTTCGATCAAATGGAACACGATCGCGATCGTGTTCAAAGATGATGAATGATAATGAAGCAAATAAAATATGTCTATAAAACAAGATATATAAAGACTATGATATCAATAACATCGGCAGAAGCTGATGGTAAAAAAAAAGTAGATAATAGCCCGTCTTCTATTGTTTGGGATGATAATTAAGCTTTTATCTCTGTGTAACCTTAATGTAAAAAAATGAATGCACTTACGCCATCTTCATCTGTTAGAACAGGTAATGAAGGCTGTGCGCCGTCACCTTGAACAAGCATTCCGGTCGTACCACCCGGAGACATTT
Organism: Heortia vitessoides; assembly: GCA_020976665.1. NCBI lineage: Eukaryota > Metazoa > Arthropoda > Insecta > Lepidoptera > Crambidae > Heortia > Heortia vitessoides. The sequence goes on along the minus strand of JACJUM010002525.1, from coordinate 8,081,902 downwards.
CCACCTAAAAATATTATAATAGCATAATATATCTATCTAAACATTTAATGTCACGTTATTTGTACACTTCAAACTTTCAAACTACAGAACGGGTTATAATCAATTTTATTTACTGTGTACAGGTTGATCCGACTCAAGGGATATAATCGTTAATATCTCTATTTATATAAGCTTTCACGATAACCACATATACATACACTATCTACATAAATCACAGCAATCGCAGCGATTGCTAGGAAAATAAGAGAATAAGGAACCTTCATCAGCATGGTGGCAGAGTGGTGCGGAGGCGGCGTGGGTGCGGGCGGGGGCGTGGGCGGCGGCGAGGGTGTGGGCGGCGGCGTGGGCTCGCCCTCGGCGCGCGCCAGGCGCCGCCCCGTCAGCGGACACAGCGACAGCGGCCGGTCCGGGCTGGCCGGCGGGATGGGGCCCAGTTCCGTCGGGAACGGATCTTCGATACCGTCCGACGTCTCCGATGACCCGTCCGACTGCGATACGTACGATACACCACGATTAGTACGTATCAGGCTGAGGTCATGTAAAAGTTCGGTACAAACCTTATCGGCCCTTCGAAACAAACAACGTGAACTATTGAAAAATAGGGGCTCGACCTATAGAGAAACGTAAATACCAGATCGAAGTCGAATGTGACCGGCAGCTTCTCCCGGATGCGCACGATGTTCCCGCCGGCCGTGGCCACGGACGCGTAGGCGCCCCGCCCGCGCCCGCGCCCCGCGCCGCCGCGCCGCAGCAGGCTGTCGCCGCCCTGCGCAACCGGCGTTATACACGGCTTAGTTAGTCAATACGCTCAGACTCTAAGTACACCGTATACGCTTATAGTTGAACACGTTTACAATTCTACAACTCATATCATTTTTCATTTTTCAATTTGCTTAGTTTTGTATCAGTTGCCATGTCCCTAACGTTAAAGTGACACTGTAACAAAAAGCGTAATGCTAGCAAACCACAATAACATACCAAAAAATGTATTCAAAATTATGGTACACTAGCTTTCCGCCCACGACTTTGCCTACGGGGTCTTTACTCTTATCGCATCGTCGTCATTCCGGAAAGAAGTCTATGTCGCACTCTGACAGTTAAACGGAACAGTTTACCTGTCAGAGAGTGTAAAATACCTTCCCATTCCTCAGAGATATTTTTAACTCACAGGAACCAGCAATTCTGTGTCAAATTTCATTTAAATCTGTTAAGTACCGAACATCCATCCATCCATTCGTAGAATGTTCACGTTTATAGCATGAAGTTGGATTTAATAAAGTATCCTCCCCAAAAATAATCTCAATGAAAAACACTGCATTTAAACCTGCGCGAGTTTCTTGTTGAGTATGGTGACGGGCGACTTGTCCGACGCGGCGCCAGCGGGCCGCTGTATGGTGCGCTGAATGATCTTCTGTCCCGACGGCGTTATTATCGTCTTCTCTGTCACTTGCTGCCCGGATGCTGCGAACGATTTCTTCACCTAATGGAACAAAACATTTTATATTAATAAAATGCTGTGTGCATTTAATTGATGTTTCCGGTCCGCTGACAACAATTATGATACTATTCAATAATACGCTTAAAGCTTACATGTGGCGTCAACGCAGTCCGAATCGGTGACCCCTTTTTACTCTCTTCAGTCTTTTTCTGCAACAGTAACATGTAATTGTCAATCTGTATATATAAAAAAATCGACTTGAAAAACTCGCATATTAAGCTCTATAAAAAAAGAACACATAACGCACAAAAAAGGCTCAGATTCCAAGAATGAATTCTTATTGTAAAAATTACAATATAAGTTCAATTGTAACACTTTCATTTAAGCAATCGGAACTGGTATGTAAATATAAATATATCTTATAAATAATAATTTAGCATAGGTATATAATATTAGACATGTTAAATATATTTTTTTAATAAAAAGCAGTATGTAACTAAGCCGTGATATTGTCAATGTTGTAAATATAATATCACTGATTTAATTTTGTATTGTTTAATTTTTGTATTTCAATATTAATATTTCTGGTTTTGCTTTGTGTATTTTTTTTAATAGAGCTTAATGTGCGGGATTTTTCGAAAGGGTTTTCTTTTGTAAAAAAAATCATTATTTTGTAGTGAAAATTAATAATTAATGAGACTGCCGTTCTAATAAGACAAAAGACGAAAGAGAATGATAGACTTAGGAAAATTAGGCAATGAAATTTATTCAGTATTTCTGAAGAGTTATATCAAGCGGGAATTTACGCTTTCTCAAATCCAATCGAAAATTATTATATTCTTAGCATTAAAAGTCATGCCTTAATGCTACGTTACATAGATGAACGCCTAATGGTTGAATCGGAAGTACATCGTTGTCACTGGCTTATTTTGATACGCAAACGTTTGTCAAACGAGGCCGAAGAGCACTTATGTCTCATTTTTTTAAAAGCGTGATGCTGATTGACACTGGCCTCTTTCGCTTTCGCACTATAAATCGATCCACAATTCTCAAAAATATTGAGTACGAAAAAAAATCGTAACGTATGGCTTAAACTATAAGGGTTAGAAGCTTGAAATTTTGCACGGGGTTCCTTTTTTAACGTAGGGGGCACTAAGAAACAATTTTTGATATTTCACCAACTAAAGGAATAAAACAAGCTAGCTAAGTTAGTATAAAACTGCTGTTTTTGAAGTTATTCGAATGATATTTAATGTAAAGGTTCTTCATTGAAAGTCATGAAACGCGTGTAAAATCTTTGTTGAAAATCGTCCCTTTAGGGTATAAAAGTAGGGTGTAAACTTAGGGTGAAAGTTTTACAACTAAACGCGGGTGAGCTGCTATTCCAATGCTAGTTCTTATAAATCAGTCTTATCAACTTTCCAATAGCCAATAATAGTATGTAGCATAAGGTATTCGTTCGTTAATGTGTTATTATTTTTTATTCAAACACAAACTATCAAAATCGTTTGCATAGGTACCTGTTTAGCAGCCAATATCTGTTTTTTAATCACATCTTGGTCTATGCTTAGGCCTGACCCTATTTTGCCTGGTGTATCAATCTTCAATATTCCCGAGCTCTTTGACATTATGTACACACCTGTAACAAATATATAAAAACATTGAAACTAATGCCACAAAAAACATGCTCTATAGCTATTTAGATAGACGCGGCCGGCAAGTATTACCAGATAGGGATATACAAATATATCAACAGAACGGAACACAAAAGAATGGTACACATTTGTTCAAAAATGTAGTACAAACTAACTATTAGATAGATAAAATTAACTAATCTACTCGTAATTTATTTTAGACAGATTTGTTTACTATCGAAAAGGAATATTTTCACAATGCGAGCGTAAAAATAAGCTTCCTATTCCTCCTATCAACTCTGTAGATCCTCATTCATTACTACATCATGTAGAAGTGTTGCAAATTTAAAAATATCCCGACACAGGACCGTTCAATATTTTAGATATATGTATATACTAGTCGAATCGCGAAGACACGCCATAACGCGAGCAGTCTGTGGTCTGCGAACACGCAAAACACGCAAACATGAGCCAACGTATTTACCGGTGGAGAGATTGGGCATGTGCTTAGGATTGATTTTAATGACGCCCCTGATGTTCGGCATGCCCTGCCCGCTGAGGCCCAGCGACTTCACCAAGTCCGTGTCGAGCGACGGCGGCGATGACTGCCCGTTCACCACTTTCTTCTCGGCTGCAATTATTATTTCTGATGAATTACCGACTCGCTTTTAGCACTACGCGACAGGCGAACCGGTCATGAACCGTCCGATCGAACCAGGGTGGGCTTTTTGTCTCCGGACTGAACTGCACATACACATCTATTCGTATTCATCTTCTCTCATAACAGCCTAACGAAAGCGACTCAAAATATATAGGGCAACGCATACGACGGATGGATCTCGGCACTGTATATTTATCAAATTGAAAAGCCATAATAGATGCCCGAAAAGTAATATCCGGAATACTGTGCCGACCGCGGGTACAGAGAAAAATCAGAGAAAATTTTCTTATTTCTGTTATATTCTCTTATCGAGAGCTAAAGAAGAAATCGACCATTCGTGCTTACGTTTGACTTCGGAGTCGGAGTAATCGTCGTCCTCGGAGGAGAGTTCCTTCTTCAGCTTTTTGGACGCGGGTTCGTCGTCGGCGCCGCACCACGCCTTCACCTGGTCCAGCGCGCGCACCTTGCTCGTCCGCTGCAGGCGCCTGGAATATAAATTATTATATTGCGAGTGTCTTAGCATTTTTATAGATAAAAACTTAAAAATATTTGTTTAAGATGAACTTCAAAACTAATGGGCAATTTTAATTATTTTTAGCTTCCTGCATCCGGTTTCATCCGACTTGAGTGATAGGATAGTTTGTATCTCAATTTATAGGCGGCACAATATTTTTAATGTTATTCATAATACAGTTAAGACGTGACGTGTGTCGTTAGCAAGTATATACTGATGACTTGATGGTTGTGCGATCGAATACAGGCCACTTTGTGCAGCGGCAGTGATGTCTGAATGCAAGTAAGTCTGTATGAAAGTAAAAAAAAGCATTTGAACTACAAACCAAATTAAATTGGAAAAAAAATGAGCCGAATTGTTCCGTTGCTTTGGTCCGCACTTAGTAAATGAGAAAAACAAGTCTTTTTATTCACAATTTTATTAAAACGGTTATACTTTTGTTAAATTATCCTTAAAATAAAAATGGACATAATTTTATTTGCAAACTAGGATTATATGAACTTGATATTTTTTTGTAAAAAGCGTTATATGATAATTAATATATTAGGAGACATTATTTATTAATATGAGTCGCGTTCTGTACTTACCCTGTTGTTGTAAGGGCTGGGCTATTGTCAGCCTTTTTAACCACTTGCTTGACCACCTGTGGCAGTGGCGTACTTATTTGTTTGACCTGTAAACAGGAAAAATTGACTCTAACAAAATATTTAACAATAAATAAAACTACTACGACTACTACTATTCTTGATTTATATAATAATAACTACCACTAGTTAGTTTTAAACGTTTAGGTGACGTATTCCATCAGTTGTTTTTTAGTAAATAAGGTTTGGAGTTATATTTAATCTCTTATCAGTACGTTAGTCTATATTTATAAATATATATTCCAATATACAAAGGTTACCAGAAAGAAATTACTTTGCTGTATTATAGTATAGTTTTATTTTAATACAAGTACTATGTTTTGTTTGTCTCTAACCAATAATTGCAGTTCTAAAGAAAATGAGTGGTTTGTTGGCATATGTCGCATTTATCTTATTATTAATTAAACAAACGAGAGTCATCATATTAGCCATTGGAAGTCCACTGTTGGCCTCTCTAAGAAAAGAAGTATTTTGCCATAATTGCCGCACTGGGCAAGGCGTTTTGGCAATCGCAGAACGCAGCTATCCCGACAGTGAAGCCCCCGCCTTGTGTATTTGAGCCACACTGTTTTAGATGGATATACCGCCATCTATCTAGTAATAGTAAGACTGTTTGGGCTTTCAAAGAAGACTCAGAACAAGTATTAACACATGTAATTCAGATACAGAGCTGAATAACATAGGTTTTTCTAATGGAGGATGCCAGAAATACTGCCGGAAAAAAAGTCAGCATTAAAGGTAAAAAAAGGTACAAGAACGAAAAGCTTGTTCAAAGCCTTCAAATCATAGAATCTCGATGCTAAATGCTCATATTTTTATTTTTCTAATAATAGCCCTCTCTATGTAATTATAACAGTTGATGAAAGAAATATGTGCCATTGTAAAATGGCTAATGCAGCACGTAAAATAAAAGTGCTTTTGATCTAACTAAGCGCACTGATATCAGAAACAGCCTGTGACACTAAGATAAATAGTGATATTGTTCGAGGCAAAATACTGTGGTTTGAATGGGTAAGAAAATAATAAAGATATCTGTAAAATGACAGGCAATGCAAATCTATAAACAACGTAAAGAGACTTCAAGAAGATACTATAGAAGACATAATGAAGAACTTTCAAGAAGAACTGAAGACTAAAAGAAACATATTTTTAATATAAAAACGCATTTGAAAAGTTTTCGCTAATGTGTTGATGAGATCAGAGCAAACGAAGCTGTAATATATAGTTGATTTCAGCGAAAATTATAAATGTAAATGTACCAAAGAAATTCATTTGATCAATTTGGAGGCTCTCGTAATCGTGTCACTCTTCACACAGATGAGGCTTGCGAATATAATGAAGATAAACATTATGAAGCTTTACCGTTTTGCACTATAATTCCATGGAATATTCATCAACCAGCTGCAATATAGCCATCCCATTTTAATAAAGATTATTGAAAATGGAATGGCACATATTGACACTATTTATAATTTTTTCGATGGCCTATTTTCGCAATATCGTCAAAAGCAATTTTTTATTTGGCATCATTTTTTGAAGGCAAGCATGGCAACGGTCCTACAGACGGTATTGGGGGGATATTAAAACAGCTAAACAAAGTGGCAATAGGAATGGAAGTTACTGATGCTCTTCAATTTAAAAAGTTTTCAAGACTTGATTAAAATTTAATTATATTACGCACCAATAAAAGAGATAGACGTGATTCAGAAGGACATTCCAAAGAATCTTTTGCGTTTTCCTGGTACAAAAGAGGTGCACCAAATATTTTCAAAGAGTCACGGCTAATGTCCAACTAATGTCCAGAAATTTGAGTTGCTACTGTTCTAGAGGATTATGCGAATGCCAATGCTCAAGATATGCCATTGAGTCCCATTTTAGCACCGGCAAATATTAGCAACGACACATTCAGCGATGTTGACGACGTACCTTAAAGTATTTTGGCAGTCCTCGAATAAATACGACATTACATTCGCTGAATTGCACGAAGGTTTACGCAAGAGCATATACAAAAGTGTATACGGATCGTCTGATAGCTCTGACAATAAAAATGACATTGCAGAGGAATCACAGATAGACGTAGATGACGTCAGGACAAAACAATTTATTGCCTGGTGTAGGTGACTAAAAAATTTACAGTATAAAAGGTAAATTATACGTTACATTATCGTGCATTGCCGAAACCAATATCGATGAAGACGGTGAAATCAGTTACATTCTTTAAATGTGTTCATTCTTAAAACAGAAAACTATTTGTATTGAATGAGAATCATAAATCCGATGTAGCATTCAGAGGCACTGATTATCTCATTAGTTTATAAGTGTCCATGTAATATTATTATTTTTTTAAATAGTTCATGTAGTTGTGTATCTCACTGGATCCTTATATGATATACCCTTAGGATTCAGTGAGACAAAGGACATACAAATATTAGTAATTTATTGAGACAGCAAAGTACAAGAGACAAAAAGTATTTAAGATGATTAAAGAGGGTGTTAATGTTTTATATTAATTAGCTATCACGTAAATAGATCTGTTCATTATTGAATAGTTTATAGTAATGTAGATCCTTTAGTAAATAAAAATATAATAAAACTAATAATTTTATTGTTGCCCTATTTGTGTTTTTTTACATAATTTACAGATTTAGATTAGTTTACAGAACTAATACAAGCGATTTTAATTCTTGTATATCCTTTGGACTCCCGAGTATGTCTTATGGACTACCGTTATCCACTGGGCAACTATTTTGTCCCTGTATTCTAAAGACACATTATCTTTAGAATTACTTTAAAAAAACAGGTTTAGAAAATTCTCAAATATGAATTTAACAATTAAAAGTTAATTCATACTGTTAAATATCACGAAATAAATATTATTTTAGAATTTAAATGAAAAGTTCATTACATATTAGGTTTTTCGTTGTCCAGGAGACATATTATTGGAAATAACTTATAAATTAAAAGTCACGGCATTTAGTTATGAAAAATAAATTGAAATCCACCTTATATTAAGTTAGAATAAAGTGACGGCTTACAATTTTACTGAGTTTTAAATGGCTCAGAAGCCTCTTAGTTCAGTTGACTAAAGGACTATCTTAACTAGAATCATGTGGATTTCAGAAAATATACTATTTTACGTAATAGATCGTTCTACTCTATGTGGATTTTTAAAATATAAAAAACATCGATAGCTTATATGTTACCAATATAAAAGTAAATATATATATATATATATATATATATATATTATCATTGATGTACACTTAAAAGTTGATTGACCCAAATATTGTCTATGTTATATGTTGTTCATGGTGTGTTGGTTCAAACACTGATACATGGTAGTGAATGTTGGATGTGGCAGAAGAAGCAGGCAAGTAGAACAAATGTTGTTCAAATGAAAGCACCCCGAAGTATGTATAATGTGAATTTGAGAGATAGATTAAAGAACGGTAAGATATAAATGTGAAGTCAAAGATGATACTGTGACAACAATAGAGAAAGAAATGTTGAGATGGTTTGGTTTGGTAGAAAGGATGGATGCAGGTAGAATGACTAGACAGTATAGAACGACACAGGCGAAAATAGAGTGGTATGCCAAGATCGTAGCAAATAAATAGTCTCTGCCTACCCCGACCCCGATGGGATACAGGCGTGATGTATATATGTTACGTATTAACAACCTGTTGAAAAATTTAAATTTTGCACCACTATGAATTCTTAACATATGTAAAGAGTTAATCTAGTAACATGATATAATGTAACAAACAATAGAACAACACAAGTTGTAGTTACCTGCACTGGATGCTGTTGTTGCTGCTGCGCTCGTAGCGCCTTTAGTTCTTTCTGCCGCGCCAGTTGTTTCTCGAAAGCTTCTAATAAGTGCTTGCAGGTCTCCATATTTTCCACCGGTTCCCAGGTGTTTTGTTCGCTGGTATCATAAAATTAGTACATTTGTCAACTATATATGTGTAGGTGTGTAAAATACAAAAAACGGCATATTACTATCGTTTTTAAGTATAAATTAGATAAAAGTATAGGAACAGATAAAATAAAGTAAACAACTATTACAAAATAACAACTTTACCTGCGGTTATTTAATTTTGTTGAAATTGGTGTAAGAAAAGTCACCTTAACGAAAAAAAATTAAATAAACTCCGTTATAAAGCCGTTACAAATTCGAGTTTTACAAAATAGCTGTGCCCACGACTTCGTCCGCGTGGAAACTTTGGGCAACATATTATTTTGTATATTCTCAAAACGTATATTTTTCGCCCGATTTTGCCAAATTTTTGAGTGATGCTCCGCTTCTATTAGTCGTTGAGTGATGTTATATGGCCTAAGTAACTCCTTATTATATCAGCTAACTGTCAGTAAAAGTCTCCGCAAAATCAGTTCAACCGCTTCAGATATAATCTCAAACAGACAGACAAAAATGTAATAAAGCATATATTTTGTTTTATGTACATGTGCATTTAATAAAAAGCAGTTATTTTATTATAATAAAGATACACTATAATTTGATTTATTAATAATAGTGCCCGCGTGAATGGTAGATAATATACTAACGTAACTAACGTAACTTAACAACACTTAACAATGGATTTTTTTACTATGTGAGTAACGAACTATACTAGTGCGCCAATCGGTTCCCGCAGAGTAAGACTAAGGTAACCGACGACCGACAGATGGCGGTATATCCATCCGGAACAATGTAGCTCAAATGCACAGGGTGGGGGTGGGCAGCGGTATTCCCGTTGCAAAAACACTCACTGCAATTACCAATACGTATGCCAATCGCGGCAATTATGGACAAAGTCCCCCTTCCACGGGGAGGCCAATATAGTGGACTTCCAATGGCCGATATGATGCACCAGTGCGGGTGCCGATGGATTTCATGGGACCGGCCATCGGCCTCCAATACGATTTAGCAACATTCTAAATGCGCCTACGGTCACGCCTCGGGATGGATGAAAGACCTCGGACTCACTGCGGATAGCCCTCCCACTTGAGCAGGTACTCGTACTGCTTGCGGCGCGGGTTGAATCGCTTGGCGAGGATCTTCTCGACGACGTACTCGCCCGCCTCCGCGGGGTCGGCGCCCTCGCGCTCCGTGCGCCGCGCGATGCGGTCCTCGGGCGGCACGCGCTCCTGCGCGTTGCGGACCGACTCCTTGTCGTTCAGGTCCTAAGTTCGGTCAGGAAGGACAATAATAATTCAATAATCGTCATCTTATTTAAAGAACGCATACGTATTTCTACGATAAATAATAATCGAAGCGATGAAATATACGACATATAAAACCGAACATATTAAAAATCAATTTTTTTTAATCAAAGCATTCTTTTTATATTTTTAAAGAGAAGGAGCGTCCGCTGTCTGGCCGCTTCTCTTTCCGATAACTTTCACTTTGATCTTTTAAATTCCTAAACAGTTTTCAATGCAGCGATCGGATATAGATACTAATTCAAGCGAAAGTATTATATGTATAGTACATACATATGTATACAAGTGCACTAGACATAAAAATTCGTAATAAACAGGTTTTTGTACACATAAATTAAAAAAGCTGGCTCAACCTTACAAGATAAATTAAAGCAGTGTAGTACAGAATTGATGAATGATGCTAACTCCGTGATTAGTAACGGGTAAAGGGTTATTTGCCAAACAATTTTATACAATACAGAATTACATCCTATTAATTAAAACACAATACATATACTGTATATTACAACATTTTATGAAATGAATAATAATAATAAATTCCCACAACATCTCATACATTGACCTAACTCTGTGTTAAGTCACTTAAAGCGCTTGTGCTAAGGACGCCTGACAACAGAGGAGTCACAAATAAACTACTTGAATACATATATACACATTTAACACCCATACATAGAACAAACCCAAATATCATCATATAATTGTTTGCTCTGGGTGGGAATCGAACGCACGACCCTTGGCGCACAGACAGAATCACTACCATCTGCGCCATCAGGACCGTCGACACTAGTCATCTAAACATGCTTATGAGATTTAGAATCTATGTGGGAATTATCTGGAAATTAATAAAATAAAGGAATGAGCCTAGCCGAAATAAAATATTATTTTTTTGTCAAAAGTAAGAGCAACTCTTTCACAGATTTGTTTGTTGTTTGATGCAAGTGCAATGAATGTAATCATAATTAAATAACAAACCTTCTTTATATTTTGTAGTGGAGTCTTGTTTACAACAACCTTTTGAGGTGCACTGCCTTTAACTATGCCATCACTTTCTTCACCTGAAGGTTGTGTCTCAGAGTCTTCCTGTGGGATTAGATTAAGCAAAATACAGTAAGGTAAGCTAATAACTTAATTAACCACATATGTTTGATTGAACTTACAATTCTGACTTGTTTTCTTGGTCTTCCTCTTTTCCTAACTTCTTGAGTAGCAGGAGTTTGAACAGGGACTAGTTGATCTTCAGTCTTAAGTTCCATCTAAAAAATATTAGCAACCACTAAATCGAACAAATAAGGTATTATAACTACTATACTTTTTGTAAAATCATGTGAAAAAAATATTAATTGGTTCATGTAAATTAGTTTTTAATAAAATTAAATATACTAACAACTTTAGCATGGGCAAATTTAGACAATGCCTGAACATTAGACCCAGCTGTTATCCAGGCTGTCCGCTGGGCTTCAGCCATGCGGCACCACTGCTGGTAGAGCTTCCAACTGTTGTCTGTACTAATAACCGACCCATCACGTGCTGAAGAACACTTCCACAAAAGAAAAGCCCAAACCTGAGCCTTACTTTCATTCTGTAAATATATACATATATATTTTAATAGCTTTAAAAACTTTAATATATTTTAGAATAAAAATGCTACTTTGTATATGTCACACAAATTTTTGTGTGAAGTATGCAAAGAAGCCTTTATTGATACAATAATTATGTTAATATAAAATAACTTGTTATTAATGCAATAAAATCAAATGATTGTATGAATGTTTGATAGATACTCAATAGTTCCAGAATCAGGTTATTAAGAATTTTAGTAAACAAATTTGTACACTTATTTTATATTAACTGGATTACGAATATAGACAGGGACAGGGATATAATAATCAAAATCTACTGCATTTGCCATCAGCTAATATTTTGCCAGAGCAAGGTACATCTACAAGCCATACACTTAGCAGGTGACATAACTACTATATAAACGCTATGTGGCAAGTAATGCAACACAAGCATATTTTTGCGATTGATCTGTTAAAGTGTAGTAAGGAATTACTTTTAAATATACTTACACTATCCCTAACTGGGGATTTGCTGGTACAATTGCTGCCACTCTTGTGTTCCTTAAACTCTTCCACAAAATGGAAAGCTGAGTGGCACTGTCCACACACTAAGACATCCATAGTTGCCATTTGTTCATGAGCTTCTAAAATTATAAACAAAATTCTTAGAGCAGAGGTAACAACAATATTTACAAATTGTTATTAGATGATTTTTATAAGATATATTACTTCAGCAAAGTAAACCAAGAGTGATTAAGATATTTTTTGCCCAATCTTTTTTCTATTTAGGTATTTACCTTTTAATGCAGTGGGATTTTTAGCAAGTTCATCTGGATTTCCGAGAGGTATGTCTTCACTAGGTGGCGTTCCATCTTCTTCCATGGAAGTCATGATTAATAATCTGAAATGCAGATAATAAAAAAGTGCCGTTGATTATTAAAATTTATTGAAATAAAAAAAATAATAACCTTCAAATAGGCCGGCGTCTTCCCGCCAACTCATTAAAATCAACTATCGCGTACCTAAATTAAAATTAAAATCGTATCTGTTATAACAACTCACATAGAAATGTAGCTCTTGCTAACTAGATTCGTTTAAAGATGTAAGGGGAATATATTAAAAATTAGATACCTACTTAAAAATGCACTAAATTGGGTGAATTCTTCAAACCTTTCACTAACATCAGCTTAGGACACATTTACGTTAGATATTTTGTTCGTGGAATAACCTAATGAATATTTTAATTCACTGTTTATATTAAACCAAATTAACTAAGACAATGTCACTTACCAAAACAATATTTTTTTTCTAAAAATGAAGAAACTTCACAGAATGAAGCTCAAAACGAAACAAATCACTTCAAGAATCGAATATTTTATGACAAAAAAAACGCGTCACCGACATCTAAAAAGTGCCCCCTAGCGAACACCGACAAACTTTGTTTTCACACACTAAGAATTCCTTACCAACCAATCACAGTAAGGAATCTGTAAATATCTGCCAATTAAAAAAAAGCGATCGTCAAACATAACGTAACAGACTTGCTGTGCATAGAAAGACGTAATTTTATGCCGACATATAAATCTTTGCCGACAATTTATACCGACATACTGATGTTTTAATAATATTTCTGTAGACTAAGATATAATGATGTGTTATTTTTTATAAATAGTTAGAAATAAACCTTTCTATTAACTAATTTAATTTCTTTTATTACTATGCGTTAAAAATATAAATTTACAATATAAATTGATCTATATATATATATATATATATATATATATATATATATATTGTATATTTCCTATCTTCGGTGATATTCAGGCATGAACTCATGAATAACAGCTAAGACTGGATTGAATAATTTAAACATTTGATATATTAATAGCTAAACAAGTTGTAGATATAATGTTTGTGTTTAAATGCATGGTTTATAGTACGAACAAAACTTGATCCGAAACATTCCCAGGACGATGTCCCGCTGACAGTTAACATCAAGTAAGATTGTAAGTTAAATGTAGGAGTTGGTATATTAATGGAGGTCCATGGCTACTAGGTTTTTACTGTTTCGCTTACTATTATATCTACGTCCATCCATAAAAACTAAAGTAAAATTGTCCACACATTGCCGATTATATAGTCTATGTAAATTGCAAGGTACCTATATATTTTTTTGTGTATTATGAATAGTTATTGGCTCTACTAAACTTATGAAACCGTTAACATTGTCGGGTATTGTAAACGAGTCATTTAAGTCCGTCGTTTTGTCCGACAGTAGAAATTTAGCGTATGACACATTAAAGCAACTATACGTACATTAACATACGTGAAAGAAGACGAAGGTAAGAGTTAACCCGAAAAAAACTAGAATCAAATTCATAACAGTACATATGCATTTGCTATATTATTTTAATAGAAAATATATCATCTTTAGTAGAAATTTAAATACGTTTTTAATTTCTCCTCCGATGGACCACTGGTTGCGGACCATTGCTCTCTTAGCAAATTGTAAGCAGCAGTAATTTTGTATTAATATTTTATTTATGTTTCATAATTCCAATACTGAAAACAGTCTAAACACGTTTATAAAGTTACATGTTCTGAACCGTACAGATAGACTTATAGCTAACAGGTAAATAGTTAGAACCTGTTTGCAAATTATGAATTTTTAATAATGCTTTTCAATGTAAAGCAGCGGCCGACTAGCAAGGAAGGACCACAGTGGCAAACTGATTTAAGTATATGAGGGCACAATCGTATATAATTTGTAATATATGATAGTTAATTACTAAGCGATGTAGAATATATAAAAGGCCTTAATATAATAAATTATAATACCTTATAATAAAAATGATAAAAAGTAGGTACTTACTCGCTACGTTTGAATACATGCTCACTAAAACTCATGTAACGTTATTAATTAAATTAATAAAAAATAGCCATGAGGTACTGACAGAATAGAATAGTACTTCTCTCAGTACAGGGTGTCGTAAAAAGCGACTATCGTACGAGAACCGACAGATGGAGGTATATCCATTCGAATCAGTGTAGATCCATGGACACCTATCGTACTTTCAGTGCGAATTTAAATAGATTAGAGTAGTGCAGTTGAACTTGGATGGCTAGGTTAAATAAGAAATGCGACTATTAAGAAATAATTCCAATTATTTCACTTTTTTAGGGCCGTGTGTTGCTCTTGGTGTTCGATAAATAATAATAATAATAATGTGAGATTTCAATTTCAAGGATGGCATGAATGGAATCCCCAAAATTTACTATTAGTGTAAAATCTAGCTTGTTTGTTTATAAACTAATCTTACGATATTAAACTTCTGTGACAGCCACATACTTATATGAGTCTGTGAGCGAGCGACTCATTTGTTTTGACGAACGTAAAATCAATCACTATTAATAGAGTTTACTATATCTTCCATATATATAAAAAATCGTAATTCTCCGGGATTAATTGCTTAAATAGTGAAACGATTATAATGATTTTTGTTTACTGTGTATAGTTGAATTCAACAAGATATAGGATAGTTTATATCTCAATTTGTAGTAACAATATATTTTAGTATAGTAAAGACAAATAACAAGGGTAACTTTCAGGGGGGGAGAGGGGGTTACCCCCTGACATGATATAACGGACTCTTTCACGCAGTCTACTCAATGTTTTAGACTCGTTACCCCAACGGCCTGTGGTGGGCACTAGACTATCCTGGAGTGGTGAGTAAAAAAGAGTAAAATGAAAAAAAATCTTACATAATATTATTTTTATGTATTTTTTTTTGCGTAATTGGGACATTTTTCAAATAACTTAAATTTTTAAATTTATGATATCTTTCGAATGGAATAGCCAAATTGAATAAAACAAAAAATTATCTAATGGAATCGAATAAATAAAAGTGTTTTGCGTTGGTGTCGACTACATATATTTTTCAAAATAAAAAACCACTTACTGTGACTTAATTATAATAGTTCAACATATGCTGTCGCGACGTTTTTTGTAGATAATAGAATTATATACTGCAAAGTTGTAGTACCTACATTATTTTGTTCTATAGTCAATAATTTTTGCAGCGTACGCAATGAAAGATTTTTTTTGGGAATTTTCTCACACCTTGGTTTACATTATTGTAGTTTTAGTACGGATCTCTAACTTAAAATATATATATATATAGCCTATGTTCACAGGAGATAGTGTAGCTTCCTAACAGTGAAACAATTTTTCAAATCGGTCAAGTAGTTTCGGAGCCTATTCCCGTCAAACAAACAAACAAACAATATCTTTCGTCTTTATAATATTGTTATAGACAAGTGAACCGCCCGGGCTTCTCACATGTGCAATGAAAATACTAATATGGGGCAGTTTAGGTAGAATAACAAATATTATGAAAGTTAATACTATAGGATCTCTTTATACGATTATTACAGCTGATTTATATGAGAGAGCACAAACACGTTTTAGTGGTTATTGTATAGGCACGACCGGCACTGCAATCGGGACGTAAAGTCCGGTTTAAATGTAATCTTTTTGCAATAGGTATATTTTGTTAAATTATATTGTTTTGTAAATTATTTTGCCAATTTAAAAGTGGTGTACTTAAACAACTCATGATTTATCTGCTATACAGCTGTCTGCTTTATGCCTTTGAACTAATATTGTCTATGACATATCGAAAAGAAAAAATAGCGATTTGTTGCGTTTGATATTGACTGACGCATCGTGGGACGCGTAAATCGCGCTTTGTATTTTATTTATGTTCGTTATCCCCTACTAATAAAGAACTGTTGTGAGTATTAAGTAAATACAAAAGTAAAAATCTATACTTCACGCTAGTATTTCCTAAAGAAACGAATTGTGACTGTTATAGAATATGTCTGGCATAGCGAGTGCACGTTTAGCCGAAGAGAGAAAAGCTTGGCGCAAGGACCATCCCTTTGTAAGTCAAAGTTAATCTAGGTATATGTTGTTTGTTGCATTTCACAGAATATCAAATGTAAGAGCTCTTGTTTTTTCAGGGTTTCGTAGCCCGACCAATGAAGAACCCGGACGGATCACTGAACTTGATGACATGGGAATGCGCGATTCCGGGTAAAAAAGGGGTTAGTGTCTACTACTAGAATCTTTCAAATAACAAGTTTTAGCGCAAGTGATCTCTTTTCATGTTTGAATATAATAAAATCATGTAATAAAACTAGTTATTTTGTAGCAATCATTGTCTTCATTATGCAAATTTCGTTTATTTATTTTTTTATTTGTAAGATTATCATCAAGACATGTTGTCTTATTTCTTGTGAATAATTCTGATTTTTTTATAAATTTATTGATTATCAAACTTTAATACAGTTTGTGTCATTTTCAAAAAATATACAATTATAGTTTTTTTTGTTCTAGACACCATGGGAGGGTGGATTGTACAAGTTACGCATGATTTTTAAAGATGACTATCCTTCGAGTCCACCAAAGTGCAAGTTTGAACCACCGCTATTCCATCCCAATGTTTATCCATCTGGGACTGTGTGTCTTTCTCTTCTTGATGAAGAGAAGGATTGGCGCCCAGCAATCACAATCAAACAAATTCTTCTGGGCATACAGGATTTATTGAATGAACCGAATGTTAAAGACCCTGCACAGGCCGAAGCTTATACTATTTATTGGTAAGTGTCTACTGTTCAATTTCTATAAACATATTATATTTTAGTATTCATAATTAGATATATGTATTATATAATAATATATTGTTATCTATTATTCTTTGTTATCTATTAGTTTTATCACTTATTATAATTTTTTATTTACAGTCAAAACCGGCTAGAATATGATAAAAGAGTGAGAGCACAGGCCCGTGCCATGGCTGCCACTGAGTAGTGCTGCCTGTCACAATATTATTGTAAAATCTGCATGGCATACCATCAACCTAGCTGGAAAACTCTGTGGCAGGAGGTTAGTTAGTGCATGGCTAATTGGTCTAGTTTTTGATAACTATCAAAATGAGATCCACTGGCAAGCCTTTTTTACTAATTACTTAGTTACAAATAACTTAGAAACAGTAAGTGGTATGTATCCAAATAAGTCTTCTGCCAAACTGAAATACAGCCTTGATAGGATAAGAGTTGAAGTAGTTATTGAACCACAGATTTGTTGTAAATATATGGTTAGTAACTAAATCAACAACACTTTTTAATTAAATAATACTTATAGATTCCAAGTTGTGTCTTTTGAAATTTGAATCTATGGAGTAATTGCTTACTACACATTAAAAAAAGTAAAGAACGAAATACATATAGAACTTGACCAATAATTATTTGAAAATGCTTGTTATTGAGAACTTGAATTTTTAAATAAAAATATTGGACTAAGGATCTGCATCATTATTTTAAATATTTTTGTAACTTATGTTAGACTTAAACAATAAATAACTAAAATCATTTCTTGTTTTATTAATCTTTCTCTTGCTCAGTGTTTTTTAGCAACAAGACAGTAAGGCACTATTTGCTTATGGACATGGTTTGAAATAAAGAATTTGTTTTTTAAGTTTTACAATTATCTATTTTAATAAATCAGTGGTAATAAAATTACCAAATGAATAATCAGGCAACCTTACTTACTATCCTCTAGGTCCATGACCAACAGAATTTATGAATTTATATAAACATATTGTCCCATTTGACTAACATAATAAGTTTCACTATAATTCTTGTATATAACTAATAACACTAATATAACTAAGTATGTGTCACACTTAGCAGTTACCATATTACAATTTTTATTCAACGAGTGGACCTGACAGACTTCTTGTGTGATATCACAAACGATTTGGATATTAAAGAAAGTATTAAATTAAAGACAAATAATATAGATGTAACCTAGACACTGACTGCAGCATCATCTACCATCTAGGGCGCCAAATGCATACACAAAAATTCATTAAATTGTTCCAGCTGTTTAAGAGTCATCAGTTCAGTGACATTCTGACATACAGTTGAATTTAATGAATGAATTATATACATATAGAGATTATATATTTATATTAGGTACGCAAAATAGAAACAGCCCAACAATATTTTCTTTTAAAATCTTTAGGATCTTGCTCAAGCTGTGACACCCAAAACAATGTAAGCCTAGCATGAAAAGCCTAACTAGCATTTAACAGTAAAAGCAAATTATTTATGCTTAATTTTTACTTTCGGCTTAATTGTTCCATTTGACTATTATCATAAGTAGTTATAGGTTATAGGTATCAAGCAAAGAAGTAACCATATTACAATTTTAAAATCAAAATGCTATTGGAGGATGACTTCATGACAAAAAATACATTCCAGTTGTTTCCTGCGGTTTTAATTTCATAAGTAGAATATTTTAGCAACACCCAATTTAGTAATTAGAGATTATTTTTGATTCTCTCCCCACTGTTGTCCGCTGTTTGTCCGTATGTATCTTTAAAACTTCTTAACGGATTTTAATGCAGTTTTTTTAAAAGATAGTGATTCCAGAGGCATGTTTATATGTAAATATCATACATGCATAATAAAGTACATAGTGAAACACTGATAACTTTATAAGTTACTAATGTGATGTCATAAATAAACTTTATTTTTACGATTACATTTCAAACGCTGGTTGAACTCGACGAGATAGATCTAAATAATGAATTGTACACTATAATAAGGTCTACTAAGTACGCGATAGCATATGTTTATATTTTAGGGATAACCCACAATAACCATTTTTTTATTCTCATTGTAACCGTGCGAAACCGGCACGGGTCGCTAGTATTTAATAAAGTATTCATATTATGTATATTTATGTGAAAAAGGCCTATATGTGGTTTGTTTAAATTTTTCTAGTTTTTATAGTATGTACATACTATAAAGACATGAACAGAATACAGTTAAGCTATAGTATTTAATACAGTTTGTGTAATTTTTACGTCTCGTCAATATTTACGTCTATGGGAGGATTACCATCAGTAACAACTACCAGTGGTTGTAGCAGGCGACAGAGATAGCGGTACCGTTATATGGTGGTATGTCCATCTGAAACAGATTAGCTGAAATCCATAATAGGGGGTCAAAGGTACGCTCAACGTCCAGCATGGCAATTCTTGATATTTTAATAAGGGTTATATACAGCGGTGGACATCGTACGACTAATATGATAAATGGTCATCATAATTTATATCAAATCATCAAATTATCTCTTGGCCTTTCACTGCTGGCTATAGGCCAAGTGATTTCCAATAGGATCAGGTGATGCAGCCTACATCCCTGGTTCTAATTCAGATCGTCTGTCTAACTTTCCTTGGTTCATCGGTAAGACGTGCAGCATCCTTGCTCTGCATTAGTATAGATTTCCAAAAGAATTGCAAGGCGGCTCCTTTATATATATGTATATATAACCAGAAGATTCATGACGAGTTAATAAAAATAAGGTAGTGCAATCCATGGAGACAGGTTCGTTTTCACTTTGCGGGTGAAAGTCCTACGCTGCGCTTACCGGTACATGGTCTCCAAACCAAAACCTTACAGATCCATCGTTAATAGGTTCTGCGTGCTGTTTGTGTACATTGCAATCTGAACTTGCTGATGCGCAAGGCAATGTCGGTCGTTTGGTTATAGACTTAGTCCAACAAAGCCTAAGCAAGCGATTATAAACAAAACAAGTAGTTTAAGATAATAGTTTGTCTTTATTGCGAACGTGGATAGTGTAGTTTTATTTGCAGTAAAATAATTGTCTGGCCAAAATTTCGTATATATATTGAAAGGGCTAATGCGAGTGAGGGAAGCGAGAGAGGTATGCCAAGATTTTATTAAATGGAGATCCATAATCTGCCTACCCCGATGGTACAGAGGCGTGATGTATGTATGTACCTATATTGTTTCTTTTGTGTAGTATTGTAAAATAGTACCTCACCCTGTACCAGGCGACTAAGGTACCAAAACCGACAGGTAGCTTAAATGCACAGGGTGGAAAATGGAGATGGGCAGCAGCATCTCCGTCGTGAAAGCTGCGCTCTACGAATGCCAACCCGCTTGCCCAACGCGGCAATTATGGGCACAATTCCCCCTTTCTTCGGGAGGCCTATGTCCAGCTGTGGACTTGCAATGGCCGATATGTTGATAGAATGTAGATTTTCCATTTAGGTATATCATCAATGTTAAAGCGAATAATTTTACAATTGTAAAGATAAAAGATGTTTTTTTAATTTTATACCAAAGATTTCGATATTATATTAACTAGCAACTACCTATAATTTTTGATTTATAACTAATATATTTTTTTGACAAATCGTTGTCAAGAGCGTTATTATCCATCATCGAACTAAAAGAAGATTTTTGCCCATAATTGGCTTTGCGACGGGAATGCTACCTATCCCTGACCTATTATTACCTTTGGGCTATGTTAATTTAGGTGGATGTACCGCCATTGTTTAGTCCCGGTTTCAAAAGATGTTTGTGGTACACAATGTTTTTCTAATGTGTATTGGGACAAGCCAGTACGTGTGACTGATAAAAAAGTTTCGAAAAGCAATGTCAGCTACGCCTTTGTCGATACAATGACGTCAGCACTATGGAAAGTAGGGTTTTTATTGAGGTACACACAGCAGCAGATCAACCTATCCAAATCTGTCAAAACTTCGCAATCGATATTAAACTATTTTTATTTAAAGTGCTAGTATTTCAGTTTAAAATTGACAGTAGAATATTTCCAATTTTGGGTAGGTTGATCTGTTACTTACCGTACTATATTCTTACTTATAAAGAGTAAGATAGCATAAGATTAAATAGAACATACAACAACAGATTATAAGTAGTTATTTACTGGACAAAAAATAAAGTAAGTGTAAGTCTTACTTTACTTTACTTTCAATAGGTTATAATAACATGTCAAAGCTGTTCCATATATATATATATATTCAGGTATTCAAGTTTATAAATTAATGCATATACCTACATTTTATTGACAGGTATTAAAAATTGTCAATCAAGTGTCATTGTCATCAATCGTATTAGGGATGATTGATATTTAAAAAACAAACAATAACATCGATGTTAATATCTAGTCAAAAGGATCAATGTACAATAAATATCAATAAAAAACATCAATATTTCTAAAACGTCGATATTTTCTGTAACAAATAAAACTGTCCATGCATATTTATGTAACGTGTTTATTACACCATTTAATATGACATTTAAAAAAAGGGGCACTGAGAACCAGTACAACAAAACACTAGGTACATTATTTCTCCATAATTTGACAGATGAAATTTTACAAAATGACAGTGGGCGTATTTTTTTCAATTTGGTATAATAATATATAATACTCTGTGAACAAACTAAAAGAACATAAAAAACAACATCGGGTAAGACAAAGACCCCAGACTTTTTTAGTAGTCAATTGAACAATTGACTGTCTGTCAAATCAACCAAATTCAAACAAAATTTGTCATATGAGAACGTATGACATTTGCTTTGTTTTTTTTGCTATAAAACATGGATCAAGGTCATAAAGGAATATTGCCCATACTGCCACTGATTTTTTTTCGAATGTTGATTAGTGTCATCTAGCGGAATACACTTGAACTTGATAATCATCTGTTAATATTTAGTGGAAGCTAGTACACCTAATGCACGCTAGACGGCACCCAAAAACTAATTGTAGTTTCCACATTTTATTCATAAAACATCGATGTATTGATAATATCGAAATTAACTTATCGATGTATTCCAGTTAAACATCGATGTTTCACAAATATCGATGAATATCGACATCCCTTATCATAAACTAACGATTTGTATTTTCTAGCTAGTGTCAGTGTCAGTCAATGTGTCAATGTTTTCGTACGAAAGTCTTTCTGGAGGAAATTGTACACCTTAAATTATTTAAGAAATCACTATTATTCTATAGTTACTTTTAAATTATATGCTCACTTCACACTAATAAATTAAATCTTGAGCGTAGTTATTAAAATGGCAGATGATGAGCAAGATCCAAAAGAGTATAGATGGGAAACTGGTTACGAGAAGACCTGGTTAGTGAATTATTCATATAATTCATATTAAGATTATATTTTATTATGTTCGGTAATCAATTTACTTTTAAATACTTTTATTTATATGCAACAAGCGATATTATTTTTAAGGGAGGCCATCAAAGAAGATGAAGCTGGTCTTGTGGAAGGTTTGGTCGCAGAATTTGCTCAGAAAGCTGCACGGAAAACAATAACCCCTAGGCGAGGTCCTGTTAGGCTTGGCATGATGAGACATTTATTGGTAGCTGTAGATTGTTCTGAGGCTATGAACTCTCAGGATCTAAAACCATCCAGATTTTTATGTACTCTCAAAGTATGTACCAGTTCTAGTTAATGTCTTTAAGATTGATAGACATGTGAATATTTATAATTTAATTCTATGTTATTTATGGGTTGTCTGTTTTAGTTGCTTGAGAAGTTTGTAGAAGAGTTTTTTGACCAGAATCCATTGAGTCAGCTTAGTATCGTTACAATGAAGAACAAACGGGCAGAAAAGGTTACAGAGTTGTCAGGAAATGTTAGAAAACACATAAAGGCTGTCCAAGGGTAGGTCAACTTTTGTTAGTCATTATATTCTTTTTTACAAAAAGATTTATAATTTTATAAAGTTCCAGTTATGACTACATTCATCTTTCAGATTATCAAATATGACTCTAACTGGGGAACCATCACTTCAGAATACACTTGATTTGGCTGGTCGGGTACTACGACCTCTACCTGGTCATGCATCTAGAGAACTATTAGTGCTCTTTGCTTCATTAACTACATGTGATCCGAGTGATATAAATACTACTATTCAGGTAAGTATTATTTATGGACATACTCAAAAATGTAAAACAATTTTATTACAGTGATAAACAATAATCAGTAAATGTTGCTCTGGTTTTAAGAGTCTCAAAACTGATGGAGTGAGGTGTTCTGTTATTGGTTTGGCAGCTGAAGTCAGAATATGTAAGAAGTTGTGTCAAGACACTGGTGGAGAATATAGTGTAAGTGTATAAATCACTCTAATCACAGCAGACCTGTTTGAATTTATGTATTCTGCATAGTCTTTAAAATAACTACACTGGCAGGAGGATTTTGAATTTAAGTTTTATTTTTAAAACAAGTATCTGGCAATAATATTAAAACCTATGAAATTTTCAATAAAATGTTAATATAATTTATTAAAAAGTGTATTGAAACCTTTTTTTAAATGGATTGAGTTCTGGACTCTTATTCATGTTTTCTGTAATGTATAAATCACAACTAAACAACAATGCATAGAAATCTATTCTATGCATTGTTGTTGTATGTATAATTTAATATGAATTGAATTCTTAAGTATCATTCCAAAGCTATAGGAGGGAAAAAGTTGAGTATGATCCACAGGAATGGAGCAGTACCAACGATTATCACTTAAATGTTCCTTAAATCATCATGGCATTCAATGTCCCCATCATTAAAATTGTTGTAAGCATAAGAGGAGGACTGAGTGAGCCGCACCAGTGCGGTTGGTTATCGCTCGAGTGGCAAGTACAGCAACCATACACCAGCAAACATGGTTTATTGATCTACGAAAATATGCTTTTTTTATACGAAATTTTAAAAAATATCGGAATTTCAGTCCTGATAGGAATAAAGAGCTAGCCAGATCTAGATAGAGAATAGAACCAGTAAGGACAGGTATAAAATAATGAAAGTAGATACGAGAGAAGGTCAATGGTAGAAAAAAATTATATTAAATGTCGTAAGTCTTTGGAAATAAGGAAGGAGGATTAAAAAGAGCAATGTGTTCGGTGGCCAGGTGGTGTTAGACGACGTCCACTACCGCTCGCTGCTGCTGTCGCATACGGCGCCGCCGGCGCGCGCGCGCTCGCTGGACGCGGGCCTGGTAAAGATGGGCTTCCCTCACAGCGCGCCGTCAACCGCGCAGGCCGACGCAGGCGCCGGCGCAGACCCGCCTATCACCGTCTGTATGTGGTAAGACACCCTCAGTGTCATATTATTGCATCTGTTGAACATAAAATATGAGTCAAACTGTGCATAAAACTTCAAAAAAAATTGATTTTATTTTTACTTTTAAGATAGTTTTGGTCAAGCATGCCGAGTAGGGCAAAAACAATCAACAAAAAAAATGGCCCCCAGTTTCCGGCAGCTCTGCTATGCTATGCAAGGCAATATCAACATCGGAAACGGCAGGGCAGGGGGTGCTAAAAATCTCCGGCAGACATGTTGATACTAACAACAACTGGACGTGGCAACATACACACACGGATGCTCAGGGCTAACTGATTTGGAGTCGGGCATCGGAAATCCAGAGGGCAAATGCTTATTTATGATGAACTGTTTCATCAAGAATGAGAAATATATATCTAGAAATGAGACTAGATGGTTGTACAAAAAATGAGATCGACTTCATTATGTCGACGGAAAAGCAAGTGTTCAATCATGTCTCTGTAATCTATACGGTCAAAACCGGAAGTGATTATCGTATGGTAAGAGACACACAGAACTTAAATATGAAACTTGAAAGATTCCGACCAATGAAGTCTAAACTCGACCAACAACCAGCCACGTCCAAAACTTTCAGCTCGAACATAAAAACCGCTTTAAGCACCTAGAACAAGACGCAACAGTGGACGATACCAACAACATAGTCGTGGAAATTGTCCATACGGTTGGGTCCAAATACTACATGACTCGTCGTACAGATACATAGAAACCCTGAGACTCATAGAAAAGCGACGAAACCTAAGGCTGTAGACTTCGACCGATGCAGTGTTATGCCGGCGGCTCAATAGACTGATCTCAAAATTACTTGCACACGACAAACGTCAATTAAATACCAAACGCATGAAAGAGAGGATAGAGCGGAACAAGGATTCCAATGTGTATGCAATTGATCTGGCTTTTGAGAAAAGCCGGTTGGCAAGGTTGAAGAGTGAGGATGTCAGTACTGTTTTGACTATCTCAGAGATCTGAACCAAGAAGATTGAGAGATTCTATGGACAGTTATACACGTCGATATCGAAACTATTTAGCAGCCCAGCTAAAGACCCTAGGGCCACATAAACTCTACACTAATCCGAAGACATCCCGGACGTAACCTTGTACCTTGTACTAGGTACCAGGTACAGGCTCTCAAACAACTTAAAATCAACAAGGTACCAGGCAATGACAGACCTACGGTTGAGCTTCTGATAGCGGGTGGATAACCGGTACTAAAAGTTCTTTAGAAGCCTTTATTCTCGAGAGTGGCTTCGTCACAGTCATGGAACAGAGGCGTGGTGGTGCTTTTCTTTAAGAAAGGTGAAAACTCCCTTCTAAAGAATTACAGACCCATCACGCTTCTGAGTCATGTTAACAAGATTTTTTCGAGTCATTACCAGTAGTTTCGCTCACAAGTTTGAAGACTTCCAGCCTCCCGAAAAAGCCAGTTTCCAAAGAGGCTACAATACGATTGACCACATATTTACCTGCGGCAGGTTATACAGAAGAGTAAAATCTGTCCTTATGCTTAGCGTTTTTGGCCTATAAGAAAGCCTACGTTTCAGTGGAAACACGGGCAGTGCTGCAACTCCTTCAGAGATGCCGATTTGACAATCGTTATTTCGAGGTTTTAAGGTGTCTGTACAGAAACGCTACAATGTCAGTCCGTCTCCATGATCAGAACTCAAAACCGATCCAACTGCAGAGAGGTATGAGACAGGGAGATGTCATATCTCCGAAACTGTTTACAACTGCGTTGGAAGATGTTTTCTGGACTGGGATGAATTTGGCATTAGTGTGAACGGCGAGTACATCACCCAACTACGGTTTGCCGACGACACTGTGGTCATGGCAGTTTCAATGGAGGATCTTGGCACAATGTTTAACAGCTTCAGTAGAGCTTTCCAACGCGAATCCAATTCGGCTGGGTTGTGTTCGAGAAATTGCGCACTGTTTTCTCGTCCCTATTACCCCAGTGTTTGAACTCAAAATACTTTTTAAGTGTGTGTTGTCAGTTATGACTCACAATGCATAGACGTGCCCGTGAACGTAACTGTGAACCTTATAAAGAAGCTCAAGGTCGCTCAGCAAGCGATGGAAAAAGCTGTGCTCGTAGTTTGAAATAGTTTATTTGCCATTTTTCCTATAACAGTTCTGAATAGTATTACCAAAAAAATATGTTTTTTATCATGAAATTATATTAAACCGCTTATTTTGATTTGTCCAGTCATTTAGATGAGGGCGAAGGCGTGGGGAGTGAGGGGCATTTTTGCCCGCAGTGCCGAAGTCGCTACTGCTCGCTGCCGGCGCAGTGTCGCACTTGCGGCCTCACCTTGGCCTCCGCTCCACATTTGGCGAGGTCTGTGTTAAATGGTAGTAGTAATGAGTCTTTGTGCGAATTATTTACAATATTGTTGTCAAGGCTATTTTTGTCGTGTCTGTTGTACACATTTCATAGCAGCGTGCGCTAGTTACAGTCATCACATCAGCCATTGGAGTCCACTGTTGGACATAGGCCGCGCTGAGCAATCGCAGAGCGTCCCGTATCGTAACTTTGCGACGGCGATACTGCTGCCCATCCCCGTTCTGTGTTGAGCTACACTGTAATGGATGGATATACTGCCATCTGTCGGTTCTAGTACCTCAGTCTTCTCTTACGACACCTAGTACTGGGAGTTGTTCTATTCTACTCTGCCGGTACCACACGGCCAGTTACAGTATTTTGTAACATTTATGCAATTACTAGTTATGGCGGTTCTTCAGCACAATTTTACGTTTATAGATAAAAACCATTAATTTTCCTATAAAATTGCTTCTTTAATTAATGAAAACTCTATGCCTATGTTTTTTTTATTGTGTAGGAACACACTTTCAGATGCGACGGGGTGGCGTGGTGGTGGTTGTAAAATATACTTATAATGACCGACCTTATATGTAACAATGCCGCATCGCGCGTCTTTCGTTTTACATTCTTTCACTGAAATGCATCAAATTGAGCCCTTGTTTATCAAACAGGTTTAATTTTGCTAATAGCAAATATCCACAGTGGAGATTTCAGGGCCACTACAATAATAATATCGCACCCCTAGGTATATATAACTTACAAACTAAGTATGTATTTTATTGTAGACCTTTCGAAACTGAATTAAATAATAACATGAGGGTCTACGATTCGCATACTTACTCGGAAAAAAAACTCTTCTTACATGTCGTTTGTTGAAATTTACCGAAAGAAACACGACATTTCGATTAAACTTGCGAATAAATGGCGATGTTTCTAGAATTGTGGGCGATATATTATTTTGAGTTGTTACAGTCTTGACCTAGAGGTGCGATGTGTCGGATCCACATGAGTTCGAAGCGTCGTTGAATGCTCGTGTGGGATCATATGACGTATCGCGTTCATAGTTTTACAACTAAAACGCCATTTTGAGCGTTGCTCAGAGTTACTACTAGAGCTACTACCTGACCGGTGACCAGTTCTTTCTTCACTATGCTACGGAAATATGTGATGATGATAACTAATTGTGTGGTTACTATTTGCAGGTCATATCATCACTTATTCCCAGTAGAACCATATGAAGAAGTCCCTAATGAGGGTCAAGCTCAATGTTGTTTCGGTTGCCTTAGATCATTTACTGAACTGGACAAACAGGTGCGTATAGTATAGTTATTATGAAGATCAATTAAAGAAGTAAATTTTTTATACTTGTAAGCGTCACCATCGCCTATTGACGCTGCTATCATCACAAGGGTATATATCACTAGCGCTTTGCCAACCTTGTGACGTAAAGATAGTATGTCACATAACAACACTGTAAATTGACACAAAATATTACTGTATTTGACGGTGGAAATGCGGAAGATGCGGGTGAGGAGGTAACAATGCAGACGGCCATTGTGCGAGGTCTACCTTTACTTTCCTTAATATAACGAGGTTTAACGACGAATCTTTCGCCATCCGCTTCACGAATTAGGTATAGTGTCAAAAGATTTTTTTTATTTGACTTTGGAGGTCCCAAAACTCGGCAACCATACATTCTCAGGAATGTGTATTTATTTTTGAACAAAATATTATTGGAAACACCAGGAGAGTTTAGTCACGGGTCGTCAGTTGTGTGCTGTGATCTTTTCTGTCAAATTATTTAAACTGAACTCCGAAGGCTATAGTAAAAAGATACCCTTTCTAGATGAATAGGCTTGTGACAGACGCAAACAACAGCTTAGAATTGGATTTAGCCTAGTAGTTACAACCTACAGCAACTCGCTAGGTACATCTCTATGTACATACATATATATAATATATAAAGTTATGACTACCACCACTAGCATGGTTTCGCATATTTCAAAAGCATTAGCAACTAGCTTTCCGCTCCGTTACACCAAGTCTGTAAGAGTGTTGTTATTTGTTTTAAAATTGAATTCTTGCGATATTGCATTGTCAGGTGTACCTCTGCCGGCGGTGTCGCGAGTACTACTGCTGGGAGTGCGAGGGAGTGGTGGGCGCCACGCTGCACGTGTGCCCCGCCTGCGCCGCGCGCCCGCACCTCTACCAGCGCCTGCCCGACACCTCCTGACCGCGCCACCCCGCCTAGAAATATACTGTTTATGCTTCCACATTGTTTCATTTTATAAGTTGGAAAATGATCACAGTAATATAGCATTGTATGTATTCCATGATAGGTACACGCGGCAACAGATCAATTTACCCAAATATGTCTTCGCAATCGCTATTAATCTATAAAAGCGAACTATTAAGTTCAAAATTGCATCTATAAATTTGGGTAGGTTGATCTGTTGCTCACCGTATTATACCATTCAATATACATCTGGCGGGCACGATATCTTTGACTGCACTCTTCTTCACTAGATATTAACATACTTTACTGGCTATCATGATATCCCATGAAACTGAAATAAAATCAAACATACCTAATATTATCATCATTAATTAAACCGACTTTACCGACAGAGTAAATTAAAAATAATAATAGCTACTGTATGCAGAGATTTTTATTGGAGAAGTTTTTTCATTCTTCTTAAATAATTCGTCCAACTCAGTTCACTTGGTTTTGTTCCTTGATTTTCGTAATTAATTAAACCATTCAACAACAAAGATGAGCTTCATTTGCATTTTCCGATGCAAAAGAGTTTTATAAATGTGTATCCACATTCTTCATGGATGTATTATGTACTAAAATCTATATTTACATACATACATCACGCTTGCGTCCCATCGGCGTAGGTAGAGACTATAGATCTGCACTTGCTACGATCTTGGCAAACCTCGCTTCCCTCACTCGCATTTGTCTATTCATACATGCTCGTTTATTCTTGGTACTTCTAACCTGGCCCTTCTTTAATACCTCTTCTCGATGGTTAAGATATGTTCGCCTCGTTCGTAATATACCAAGCCTTTCAATTCACTTCCGCTCTATATATTTGTGCAGTTATTCTATTTTCATCCATCCTTTCTACATGTCCAAACTTTTACACCACATCGATTTTAATCCAACACTATTATTTAATATATCTCACGAACTCACACCATACATACTTTGAAGAGCTCTCATTTCAACAGCATTCATTCTACTTGCGTGCTTCTTCCGCCATGCCCAAAATTTACTACCATATGTCAGTGTTGAAACCAACACACCTCTAAGAACAGCCAGTTGTACCCTTTTTGACACATTTTGGCTGCCCATAAAAGCATGTAAGGCACCATTGACATTATTTCCAGCTTTCACTCTCCGTTTAATATCTTCTTTATACTTCCCATCTCTCGTAAAAACACTTCTAAGATACATAAACTCATTCACTTGTTCAACTTTCATGTATATTTAATGTTGGGATATTTTAATAAACAATAGTCTTGAATACTGTATAGCACGTATTTAATAGATTTAAAATCAGAGCAATAAGTGAATGACACTGACACTCATTCGCGACTGACTGCGCGAGTACCCACATATACATATATCAAAGATATTAGACACAAGCTCATAATACTTCGTATATACTAACATTAAATTTTTCAAAATAAGTATGAATTATGTGTTTATCACTTTTACTTCATAATGCGAGTAGGATTCAAAGTTCTTTATATGTACTTTAGAACATTGACTTAAAGCAAACTTTACTATTCAGCAAAACAGCATTATTAAATTATAATCAAAACGGTACATCCTACTAATATTACAAACGAGAAAGTTTGTACGAATGTATAGATGTATATTTACTGTATGGATCTATTTACATGCAAAAACTACTGAATTGATTTTGATTTGACATAGGTAATAGTCAAATAGCGTATCGGAGTAACAATAGGCTATGTTTTTTAAGATTTGTCCAAAATATAAGGATAAGTGTTGTTTGCTCCCAAACGCTTGCCATGTTTCATCCATATATTTGCTTTTTATCATGTTGTGTTTGCGATGCAGACAGGAACGAAAGTTAAAAGTAGTCTCAGGTACACCACGTTATCTATAAGAAGATATAAATAAAAATGAAGTATTTTTTGTAATATCAAAATAATAGCTTTTTAAAATAGGCATATGAAAGTATGTAGGGTACGGAACAATATAAACGGCTGGACCAATTTTAACTGGTCCAGTCGCTTTTATTTCAGACCAATTTTTGCTGAAAATTTCGCTGCTGGATAGCTGATGTTATAAGAAGAACTTAGGCGACTTTTATTTTTATTATTTGCACGGAACTACGCAGGTGAAACCACGGGTACTTATGTTTTTTATTATGTCATAGTATGACTACAATAAATATAAACCTTTGTAAGAATTATCTGAAGTGAGGTAACTATCTAAGGTGTAGGTATTACATGTGGGTGAAATAAGAAACATATGTATTTAAGTAACTTTAATAATATTTATCACAATTTGTAAATTTCTGCTAGTGTATAGAAAAATACCTCATGCTCAATACATGTCCGAGAAGCACCTACATATTAAATTTCTACTTACATACGTAATCGCGTTAATTTCGCACATCACAGATTCAAATCTCATCTAAAAGTTTACAATGTTAAGTACCTACATACTGCGTGGACTTTTATGAATAGCTTTAACCGGGTTGGGTTTAGGTTTTGCATTTATGGTAATTATGTACCAAGAGCTTAACTGCGGAGTAGGTATGTATTCCTAGATGGACACGGATTCCCAGATTTATCTAAGATTTATTAAATACTTGTCATTCATTTTAACAAGAAAAATGTATTAAAACCGCGCTTTTATCTGCAGTTAAAATAATTATAATATATATATATATATATATATATATTCTCTAAGTGATTCAAGTTCTTAATACTCACACATATTTATAAGAATTAGGCACATTATACAACGAACATTTAAGCGTTTAAATATAAATATTTCTGATAGTGGCTCATGTAAGTGGTGATCACAGTCTGTATTTGTATCTAAATAATATGTTAAAAACATAGTATTTGGTCATTCATCTTATAATTACTTGTAAATATCACAAAAAATACGATACAAGGTTTTTATAGACAGTACTAAACAATAATATAGTAAAATATTTTTAAGTGGATTTGCAGTTACATTTTCTGCTTACATATTATTACAGACCTATTAAGTACTTGATGTAAGTACTCATAAAATTTTAAATACTTTATATTTCCTTATATATTGGAATGGAATTATGAAGCACTTGAAATGATAATGTTCATTTGCTGAAAGTGCTCTCCTGTTTAGTAATTGTTATCTATTTATATCTATTTAAATAACTTATTAACAACATCAACAATATAAGCTAACATTTCAAACGGTCTCACCGTTTGCTGTAGTCTTTTTACGTGTAACCCAAAGGATGTTAGGTTTCTGATAATACTGTTCAATTTGTAGTAGCGATTTTCCTTTTGTTTCTGGCAACATAAGAAACAGGACAAGAGTGGCGAGTGTAGCTGACGCTCCAAAAAGTCCGAACACACCAGCCATACCGATAGCGTTTTTCATAACTGGGTATAGTTTTGTGAAGCCGAAAAGAACCGCGTTGAACAGACAGAAGATATATCCGCCGCATAGACCTCGAACTTTAGTGGGTAATAGTTCTCCTATCATTAGACCGGGAAGTAGGAAGAACCCTAGCGTGTTGAAGGCGACATAGCCAAGAATGAGGGTGGGGGGTAAAAACCCGGAGCCCTGGCCCTGGGAGAGAATGAACGCAAGTATAAGGGTGCAGAAGGCCGTACCAGCACCGGATATCATTACTAGTGCGCGTCGGGTCACCTTCAGCAGCATGATGCACGCAATCACTGTTACTACTAGTCGGACTAAGGCACTTGCGTTGGCAGCCATCTAGAAGAAAATACGCAGTGTTAATTTATTATTTATATATATACAAAATCTGGATGCATCCTGTTGGATTGTTCAAATAATAATAAGAAAAGAAATTATTTAATGTTTACCAATTGTAAAATTTGGTGAGCCACAAAAAAGCAGCACTTAAATAATTTGGTCAGCATACAAAGATTTTGTTTGCAGTAACAAAATCAGACAGCAATACTTGTTCTACAAATAACTTTGATAATGATTTTTATATTTTCGCTTAGAAAAATACGAGTAAGTACTATGCTAATTATTTAAATAACACTCATATAAATACTGAGCAAGAGTAGGTACATATTAAAGTTGCTATCATTAGCTCTTGTTTTATGATTTAGCTAACCGAAGAATTCGGGTCGGGGACAGTGTCAAGAGTCGAACCGTGCAACCATAAAATACCGCGACTGCAATATTGTTCGGTCGTTATTGCACCCTCAGTGAGCATTTAAAGTTGTTCTTTTTGTGTATGTATATGTAAAAGGTATATATATCGAGTTATACTTTTTTTGTTACTTTCTCAAATTAAATAATTAAACTAAACTATAAACATTTATCCTGGAATCCTGAATGACATGTCGTCTATGATCTTGAGCTCATAATTTAAGTATGTGTGTATATTAAATGATATTAACATTCATTTCATGAATATACTTATAAAAACTTGACAAAAACTATAGTTTTGAGAACTTGTTTAACTTACCATTTAAAACACTTGTTTAATTAAAAATTAAAATAAGAACTAATATGCAAAGATTAATAGTTTTTTTGTTGTGTTTAAAATCATAAATAAAAAATCATACATGAGGTTGTAGTGATCCTCCGGCGTCTCGAACAATGTCGACCGCGTAGAATATAACGATGTAGCTGCCTGATAGGATCTGCAGCATGTTGAAGGCGTTGATGAGGAATAACGGCTTCAGGACGGGCGCCCGAGTTACTGTGGCTAAAAATCTAATGGACTCTTCTCCGCGCGCTTTTTCTTTCTCCCGAGCGGAAATTAGTTCATGGAGTTCGCGTTGAGCCTAAAACATAAATCATGGTCATATCAGCATCGGCATATGTCCAAAAGGGGCTGGTAGGACCTATTCCCTCCGCCTCCCCACGTGATTTCCAATAGGTTGTATGCGGTGTTAGTCGGTTTTAACGTTATTAATGTTGCGTGTAGCATGTTTGTAACTTAGGTGGCGCGTCACATAACGCCGAGTTCAAGGTACATTAACTAGCGATTTTAAACACGGAGGTATTTTGCAGGAGAGGATGTTACAAATATATCTCAAATCTTAATATAACTGCCGACGAGTCCGCAGTCCAGAACAAATAACGATATATATAAAAGGACAAGCTGACTGAAATAACGGAAGGGCTTAAAGTATAAGTAAACATAGTTTACTATGAATATTAAAAACTTTTTTAAACGTTAGATCTTTTTATAACTCCCCTATAAGTTATAAAAAGTTCAATCAAATCACGAAATATCACAAAGGGGGAGGGCCGGTCTCGTAAGATATTACGTGTATTTATTATTTTGTAATTTTATATAGTTATTCTATATAAATAATTAAGGTTTACCGAGAACTGTTGACTGGATTAACCTTTACCTTGTACGTTTTGAAGTAAAACAATGTTCAAAGTAGGTGATCTCTATGAAGACCTTTTTGCAGAGTATAAAAAAAGAAAAAACCGTCGAGTGGCTCAGAAAAAAATTATAAGTTGTGGGCTAGTGCGAAATAAAACTACACTACAAAAGAAGAATTAATGAAGTGGGGGAATGATCTTTTACTAAATTAGGTACCGCCGAAAGCACCCAACAAAGAAGTATTCCACTATTCTCTATTATTGTTCTAATACTAAAAAGGTTAGTTAAAACTATTAGGTATCTATTTAAGGGCATTGCCCTAATAAATAAGACTTCACTTACAGTTTATTCGCAGTATAAATGTTATTGTATAATTATAGTATAAATATAAGTAAATCTTACAACATCTATTTATTTCTTAAAGAAACCGACGTTGATCTTCAACAAAGCACAGTGCTAACAATTGCCCTGTAAGATGCTTATACTGAAGAATGTCTTGCTAACCGTGGTCCGACTGGTCCGAGAACAATGTACAATAAATATTTTTATGTACCAATACAAATATATGTTTCGCATGATTACACAATACGCTCATTATTGTATGCTAATCAAAAACAACCTGCAACCTTTCTGTCTAGACATTTTTGTAATGGTCCTTAATGTCAGAGTAAAAAAGGTTTATAGTTTATACCTGTATTTGAAGATAATATTTGTAAAATTTTAAGATTCTTTGTAGGTACTAAAAATGCACGTGATGTTTGATAGGGGAGCGGGGGGGGGGGTACATATCACCTCACTACATATCACCAAATGGGTGAGGGGGGTCACAAAGTGCTAAATAAAAGATCACGTGATTAATGGACGGCCCCTATATACCATGTGACTTTTCTGCATTTACCTAAGCAGGTAAAACACATAATATCTACTCGAGTTAAGTATAAACGCACATTTTAAATACTCAAGGTTATTTTTAAGTTAGGAGGCCATAATTTTCCTATTGCATCATGACAGAATAAACGTTTTTTGTTCATGATGGTTCTCTTGTTTCAATTGTCCGATGAGTACCTATGTGGTAAGCGATCATTCGAGAACAGACATCAATTGGCATCCGAGCTCGTTGAGCTCATTAAGAATTCATTTAATGTGATTCCTACGCGTAAATAATAAAGAAATTGTAACTAAAAGTATTGATTCTAAAAAAATCATACTATAAATTTTCTGACCTGTGACTTTAATAAGTAAAAAGATGTGCAACTTATTGGTGTAAGCTATTTACACAAAAAACACTTGCGTGTTGCCTGTTCTCAATTAGATATTTGCGCGAGTGCCACATACAAGATGTTGTTTTGAAGGTCTCAAGATACGTTGATGCCATCCAGGGCAAATATTTATATATGATAGACGGTCCGTTTAGATATATGTAAGCTAAGATCATGAGTCGACTATAAAGCACACGCGTCTAACGTAGCTGGTTGCGAGACGATTGCGCAGTTAGTAAATATTACGGTCATTTGATAAAAAAGTTATGTACAATACTCTTCTGTCGTGCAAAAATGTAAACAGTCTGTCAAATCTTAGCTTTAAAAAAATTATGCCTTCCTAAACTAATTTCCGGATAACGCCGGAAGTAGATAGGAAAATCTTTTTGCCTATTTACACGTTGTGATTGTCCTTATAGAATGTCACGGTACTTACGATGTCAGGATTACCGCGTAGCCGCGACATGGCCGCCATTGCTTCGTGAAAGCGGCCACGGCGGGCAAGCCAAGTTGGGCTCTCGGGCGAGAAGCATAACGCTATGAACGCCAGAGCGGGTAGCAGGATGGACATGTAAGCCACCGACCGCCATGGCAGCGCCCCTCCTAGCGCGTACACGTAGAGAACTCCTAATGAATACGCCACGAAAGGCGTCCCAATAAGGAGACCTCGTAATCTTGGTTCTGAGATCTCTCCCAAGTATACCTGTACAAACGTAAGATATTTGTGTTTATTGCAAGATATTATTTCTGGTTCGTTACTAAGCCGCCGTAAACTTTTGTTTTAAGATTGGTCAGGTCACTATGGTATGTAGTTTTAAAAACCATGTAAGTGGCATTCGTACGGGATATATTTTACATATATGTACATCAAATACAAGTATATTACACATTTTATGGAACTGCCTAATTATTAGAGTCAATTTATGTTCAAAATTAAAATTATGAGATAATCTGAAAATAAAGTTTAATGATAAGTAAGACAAGGTGACAAAATGATAGGTAAGTAGTTATGCAAACAGAGAAATCCCGAGTGTCTTTTAACAAAAATCAAAATTGCTTACATATGCATTGGAGTCAGCAGTATCACTGTAAGATTATGATTTTTTGGCACAGTAACAAAAATCAACACATACAAATATTTCTTTTTATAACTACTTATTACTAAATTTGTGTTTCAATAACAACTGAGCATAATATTTCTATCTTATGTATTTATATGTATACGTTTGTATAATTATCTTAAATAAATATTATAATGTTATCAGAACACCGTATCGATTTTCTCGAAGATCTGATGAAGTATATATATCAACGTCCAAAATAAGTTATATTTTGTATATATTCATTAGTGGCCTTTTATATATTATTTCTGATTATTAAACTAAACAAAAATAGTGCTATCTACGGTTAGATTTATATGAAAATCGAAATGAAACATGGAACGGCATACCTAAGACATGATTATCGAGAGCAGAGTTGAGGTTTTATGTAATAATGAAAGGTCACTAATAGTCAATAATATAAGAAGGGAATCAAGGTTAAACTTTGCAAAACACGTGTCAACGATAATCGTAGATTTCCAAAACTTAACATAGGCCTAGCTTTAAACTGAGATTATAAGAAAACCGTTTTTATATTGATTCAAGCTTACTTATGTGATTCTCATAACAGGTTGACCATATGGTAGGTATAATGATATTGAAGAATGCTTCTCACAAAAGAATATCTAATAATAATATATGTTTGAAGTGTAGCACAGCACAATCCAAGGTAAACTAATGCTAGACATTAAACGAGATAAGTAAATCATTTATACCTATACATAAGAAAAAGCAGCGGTCATGGATGGATCACCAGATTCTACCATAAATGAGGCAGATTCGTAACCGCCAATTGTTAAAATTTGTTACAAGAGCGATTTTGCAAATATGGATGTAGCCATTTGTTATAAGCATATCAACGGAAAGTTGTTTACGCAAACCTGTGAAGGCGCTGCCATGATTCCAACTGCGAATCCGCAGGCCACTCTGCCGAGGAGCAAGAGGGCGTGATGTGTAGATGTACCGATGATGATCCATCCCAAGATGAGGGGCAACACGCAAGCCTGTAATGTACGCCGCCTGCCTATAGCTTCCATTATTGGACCGGACAACATCGAACCTAGGGGCGTCGCCGCTGAGTGTATGCTGGCTGAAAACAAAAAACATTTATAAATATATGACATAGCAAGTCTCGATCATAATAAGATAAGTAGTTATTTCTCTTAGATTCGGGCATGTCAGAGTTATAAAATTGCCCTATTGACGTTATTTGTCTTAAAATAGTGCAATATCACGCTATTAGTATTTATATTTGAAGTACATATCAGCGGTGACTTTTGGCTCATATAATAAAAAGTTTGATTTAAGAATATTTGGACTCCATGAATAGATATTATAAAAGTACCATGTTGGACCACCAGTAGGTGTTGTAAACACTTAAAACTTTGAAAAAAATATCAGTAGTAATAAATATGTACAAAGTACTACGTATGAAGAAAAATATATTACTGAGAAGCGGAAATTTCTGCCCGGCGCACTGTTAACTATTTAGGACTATTAAACTACAGTTGGCGAAACACATGAAATCTTGTATGGAGAAAGTAAAATTTCGCTTTAGAATAAAATTACTCGTTATATGTACAGCGATAACTTAGAAACATTCGTTTCTGTTACTCCCCTCTTTTACCATTTACCAAGTGTTTATTTTTTGTTAGTTTTAAAACGTCTGATTATAATTACAAAATGATGAGACGGGCCGAATGACGATAGCGACGTCGACTAACAAATTTTACTGTCGTAAATATCATTAAATGTTTTGCTGTTTTTTTGCACATTGCCGATTGTTTAACTACTCAGATATCCATTTGGGCAATTTTAGTCTTTGAGGGAAATAGCGCCTCATTGCGTATTCAGCGATACTAAGATTAAATTTAAAACGGGGTTTACTTAATTATTAAATTTTTTCGTTCGTCGTTTCGGTTACCTTGCGGCAACAGTTAAAATTAAAAATATTAGAATATATTTTATTTTTAATATTTACCGGTTTGATTGATAAACATCTAATATATAAAAGCGAAGAGTTAC
Source organism: Heortia vitessoides (assembly GCA_020976665.1). Lineage (NCBI taxonomy): Eukaryota > Metazoa > Arthropoda > Insecta > Lepidoptera > Crambidae > Heortia > Heortia vitessoides. The sequence continues at coordinate 8,042,902 of JACJUM010002525.1, read as the reverse complement.
TCGTGACTATGATCTTAGAAACTACGAACTTTACGATTTAATCAAAAAATCATATACAGTCATATACATATATCCTCACGTTTAAAATATACTTACATAAGTTGAACACATTATTTTTGCATATATTTTAAACGATCGAACAACGCAAATTAGTAAATACGTGGTAGGTACAATACTATATATATATATATTACAATGTACTTACGAATTTCCTAATGAAGATGTATTTTGTACATGCAATTGAAAATGTACACGTATCACCATCATTCAAGTGTTATTCTCTTGTCTTGCTAGTAGATAACATGAAAGTTAAGTGAAAAGCTAAGTGCTTTTCACCTACAAATGAAGTACATGTTGTGTATGAATGGTATATGGTCTATATTTAATTATTAACCAATTCCAAAAAGCCCACTATCAGTTGCATAATACATTTTGACATAAAAAATACGGTCGTGAGCAGGACAGTGAAAATAATATTTTTATTTAAACAATATGCATTATTAATAAGGTTAACAACAACAACAACTTGGCGGGTATAGTGCCCTATGGTGCGCCCTTTTTTGTTGAAAATCCTTGGTTTACTACTTGAACGAGTCTACTTATTCAAAAACTAGTCTCTCGCCTCGACTTCGTTGGGATACATTGAAATTTTGAAGGGCCTAATGTCGCAACTTTAGTGGTCCTATCTTTTGCGACAAAGGTGGGTCCGATCCCTAACTGGGACAAACATTTGTATGATCATATATGTGTGAATTTTATTTCTATTAAATATATTTATTTATATTTGTGATTCCTCTGTTGTCACACTGTTACACTTTAAGCAAATTTATTTATATAAGATCATCTTAATACGAAAAAGCTTAGCTACAGGTGACTCTGCGCACTGTTTAGGCCTTCAGGCATTCATATTGACAAGTTTTTTCAATTTTCAGAAAGACTAGTGGCGGAGATGGGACGTAATCCCGAAGGTCGGCTATAAGACAGGCGACAGCACAAACCGGGCTATTAGACAGCTAATCAATTCTAGGTAAAAAAAAATATATGACTTTCTTATCCTGTATTTAGGCGAAGAAGCATTTAGGCGAAGCATAAGAAATGACTGAATATGAGTAGGTCTACTACACTACCGATAGAACACGTATTGCATATCTATACCGCAGTCACATTGAAATTAACGATAAGTTAAACTAGAGATATAATAATTATTACTTACGTGTAGTTATTATTTATGCATTACTCTTGTCTATGCTTTGTTAGGTTAAATAGCAGAGGTTTGATTTATACTACCCATTTATACTAGGTACATATCGTTGAGGTCCGATAGTGATAAAGAGAGATAGTGCTATTTAAATCTGTTTTGTTATAGGTACCATTTCTAAATTCAATAGACCGTTGTGTGACCGTCTGTGCTATTGGGAGAGATTAATTGACATACTTAGATAAATTAGCATAGGTTGACTTGTATCTGTTTATACACAGTATAGTCTCCAATTATAGATATTAGACTGTTTGAAAAAAAACCAGGTAAAAGTTTTATCACGGTCGCTTGAGTAACATATTATCAGTAGATCACTGTTACGTACATTTTCGATCAATACACGAGTTCAAGATAACGCTCCCCTCGATAAGATTATTCACCTCAAGATTTGCAGCTTATTGAACTTGGCCGTTAAAATGGTGTTAACTGATAGAGTTGATTTTATGTGCCCCATTAATTTGCCTGTCACGTTCCCACGTGCTAAGTATATCTTGATATCATATGCCTAGAAAAGAAATTCAATTTAACCTGATCGTCATTTATTACAATAATACTTAGTAAAGAAACAAATTAGCACAACAGTGAAGATTCAATTAATAATATTCCATGTTGCTTACTCGTACAAGTTTAATTAAACTTGAACTCATCTATAATTCTAAACATAATACTAAGTGTATGTATTAAAAATTCCTTAATACACATTTAGAATTTCTTTGAAGAGCTCTATGGAAACTTAGAAGGTAAGTAATTGTGTGTGTATGGTTGCTGTTCTTACCAATCCAAGAGCCCATATCATCATCGATCCGCATGGTGGAGTTTTCTGTGCGAAGCTGTGGTAGGGCTACTGCGGAGAAGCCGATGGGGTGGCCCGCGCCAGCAGCCAGGATCAGCACGGCGCACGTTATCAGGCACTGACAGCAAATGCAACAGATTAGAGAAAACCAATTGCCCCATTTAACTTTGAATCCTTATGTGAATTTCATAAACATTATCCTCATTTACTTCAAGAAAATGTCACAAGCCATATCAGGTGAGGGGCAATAAGGGGACGTTCAAATATTGAAAACAAAACCTTGAGATAATAAAAAATATTACCGGGGTGTATCTGTATCTCATCATCTGTATCTAGTATCGGGGTGTATATGGAATCGTTCATGATTATGTATCGCAAACGTAAAATAAAGGCTTTTACTTTCTTAAATCTTATTTCTTGTCGCTGTTATCATATAGTATATCATATATACAAAAAAACACTCATTATTTAATAAAGATGATAGTTATTCTTAATCTTCATTAGATGATGATTATAATTTAAAATATTATTGCGAACTCTCTAAAGTTATGATCCACAGTTAGGGAGATAGTAAAAAACTCAAGCTTAACTTGAGATTGTTGATATTTTGATTGATATGCTTCTTTGGTTTTACCAAAGAGCGTTTATAAAAAAAATAAATAACTTTAGACGATTCGAACGATTTTTACGTAACATTAAAAAAATCGAACCTGTTACCTTTTTTGAATCTCATTGCATAATTCAGATTGCTGCACAATCTTAGTATAGATCCAAACCAGGAAATCAGATCACTATCTACTTACTTTATCGGTGAAAATTATATTGATTTTTGATATCTGTTTACATTTCGCGGGAACAGTGATGACAAGATTTATCTTTGGTATACGGCTTATATTTACCGACTTCGTATGTCACAATCTACGTAGTCTGAAGACAGCAAATGACAGCAATTGGTATGTCAGTATCATGGAGTTCAATAAAAAAATTCCATCCGTCACATAAGTAGCTCGTGGCGATATGTGGTTGGTAGTCACATGTTCAAACAATCTATTTAATTGGGATCAAATATTCCCGGCCGTCTGCGGCAAAGTGAATCCGCGATGACAGCGTTCTCACGCACTCGCTCCGTAGTCAGAACTCAGCGCTATCTAGCATGGTGGAAATAAGGCTAGAAAGTAACAGAACAATCGATGAGATCAGAGTGCGTTGCACCCATGAAAAGCCCGGGCATACCCCGAAAGTGTGTGTGCAGTATCTTTCGCGGCACCGCACTCATGGCACTGTGGGGTGGCTTCGCGTTTAGTACCTGTACAAGAGTGAAAGTCTGCGACTCCTGTCAAACCAGCGTGATAATATTGGGTGGACTACGTCTATGGTGCACGTGCAATATACTGCACCCTCAAGACTCTGCTCCTCTCGTCTGCACATTTCTTTTGTGGTGGTAAACTACCGCCAGCACCGACGCCTCCAACTACCAAGGCGGGTGGCTGTTGACAAGCAAGCTGTCGCACCGCAAATCGTGCGGTGCGGCAGCATGCACTAGCGCTCTATATCCTAGCACAATCTAGACTACTCTGACGTTGTTTTGAATGCCAGTTTAAAAAGGTCGTGTATCACCTTCGCCTTAAGAGGTTTTTTTAAAAAAAAGATTTAATCCTGATATGATGGTGAAGATATTTCATGTTGTATCTCACCAATAACAATGGATATTGTGTGTTATTCTATATAGCTAAAAAACTATTTATATATATTGCTTACATAAGCAATATTCTTATTTAAGCATATGAATATTGCTTAAATAAGAATGATTTTTAAAACGTACTTATCCTCTGTAGAACTCTTACATATGATGTCATGGCCACTAAACAAATAAATCCCAATCCTCTTCAGCCAAGGCCGTCACGAGGAAGTTTAACAAAACGTTTGAATCGGAGCAGATTGGAGTCGTGTTTTTGTGCAGTTTCTGTATTTGTAAACTATGCAATCATTTAATTTCAATGTTCCTTTGGTAACAATTTTTGACAGGCACTACCTTAGTTAGGTAGATTATAAATAATTATCGAAAGCAACATAAATGTTAAAATAATATTTTGAAATTCGAGTACTATAGCCAAAATATATTTGTCCTTATCTTTGGCATTGGCATTTGGACATGTCATTAAGTGTTAATTATGATTTCTAAGCAGCCTTTCATAATTAGTCACTTGGTGTGGTCATAAAATGTTTGTTCATAATATTTTCCCACTATATTCTCTGAAACAGCTACATTTGCTTAAACAGGTTTCTTTTATATTAAATTATACAGATATAGATTTCATCAATAGATTATTTTTAAAATATTTATTTGTAGTAAGTGAACGGCGTCTCGATTAAGCTGTGTTTAAATCTCTTTTGTTACCTTGAAGAAACTTTGATTTAAATCTGTCTCACTGAGTGTGAGTTTGATAGAAATATAACTATAAATTATATTTTTATGTTTAAATAAGAAAACATCGCGTGCAAAGAAAACGTCGGCTTTTATGATACTCAGTACTATAGTTAGAAAATGAGAAAATGTGGTCATCGTATATTTATTTTTATATTCTTCTTGGAAGATATTAAGCTATTAGATCTATCAACTACATATACCATATCCATAACATATTTTTATTATACTTACACAAATAATAATATACATGTTATGAATGTAAATTGTGCGTGGACTTTGCTCGATCTCAAGATATGCTAATTTTGCCGACGATCTCATTATCTTGTCATGTCACATGAATACGCGATCGGATAACTTTACTGTATTACTGTTGGCGAGGTCTAGGTACTTTATCATCATTTACTCATTACATTATCAATGTAATGTCCACGTTAGATGAGTTTACTAGTTTAGACTTATTGTTAATGTAGGTAATATATCGTAATCTTAGATAAAAGCAACCACCCCTAACGAACCCAATTTCAATTCCATGTAATTATATTAATTTAACAAGATAATAAAAAACATACTGGTTATTGTTTTCTGTATTAATATTAGGTCCTTACATATGAAATTTGCGTTTTGTACAGGAGGAAAATATATATAACTTCTGTATATAAATTTGTTTATATACTTATTTAAACCATGAGGGCAAGAATCAATAAACTAAAGAGTTTTGTAAGAGTGTTTATGTTGTGTAAGTAACTAGACTGCTGCATCGGTTTAGAATTTTTCCTTGTTAGAAGTAGCCCAAATTCCGGAAAAATATTAATCTGCTGGTTCTGAAGTGCGAAAACGTTGAAACCATAAACGTACCGTGTTTTCTTTTGCGACACCGGCGCCGAGCACATCGTTGATTACTGCAGCTCTGGTGCCACGGTAGACTTGTACTGATAAATATACCTATATTGCATGTTGTGCGGTAAGTGACGCCAAAGAAAAAAATGTGGATAAAAACAAATAATGACAAACAAATGAATGTTTTCAAAACTCAAATGTACCAGCTAAATGAATTTATAAATTCGATTTTGGAATCCTTAACCAAAGAAAAGATATTTCAGAAAAATGTGATCAGTACGACAAAACGCAAATTTTATATGTAAGGACTTAATATTTTAAAGAGGAAAGATTTGATTGTTTGTTTGTTTGTTACGGTTTAACTCAAAAACTTCTATTACCATTAGAGAGCTTCTTATATATTGAATAACGTAACTGAATAGCTGAAATATAACTATGTAAACAGGATTCATATTTTTTTACGTTTGTAACAAATGAACTCAGAAATTACCGCACTAATTTAAAAAAATCTTTCATGAATAGAAAATCACATTATCAGCAAGTGACATGGGTAACATACTGTATCCCCATATTGTCATGGAAAGGAGGTAATTCTAAACCTTAAATATTAATATATATTACATTTATTTAAAGCTTTTATCTGGCCGGGCTATACCCTAAATTCTTTTACTCACGGACTTACTTTTTAACCATCTCCGATCAATTCCATCGTTGGAAAAACATTAATTTCTTGTTTCTTTCAGTGGTTCCGTATGTCATTAGGAAGAAGATTGTCAGTAACCCTATCACGCTTCTTTCCATGGTTGCCTTATAGGTAGTTGTTGTGAAGTAAGAATTGTTATTCATCATCTTCATCATCATCACCATTACAGCCACTGGAAGTCCACTGCTGGACATATACCTCCCCATGAAAGGGGCAACTTGGTTCATAATTGCTGCGCTGGGCAAGCAAGTTGGCCATCGCAGAGCAAAGCTTTCGCGATGGGGATGCTGCTGCCCGCCCCCACCCTATGCAATTGCGATACACCGTCTCGGGTGGCTATACCGCCATCTGTCGGTTCTGGTACCTAAGTCGCCTCTTACGACACCTGGTACCGAGGGAGGTACTATTCTATTCTGCTAGTACCTCACAGAAATTATTTGTTTGAGAGTTAGAATAGAATTATTACTACCTAAATTGTATTCAGTTGACACAGACAGCTAACGTTATTGTTTTAGTTAAGTGAGTCACAAAGGCCGAAGGTCAAGCGTCAAGTTCAATTGTGTTCAACATAAAAAATATTAATGCTATTGTTACGGTTGGTTTAAAATGAACCTGCTTGTTTTGACCTCAATAGACTTGCAGTTACGCTTCAGATTCGCCAAAGTAATTTAGTGGTTGAAATTGAATCTTTCGTCATCAAATATTAAGAAAGGTGAAAAAAAAGTGTACGCAAAAAAGAACGGTAAATAGGTAAAATATTACCACGAATTCCCTACCGCAAAGTAGGGTTGGTTCAATATAATTTAGTTTACCAACCCAAGTTAGTTTTTGTTCCCAAGTGACTCACGCAATAAAGTTAATTGTAAAGCCGAATGAAATGATCTTTTTAATTGTCAGGCTAGATGGTTTAAAAATAAATGCAGAACGTTTACCTCGTGAAACATCAAAAGTGTCTTGCTTACCTTCCGACGGTAGCAACACTAAGTATGATACTAGCTCAAATACCTATTGTCTAATATTATTCTAAAGCATTCGTACACAACATTTTTTGCTGATATTTGTTAGTCAGAAGTCGTGAGTGAACTTACAAGCTGAGTCCGCGACGAATCCATATGCATCGTTGTGTATTGTTGGTTTGTATAGCATGGTACCAACCAACTGTATCTTTATACCTATATTGTTGTCACAGATTTGTTTTTCCTGAGTCCGTTATTTATTGTCTTTGCAACAATAGTTTGTCAAAATAAATAGGTATAAGTATCTATAAATGAAATTATTCAAATGTTGAAACGTTATTCTATTTGGTTCTAATTATATGCGTATTTAATTTATTGTGTCAAACCAGCTACAATGTCTGGGCATGTACCTACATATTTAGAGGCGGTCGTTTAGATATGTCTCATATTTCGTGATGATTTGGCAACTTTGAAAATAGAACGTTCATTGGGTCATATTTATTTAAAGGTCATTAATAACAGACAGACATTGATTTGACAAAGTTGTTGGTGAATATGGTTTGTGCTAATTTAGTCATTTTTACATTTTTATCACTTGTTTATTAGATTACCTTATACATATATTACATACAACAGAATTAAGGGGCACAGTAGTAATAAACTATGTGTATATAACTTACAATGGTTTATTGAATTATACAATAAATGATTGTAAGGTTACTCCAATATATACCATGATGAATGGATAAGAAAGTAAACAAGGTCATAAGAATAATAGCATACACCGCAATGAACAATCTATAAATAAAATCTAGCAAAGATTTTTTCAATCTACAATTTTATTTATAACGCAGATTTTCATCGACGCTGTTATACAAATGCAATATTTGCAACGTTTATATAAAAAAATATAAACGCTAGAGATGACTACTATTCTAGGTATACTACTATTATATAGAAGGTACGCACGATCGATTTTAATTCGCCGCTACCTACATAGAGTTGTGCTCTCCGAGACTCGTAAAAAATCTCATCGTTTATTGACCTTTAATAATAAAAAAGTAAATACTCAACATAAAAAGAACAAAGTCGGGATCCGTGGATATGTTGCCTTTTTATGCTGAGATCTTTTATATAAGAAAAAAAAATTGACTCAGTTTTCTCTATCATTATATTATAGGAAATAAAAAGAAACAATATTTTACGAAATTTTTGATGCTTTCATTGCAAACATTGACTAAATTTTAGTCTTGTTTATATACAAAAGATTTTAAGTCTATTTTTATACAATAGAGGACATCAAAAATTTAACCTGGGACCTACGGTCAGAAAAAAAACACCTCGAATTATTTATGGATGCCCCCTTATCGCTTGAGGGCTGGGAATGCACGCAATCGCCGGTGAACGCGATATACTGCTCTACAAAAACAATGTGTGTGAAGTGTGTGTAATTGTGGTGTATCAGAGAGACTAACGGAGGGAGACATTTATTAAAGTTATGGACGGGAAGAAATCCGGCTGATACTGTTGTACGTAGGGCGGTCCGTCACATGCATGTTATTGTATAAGATACAAACCTGGTTCATAACTCCCCGTACTGAGGAATATGTTTCTCCCTTGACGTAAGGTGGGAGCGTGGCGGTGGAGCTGATACTGCGCAGAAAGCTTTGCAGGGCTTCGTACTCATCTTCCTTAGCTGTTTCCTTGCTAGTGATCCGCGGCTTGAGACCGTCGTCAAGCATCGACTCGTGTGCGCCATCGCTATAAATATATACATACATATATTTTTATCATATTATTTTTATATTTAATGATTTGTTGGCGATATTTCTAAGTCTAATTATATAACTTTAGTTCTATATGGAGTTGTCACTTATATTTTTACTTTAACGTATTTATACTTTGAATTCTTTTACCCAAATCGGTTAACAGTACCGTGAATTTACCAATGATAAATATAAAATGTTACAGTAAAATTCATTGCAGTTTAAAGCTGCGAAAAATATATTTGTTTCTACCTATTAATAAATACATTTTCTGTATTATAGTCGGCTTAACATTTGCGACGGTCTTGCTTTTATTAAAGCAAATCAGGATTGAGAAGTCTGTAGAGTCTTACATCAACTAGTCATTGTCTTATGACTACAATGCTTCGGTACAATAAAATAAAAACATTACAAGTGCTGTTTAAAGGATTGACCACACTCGATTATTGTTAAATGATCACATTTTAACCAAAATAACAGATACGGATACATTTGGACAGAAAGACGAAAACACATCTTACGAATTCGAGCGTTATTAGATAAATAAAGACCTATTTGTTCATCGAAGTGGTTCTCAACAAAAACAAATTAACTCTGGCTTTATTTGTCTTTAATAGTAATCTAGTCTGTGCTGCGAAAACCGATACAGCGTCGCACTTGTCTGCTCAATTGCCACGATGAGTCGGTGTTTTTTTCTTCTAGTATCTGTTAGCAGTTTCTGAGTTTTCTTAGTAAGAAATGTATTCAATTTTCTTTTATTTTAATTATACACTTGCTTGAGCCAGTCTTTGTTTTATCCAAAGTGACTTTGATTATAGAAGTCAATTAAAAGAAACCAACTATAAAGTTCCCAATGATAATGCAGTAGCTTTGTAACCAAGCTTCTTAAATACATAAACATTTTTTTGCATTTGCCTAGATTACTTGTAATCGAAAAGTTATCCATCGGTTTTTAGTGCAGCGAGCGCAGCGCAACCAAGTGATGATTCAGATAAAAATACTGACGAAGGTTTTATTTCTACAATAAAATATTCCTAAATATTTATGTTTATATTTAGGAATATCTTTACAATAGCATTTCATACTATGGCATATATTAGGGTTTTAAAAATTGACTAAAAAATGTGTTGCCAAAACATTGACTCATGGCACTCTTTTGGCAACACATTTTTTGTAATGTCATAGTCTAATTTGCCAGATGACGTCCAAATATAGATGACTTCTATCATTGCATTGCAATAGCGGTATAAAGTAATATTTAACATCATGCTATACAATACTAGTAGTGGGATAAAAAAATCTTGATAATAGACTCATAAAATTATTAGTTTTTGTTTTAGCAAAATTTTGCTTCAATTAGCCATTCTTTTGGACGACCCTAATGCTGGACACGTCAATTCCAGTATCATCGTAGGGTAAGGCGAGGTCGTACAATAATTGACGCCCTCGTAGAGTTCGCGGGCACGGAATAGGAATTCTAGATGACCGTATATTCGTTTTGGCGCGAGTTCTATTTCGCGACGAACGCTACATGTGCCAAAATATAAAGTATTTAAATACGAGTACTTTACATTTTTTAACTTTTACGTCGTTCCATGACATTGAGTTCAGTAGCCAAATTATACTATCTTTATTTTCTTGGTTCGCAAATTCAGAAACTAATTGTTGGATAATATTGTTTATAACTAAATATATATCTCGCCTAACATGCAGGAGACCGTCATTAAATTCAGTATGACGTGCGTTAAAAATATTTATATATAAAAAAAAATGGCTCAATATACTATCTTATACATTTGGATACATTTAAATAAATATATCTTTCTATAATATTTTGAGGTTAGTTTCATAAACAAAATTATAAATATTATATTAAGTATCATATTCGTTATTACTTATCAATTACTTAATTAAGATTAAGTAATTGATAAGTAATTGATCTTTCATATCTGTTTGCTTAGTAAATTTGTATAAAATGCGGCAGACGTTAAGGGTTCTAGACATAGGTAAGCGCACTTTCAGACGTCTAAACTCGTGTAATTCCAGCCGCCTCTACTGTTCATCTTATGCAGATTAGGCGCCGATATGATCCGCCCTAGGCCCGGACCTATTCGACGTTTACCGCAAAATTCGCCTCTGACTCAAGGTATGTACCAAAATTGTTTATTTGTTTATATCAAAGCCAAAAATAAATCTATAACAATTCCTTGTAGATTTTTAAATGCATCTACACAATAATATATATCTAAAAGTAGAATTGCATTTTATCTAAAAGTAGAATTGCATTTTATCTTTTGTAAACTAATTTACATTTTTTAATCTATGTCTATTTCAATCCAAGTCATAGTCTGATAACAACAACTATCTTTGTTTAATATTAACTGCCATTTCAAGAATCAATAAAATGTTAATCAAAATGTAAATAGTTATGTTATGATGGTACTGGGCTCACGAAAACAAACTTGCAAATGTGGTTGCAGATAAGGAAAAAATACAGGTATGTACTTAACCAAAATGTAAACCTGTTTACATTGTACTTTGATGTCTCCACAGAACAAGACGTTGAAATAAATTAATATATTTGTATAACAAAAGTTTTTGTTATTTAATGAGAATACTTTCGGATCTTTAGGCATAAAAAATGTGTGATGATTACACTGATTTTTGCCAGATTAACAGATGGACCGAATTGAAATAATTTTTTTTTTGGGTTAGTTGATGTTGTAAGAAATAAGTTAGGCTTATTTTGTTTTGAAAATATTTAGGTTATTAATACCGTAAGAAAGTTGAACCTTAAATGTGAATTAAATTAGATGCCTACAGAGAATTCTCAATATAATGTTATTTTAAGCGGACAAAGTGGCAGTCGCCTTATAGTCATACCTGTCAAGTTTTAGATTATCTACAAATTATACCTATTTATACTGATATGTTATTTTAAATAAGCTATCGTAATTTTATCAATTATTCTCTATGGATATTGTTAAAGGTACTCAACTAACAAATTTATGTTTGATAAAAACATTGTTATTCTGATAGTATGTAAACATGTTTACCTGTACGCATACCAATAGACAAACAAGAAACGATCACAATGAAGAATGATATTTATAATACGTTAGTTTATAATTTTTATGTGTAATATAATATTCGTTCACCTTTAGGCATGATCGCGGCTTCTGTATAGCACAAATGATTTCACTTTTTATCACTTCCCTCGAAAACCCTTGTATTTCTGGGATATAAAGTACCTTATGGTCTTCTATTGTTGAAGTTATTCAGACGCAATAAACGGACATACTTTGTAGTCAAACAAGTCTAACACGTAGGTACGTAGCAGTGGAAACATCAACACTAAATCTGAACTACAGAGACTAAGAACTGGGATCGGAATAAAAAATCTGCAACTCAATTTTCTAATTTACGATTAAATATACATATATCAGTTTCTCATGGCAAATTAAAAAAAAATCTAGAAAATTTACCTCTAAACGGTGGAAGCCTTAAAACTTTTTGTAAGGGAAAATATGACAAAATTTGTGAGGGCCTAATCAATACATATTAAAAATGTTGATTTTGATAACTCAAGACCTTTAATCAAGATTGAAAATCCCTTAAGAAGTGGTAGGAAAGATAAGCTATTGTCTGACTGAGACAGATATCTGGACAATTGTAACCGCTGGAGCCATAATGCGAAATGTAGTGATTTATTTCTACTGATGATTAGCTTATTATTTGAAAATTCGTCCATGTGTATGTTTGGTGATGCTCCATTTTCCGTACTCTTATTTTGTATTTGCATATAAATTGTTACTATACGTAAGAATAAAATAAATAATGGCGACAAACATTAATAGTTATGAACGGATAAAACATTACGTTCTTTAATTTTTTCAATATTATCCCTATTTAATGAAATAAAACTATACTATTAGTACCTATGCTACGAAAATGGCACTAAAACTATGTCTATATTTTTGGAGAACAACGATAGACTGTAAGACAGGTAGCAACGTCAAATAATATATTTTATGTTCTAATACTCTTTCTCAGTCGACAAATTTATTTATTGTACCTACACGTTTGAGATTTCTCCTGCTATATTGTATGTATTGGAATATCTTTTAATACATACAATATAGCATACAATATATAAAAAGCATTGAAAAACCTGGCTTCCATTCAATCTGATATTAAAAAAAGATAAGTTATCTTTACTTTAACTGCCCTTACTAACATCATGATTATTAAGGCTAAGCTATTGAACAAGAACATAATCTAGGTCACGGGACAAACCTTTGAGTCTTGACAATTCTGATTCCTCGACGACAGTAGATAACGAAGCCACACACTTCAAAACGCATTTTAATGAATGAATGAATGAATAATTTTAATAAAATAATGTCATGATTGTGTTAGCGACAGTGTCCTGCTCCTGAGGATATAGTCAAAATGACTAGCAGATATAAATACAATTAACTCTTATCGACCAACCCTCAGGTCATGTGTGCGTGCATATCCACGTTTATTGATTTCTTAGGACTGTCTTAAAGCCTTTGTTAATTCATAGGCATTCAACACGTGTAATCAGGTTACATTTGTGCCATGTTCATAGGCGTATATTTGGCGAGGGGAGGTGAGAAGGGGGGAGGCAAAGGCAGTACCAGTATTTCGGACTGGGTTTGAAGATTGCAAATTTTTTGTTATTAGTATATGTTATATTTTTATATATATATATATATATATATATATATATATATATATATATTTATATATATTTATCATATTATATTTATTATTATTATTATCACATCCATATGCATTTTGAAAATGCTGTTGTTCTGACATTACAAAACGACAATACAGTTTAATTTATTTGTGTACATTGTCTCGTGTCATCAGCGTTAGATGCTTAAACTAAAATTTATTGCTGCAATTGACCAAGCGACTTTGACAATGAAACAATTAAAATTGTTTACAGAGGTTTGGCGGATTTCAATAATCATGAACACCTTTTTAGTGGAGTTCTTTATTTTCAAATATGTATGTTACAATCTTAAATAATCCAAAAATATTATATATTTTCATATCCTTATTTTCCAAGATGATGATAATATTAGATAATGATGTACAGATCGTTTTGACGATTTTCTTTTAACTACCTGTATCTATACAAAATACATTGTAGTGATAGTGTGTCTGTCTGTCTGTTACGCTTTTACAACATAACCGTTTAACCAATTTTCTTTTAAAAAGATAAGGATTGGGGGGCTCAAGGATTTCAAATGTCAATGGAAAGCTTGAACCCCAGGGAAGGAGATAAATGAATAGCTTAGGGAATATATAGGGAAAATTTCAGCTGCACAGGTCTACTTGGACAGGATTCCGAACGAATAGTCTTAAACTAATATTATAAAAAAGAAGATTCTATTTTTAGTTTGCTTATTACAATTTAAATAAAAAACTACTAGTACCAATTAAAACAATTCTTCACCATTCAAAAGCTACATCTATATCGAGTATATTTAGACTATATCTTTATATAGTATAGTAGTATAGTATACGTGTATATGTCACTGAACTCCTCTCAAACGGCTTGACCGATTTGAATTTTTTTTTTTATGCGTTTGGGTGCCTTGGTGATGGCGGCGATGGTCCAGATTCATATTTAGGTTGTTTATCATGACAATGTCTGTCGGGTCCGCCAGTTATATTAGAATATATAATTAAGAAACCTACCTGAAATACAACAATGTAAGCAAGGTTTGTATTATAAACGTTTGTAACAGATAAACTCAAAAAATACAACACAAATTTAAATATTTTTTTCATGTAACGAGAGCTACAATAACAATTATTATATGCAATCAACAACAATCAACAAACTCTATATTTTATTCCCGTATTATTACGGGTATGGGAACTACTCGGGTGAGCCCTGCTAGCTATATTATACTATAAAGCTGAAAAGTTTGTTTGTTTGAACGCGCTAATCATGAAAACTGATAGTTTAATTTAAAAAATTCTTGCAGTGTTGGATAGTTCATTTATCAAAAATAAATTCTTATTTCCTCGAAAGTTCCATGCGGATGAAGTCGCGTGCACAACTACTAATCATATAATGCGAAATTGTGTGTTTGCTTGTTACGCACCCCAAGCGGAGAATATGGTGTACTTAAGGTCCATTACAGTTCCCACAGGATATGATATATAATGAAATCCGACCAAATGGAATGCGGAATGCTTCATCATACCGTAACTGAATCCTGTTACAGAGTAGATCAGATGGTCACATTGCACGCCTGACTCTTATCTACGCAATGTCAACAGAAAAGGGCACGCACTACGTATTGTACTGGCTTATTTGTATGTGAATATTGAAATGAGTAGCATTAGCATTTGGTATAACTTGATAATGTGAATATAGGTGTTCGTTCTTACTTCGTTTTTTTGTGTATGTACAAAGTAGTCTTAACTTGTCTAAATGTCCATACAGGGGCGTACATCGACATAATTGTAAACATAAATAACAATGAATATAAAAGCGCAAATTCCTATTTTCATTTATAAATCATCATCATATCAGCCATAAGACGTCCACTGCTGGACATAAGCCTTCCAAAGTAATTTCCAATAGGACAGGTTGTATGCGGTCTGCGTCCGGTGAGATCCTGCGGTTTGAGTCAAATCGTCTGTCCATCTTGCGGGTGGACACCATATGCTGCGCTTGCCGGGACGAGGTCTCCATTCCAGAACCTCACGACTCCATCGGCCATTGGTTTTGTCGTACCAAATGCCCTGCCCACTGCCACTTCAACTTACTAATCCTACCAATCCGCCGGGCAATGTCGTTAACTTTGGTTCTTGGTTAAGAATCTCCTCATTCCTGATTCGATCGCGCAAAGAGACTCCGAGCATTGCTGTCTCCAATCATAATTACAGATTATAATACAAAGTGGTGGGTTACTCAGGAAGTTTTTTGCCAGGTTTAGCTATGGCATCTGACTGCTAAACTATCTCTGTGTATAAACTAAATCCGTGTATTAAAACCGTGGAAACCGAAACATTTCCAGGTTAATAAATTACTTAAATATATTAGTGTCCCTAGACTAAAACAGTCAAAAAATCTAGACGATCTCTTTTTTAAAATAAAACCGAGATAATAACTAGTCTGTACTGTACTTTTCATCGAGAACCGTTCGTTCGGCTGTTCTGGCGTAAAACTATAATATGATAAAACGTCCGACATACATAATGTACTCAATTTATTTTTCCGTCAGGCCTTAATCATTTATAATCCTTTAGATTACAATAAAAGCTGTCAAGTTAACATATTTTTTAATGATTCATCATCATTACAGCCGTTGGAAATCTAATGCTGGACATAGGTCTCTCCAGGAAAGGGGGAATTTTGTCCATAATTACCGCGCTGGGCAAGCGTGTTGGCAATCGCTGAGTGTAGCTTTCGTGTCGGGGATGCCTTGTGTATTTGAGCTATTTCGGATGGATATACCGCTATCTGTCATTTCCGGTAGCACCACTTACGATACCTGGTAAAGGAAGAGTTACTTTTCTACCGGTACCTCCCAGCTATTTTTATATAATATGCTATATATGTGAAAAATGCTAACAAAATTAATAGCTAATTATTATGGGAAATAGCATAATTCCTATATAATAACTCGTGCGACGCTATTATATTGACATCTGACATTCTAACCAAGCTTTATTTTAAAGGAGTAAAGTAAGATTTTCCGCTCTACATTGAGTTTCGAAAGTTTCCCTTATTTCATGATAATTTTTGTATAAGTCACGCTTATGAATCCTTTGGTTTGACGACAATTTGACAATTGAATTGATTGTCTATCGTAAACTGTTTGCCGTAATTATTCAGCAGGGAGTATATTTGCTACTCTTCTATGTAAGCGCATGCATTTTTAGTACATTGTAACTAAAATATGTACATAATACATAACGGTGAGTTTTATTAAAAACATGCGTTGGTGACGTCAAGTACATACATAAATATTCTGTAACATTTAGGTGTTTACTACATATATGAAAATTACAATTTAGCGGCTACATCATTCTTTTTTTAGCGTTTACATTTTACGTTTGGATATCTTTGAAAGTTTTCAAAGGTCTATTCCACCTAGCGTAATTTTATTACTGGGGTAGAGTAAATGGAGTAGGTATATGAATTTCGGGAGAATGCGTGAGAAAGGTAAACCGACAATTTATTTTCTTATTTATTTTCTTTACTATATTTTACTTTTGACTCTTTAAAACTAAGTAAGGAAAATATCCAATATAGGTTTTTTATTAATTTAAGCTGAGTCAATATTGATCAATAATTTTTTATTAAAAAAAATATTCATCAAACCGCGTTGTGATTTTTACATCATAAAATCAATAATTTCATTTAATTTTAATCATTTGTCGGAAATGTATTGGTTACCCAATACATTACCCCGATTACATCGATAATATATGGTGGCCCTTACTTTGTTTTAACTAGTAGGTATACTTTATTGCATTATTTCGCGCAACAGTTATGCAATGTTATCTAATTTATTAAATATTTGTAAGTAGGTATAAATAATTGCTTTTGGTTAGCAGAAAATTTTATAAAGTACATATAGAAAAAAAAATGTTCGGAATAACTTCGTTGCTATTCTTTATTTTTAAAATGCAATAATTTACATATAATCTTTTAAACTTTTCTATCAATATTCCTTCAGTAGTACTATGGTCAATTGTTAGGCCAAGTCGTACAAGGATTTTTTTTAATATCACCTTTTTTAAATAAATAAAAGAATAAATCGTGAGAGCGTGTTAGGAACAGTAACACTTTATTGCATCATTCCGAGCAACACTTTTGCAATACTACCCATTTCATTACATATAAACATGTATGTTGACATACACAATCATTTGTTTTTAATAATTTAACAAAAAATTAATTGCGTCGAAACTGTACACTAACTAACCGTTGATAAATTAAGTTGAAATTATACATGTCGTAACATGCGACTAAGGTACCATAACCGACAGATGGTACCAGTATATCCATGCAAAAAGGTCAGCTCAAATGTACATGCGGGGATGGGCAGCAGCTTCCTCGTCGCGAAAGCTGCGCTCTGCGATTACCAACACGCTTGCCCAGCGCGACAATTATGGGCAATATTCTCGGGGAGGCCTATGTCCAACAGTGGACTTTTAATGGCTGGTATGATGATGATGATGATGACTCTTCGGTGGTGGCTTTAATATTTAAGTTTATATGACATAATTACATAGACAAATTAAATCTTAATTTTAAATAATATTTATTTAGGGTATTTGTAAAACAATGAAAAGTTAATTTATAACCAGGAAGAACAAAAAACAAACAAAGTCCCAGAGAAAAACCAAGATGCACTCGTACTGATATTAGCCATCTTTACAGTGATCGGAGATTAAAAAGATATTCTCAGCTACACTACGTGTAGTAGTCTCTAAAAATTACCAGTCATTATTTACAATTTATGTAAATGATGTTGCCGGTAATTTTAGAATCTACGTATATAACTACTACTTTCAAGTGATATGCTTATATCACCGATATTGATTTAATACAGACGTCTGACCAAACATTAAATATCCAAACTTTTTACATTAACAAAAAAATAACAAGTTTAGTTTTGTATACCAATTTCTTTTGGTGCACTACTACCTGACTCTCCGGACTATAAATGATTTTTGAATGGGTTCCTAAAGAATTCAAATTACAGTACAAAATGGTTCAGTTTATGTTCGAACCGAAGTATTCGCATCGTAGTGGTCGTAAAATGTTATCGATAATTTGATTGTTTATTATAACTGTGGAATTCATAAGTTTGTAATAACATTAAAGATCAACTACTACAAAACAAATGAGGAGATTACGATAATTAAAAATACCTATAACAGTTACAGATTGTGCTTCAATATAGCCACTGCTGAATGTACTTATCTACTTTGAGTATAATTAAGTGATGTCACATGCGGCAATGCGGAAAATTATATGTAGAGACATAATATTATCAATTTATTTATATTATTTGGCACGAAAGTTATGTTTTAAATATACCTGATACAAATTTAATATAATCACTATTGTTGTCAAATTATAATAATTAAGTAATAAATTAAAGGAATATAATAGATCCAATTTACCTTATTTTTTTATCCTTCATGTTGTAAATGCGAGCGTCAATATGTGCTAAACTTTCACCGGCACGTTGCGTAACTTGCTAATATTATAACCATATAGTAAGCAGTTCGTATAGTGGGATACTGTGTTTACGATTTCACTGTGTATCGCCAAAGCATCATGAATGGAGGCGATCGATAGTATCACGAGGTTTAGAGCACCGGGCGGACTGCGAACGTGGTGCTGGCAAAGCGGCGACTAGTCGTGCCCGCCAGCGTCGTGGCTTTGGCGTATGCCGTACACTCTCCGGTCGGCCCTGACGTCACCTCCAATCAATGGGTACTCCAAACCTTGAACCGTTTGTGGATAAGCGGCAGGAACGCGTGCTTTGCTTGTGGTGTGTTTTTTGTTTCAAATATTCTAAATGTATAATTTTTTACATAAAACATGTTTTATGTAAAAAATTATAAATTTAATTTTTTACATAAAACACGTTTTATGTAAAAAAATTATTCGCCTTATATTTTCTGCTTGTTTTTTGATAATTATTGATATAAAAATATTTATAAGCATAAATCTACTAAATATGTGTTACTGCCAAAAATATTTTAATTGATAGTCTAGTTAAGGTAATACCTACAATTAACATATATATATATGTGCAATAAAATTATTTAAGCTAAGAATTATATGGTGAGTTAAGAAAATGATAACTAAATATCTTTAAATACATAGTAGAAATATCAATACATATTATATATCAGTATATACTACGGAGTGGACCGCCCTGAAGCACTGAAAAGTTCAAATTATTACGATCAACAACAATAAGAACCTTAAATGTTAACTGTATAAGATATTTATACTCTATAATACTATTGATAGGTAATTACCAGAAAATGTGTCTAATAGAATATTGTCTTCCTTAAACTTCATTTGGTTCTGGGTTTTCCCAAAAATATTTTTGTCACTAGTTAGTCTCATGATATGACGGTTACTTTAGTGTTATTAATAAATTAGTGAATGTCTACAGAGGTAATCAAATCTGGGTGTATGCTAATTTAAATAATAAACGGGGGCGCGCATTCTTCTCAAACGCTAAATCGCTATTTTATGTAGGTACTTACTTACTGTTTTTGTACGTACATTCCAAGCGTGAAATAACTATTTTGTACGTACGTTTTCAATTGCATGAAATGAGTTAGGTTGTCGAAAGATATACCTTTAAATTATTTTCTTTGACATCCAAGTATCCCTGTTAGACATGACCTCTTCCAGATATTTGGGGATATTTATCCTTTTTTTAAAAATTTGGTTAGTGTGGTAGTCGTTCAGTAGGTTAAGCAACGAAATAATAAACAATCTTAAACTTAATTTAACAAGAGTTATTATAACTTTAAAATCGTTTCCCTAATATAATAAAGTTCTAGCGGGCACATAGTCATAAACTTGTTACCCGTGCCAGCAGTTTACTTGTTTCTTTTTGCACTCGCTTAGGAATAAATTGACAAAAAAATATATACATTCACTTCATCCAGCGCCTAATTATATTATAGACGATTTTTGCAAAAAAAATTACTATTGCTATAGTAAAGCTTGGATACAACGAGAAAAATATATATATATGCGGGCCTAGCAGACGTCCTGATAAATGAAAGGGGATTGCAGCGCCATCTGCCTGGTTGATTTATAAATCTAACTAAACCATCAAGGTCCTAAACGCATTAAAAAAAACATTGAAATCGGTTCATCCGTTTAGGAGTTCAGGGAGATACACACAGTACAAAAAAGTGATATATCGCACTCCTAGATGAAGACTGCATCAACTCAAAATAAAATTTTGCGCATAATTTTTTGTTCAGAAAAAATTCTTCGCAAAAGATAGAGACTTCATATTCAGAAAACTTTTTTTTCCAAATAAGTGGACCCTAATGCGATTATTTGTGTCAATTTTGAAAGATCTACATAAATTTTCAATTTTGATGTAGTAGTCTTCATCTAGGGGTGCGATATAAATTTATTTATATTACAGGCTGTATAAATTTATAAAAAAATATATATTCTTTAATTTCTTTATGCATATATGATCAACAGAACATAAGATTAATGGTTCAATACTCAAAATGTAAGAAACAAACTTTACTTAAAAGAATCGATTTAAATAGACTGAAAGATAAAAGTAAAAGAAACTCTTTTTGATGTTCCAGACATTTTTTTTAAAGTAAGATATAGGAAATTATATTTTATTAATTTGATCGACATTTTAGGAAGTATACGTACCGTACCTACGTACCCTTACAATAAATAGGTAAGAAAAACAGTGAAAAATACGGTGGTGCTGTGATTACATTTATTGATTATACTATCTTCTACATGTGTTATCATCATTATAGCACTAATAGCCTAATGATGCGACGAGAATGCCATTCCCCGCTACGTTGCATTTGAGCTCCACCGCCGCTTGCACTCTGTTACTCGCACCTCCTTTAATTCATCTCGTAGCCTGGTACTATTCTACTCAGCCGATACTCCGCGGTTAACTTGTCACCTAAAATCTTTTGTCAATCAAAAATATGCGTTCATATTAAGAGTCTGTATCATATAATTTATATCGTTCGAACATATTACGATAAAAATGAATATAATGTTTTAAGTACTTGCGTCATATTGTTATCATTCATAAGTTTCCACAATCTTAAACTTAAGATAACATTTTCACATTCATGCTTTAGATGACTGCTTAGTAAAATAATACACTTTTAAGCCGTCATATTCCATTGAACATAAGTGGAATTATATGTATTTAAATCTTATTCAAAAGTACTACTATTGTAAATTAAGATATAAACTATCCCATCTCTTAAGTTGGTTCAAACTGTACACAGTAAGCAAATATTAATTAAAATCGGTTCAGTTGTTTAGAAGTTCATTTATTCACAAACACTAATTTTATATATTATACATAAAGAAGATTTTTTTTCTTATGCAAATAACACAAGCTGTCAGTGCATAACCGTAATATGAAAACCTCGCAAAAGTATAAGAAAAAATATATCAATCTATGGTCAACCAAATATTTTGAGTGCGATAATTACTTTGGTCCATAATTGACTGTTTCGACAATATAACTTCTAATATTGCTCTGCGGTTTCGCCAGCCGAGTTCCCAGTTCCGTTTGAATATGGAGATAAAATGAAGCTTTTATACTTGCTGATAATGTAGCTTTTTATTGATCAAAGAATAGCTACTATACCATTTTCAAATTTATTTGATCATTATCATGATCATATCAGCCATAAGACTTCTGCTGGACGTTTGTATGCGGCCTATACTCGCGATCCTGCGGTTTTAGTCAGATCCTCTGTCCATCTTGTGGGTGGATTTTCGTTACAAATTTACAAAAAATCAAACTTTGTTTACATTACTTCATTTAAGATGGGGTTCCAATGCTATTTATATAATATACTAACGACCCGCTACGGCTTCGCATGTGTGCGATGAAAAAAAAAAAAGGTAATTGTGGGTTATCTCCAAAAGATAGAAAAGAAAATCCACTGCAAACTTCAGTACTAATAAATATTTGAGTTTTCAATGTAATCGCAAAAAAAAGTGTTTACTTACGATGCACATTGAAAACCTCTAAATTTATCTATGTTTCTCTTTTATATTATCCATGTTTTATACATATAGACCTTCCTCTTGAATCCCTTTATCTTATAACTATCATCAAAATTCGTTGAGTCGTTATAAAGATCTAAGCATACTCAGGGACGAAAGCGGAAAAGGACTTTGTTTATACTATGTAGTGATTTATATAAGTGACTTATATAATTTAAAAAACATCTATAATATACTTGATGAAGATATTGGTGAAAGAATTTTTAAAATCGGTCTAGTATTTCAAGGTTAATCGTAACAAACATATATAAAGTCGTTTATATTTCCTCTTAATAATATTAGTTTAATAATGTGTTAAAAGGGTGCGAAGTGTCTCGTTTTCCTTAGTCTAGAGGGTATTCAAAACCTAGCAGCAAGAGAGGAACCCGTGAAGAAAGCACCGTATGAGCAGTGCTGATGTTTGTTTTTAAACGTGACTAAAAGTGAAGGCCAACACGATGCCCGATGAAGTCTATGGTTTGCTTTGTATTTTAATTTTAGCCTCTTAGAATGTTCCGTTACAGCGAACATTAGTTATGGAAGCCGCTCACTTACATTTGCGTACTATGTTGTTGTTATTATTTACATATTTATACAGCATCATTTACGTATATATTATTTACATTATTACTTAGGTACCTCTGTAAAGTCAATAAACGTTCGTATATACTAGCTTTCATACTGCTTGCTTCATGGTATATTATGCTTACGATTAGGGACTGATTTATAGTTATTAGGACCTCCGATTGCGCTGGACTTCATTATAGTATCAGTGGCGAGTTACCTACCAAATTATCCTTTTTAATGGAATAGCTTTTGATCCCTGCTTCTGTAGCCGGACCGTCGTAGTGGCGTTGTTATATAAATACTATAATATCCTATAATTCGACCGAATAGAAGGTTTTTAAGCGCAAACGCCTAGCATAATGGTCTGTTATACTCTTCATTATATTTCTATATCTTACCGCATTAGAATTTGGTCTATGGTACTGTAGCTTTTTCGGAAACAGGCTTGTTCTGAAGGTTGAAAGTAATCCTAATGACTACGGAATGAATAAAACAAGATGTTGTCACCTTTCATAAAGAACAGCACCACCATGCTTCTGTTCCATGCTTTATATCTTCGAAGAGTAAAGTGTGGCTGAACTCCTAAAGGGCTATAAGTATCGGTATTCCACTAGCTTTCAAAGGGTCAGATGTGATAATGTCACCCGGCGCCTTGTTGTTCTTAAACTGATTCAGGATTATTTTAATGTCGCTCAGGCTGATATTTCCTATCATTGATTTTGTCGGGTCAGCTTGAATCTTAGGCCTTAGGCCGATTATTTATCATTGTTTTCTGTACACATTTGTACAGGACCGGGAAGTTGGCATAAATTTTTTTTACCTAATATCATTAAAGATCAAAATGACAAAATGTCGTTTTATCTGAAACCGAATTCGCGGAGGCCGCTGGTTGTTTGTATACATAACTAGCCGGCAGGAGTTGTCCTTCCTTAACTATTTTCGTTTATCATAAAAAAATATTGAGACTCAGTAGTTTAGAAGTTCCCGGGAAAATATCGTGACACGATCGAAGTTCTTATATACAAAAATATACTAATGCTATATATAGCATTCCATTATATTGTAACGAAACATTACTTTGCTTATTGGTTTCTCTGAATTTGGATGATTTAGCCACGCTATGAATGAAAACTCAACATTAAAATTTATTATAGGTATCTACTTTAATGACTATGTCGATCGTTCTTTTAAACGAAACAAATAGGCATCGTTAGTAAAATCCTAATACGCTTGTCACGTTTTTCTATCCAACAATAGTCCGGATTGATATCTTAGAACAAAACTTAGGTGATGACTTCGTTCACGTTTTGCTAATTATGTACGGAATTAGTAACTACATGAGAAATAGACGTTGCATTTGTGCGAGTTCGTTCGATATTTGAATGTTCCTAAACTGGATTTATAATTGACCAATATTGCTTTAATTTTGCACTTTGCCCCCTAGTCCGTGACCATATGATTCGTCATAATGTGGAGCCAGAGTGCGAGGTACCTCGTACTTTATAATTGTAATAACAAGCACAGTATTACTAATCGAATTCTGAAACTGGAGTTTAATTTTCTATGATGGATCTTGGAGAACCTATGTACCTAATAGCAATCCTAGGTACAGTTTTATTGGTACTGCAGCCACTTATAATGTAAATACTAGCTTTCCACTTGCGTCTTTGTCCTTGACGTATTCATATTATATTCCATCCCTTAGGAACTCTCGTTATTGCGGGAAGATCTTTATGCCGCTTTCTGCTAGCTAAACAGTGCAATCAAGCGTTCTGAGAAAAAGCCGAACACATCATGGATATATGAATTTTTCTAAATAAATGGTAGCTAATGTGTTATTTCAGACTATTAACAATCTCTGAGTATCAAGTTTCATTCAGATCTGTTAGGCGTTCCGCAGTGATAGAGTAAAAAACATCAATACATACTTTCGCGTTTATGTCGCTTCCGCGTTTCGTTATTATTACTATATTAATATTATACCTTATAACTCTTATTTTAGAGAACTACAACAATTTAATAAATTACATCACTCTTAAAAAACTATACTTCATAAAACAAATTACGCCTGCGTATATTCAATGTGTAGATCCTGTGCACCAAGGGTTTGTACCCAAGGACAGTATTGCATTATATGCATTATATGCATAACATAAATATTTGTACCAGAGGCACAAATATTTATGTTATGCATATTTGCGTTTCTTCTGTATCTGGGTGTTAAATATGTATTTCAGTAAAAATACCAGATGTCGTAAGAGGCAACTTAGGTACCAGAACCGACAGATGGCGGTATATCTATGCAAAAAATTCAGCTCAAATGTACAGGGCGGGAATGGGCGTCAGCTTTCCCGTCACGTAACTATCTCTGCGATTGCCAACACGCATGCTCGGCGGTTGCTTGCAGCGCGGCAATTATGGGCAACATACCCCCTTTCTTGGGGAGGCCTATGTCCAACAGTGGACTTTTAATGGCTGGTATGATGATGATGATGATGATGATCATAGTATGTAACTAGTATACTTGTGTGTAGTGGTTGTGATTAAGAGACAGTGAAAGAGAGAGGGTGGTGAAAACAATGAAGGATAATTCCTCAATTCTGTGCACATGAATCAGCTTTTCGCTCCGTTAATATGTTTAATTTATATCTCCTTATACGGTTATAGTTATACTATTCCAGAATGCTTTTCCGTTAAATTTCAACATTTGTGATTCACCACATTATAATTTAAAGGCGTATAGATTTACTTGTTTGTTTGTGTAATGAGATAACTCTGAAGGCGCTATGAGTAAGCTTTATGTTTAGGCAGGATTTTTAGACATATTTGAAGAATTCAAATAAATATTTCAGTGATCTTTGACATTTACAAATGCCATAACGTTAAATAAATAAATAGATTAAATCTCGTGGGATTAAAACCTTATAGGCATTGTCGGTCCCCGGAAACAATGTATGATACTAATATGCTTAATAGGAAATTATGTATTTTAAAGTAAGTTGTATTAAATAGGGAAGTTGTTTAGTAATACCTGTATCTCGCCTATTTTAAATGAAAATATATTATACATTTATAGGCTTCTATTCCGAAGCGAATATAATGGATATTGATGAATCGATAGCTTCAAGCGTTAGGCCTTGGTCTTGCAATTTTTGTTCGGTCAGGCATCAGGAGCTCAAAAAATTCGCGGTTATTTCTCAAATTCATTTGTTCAAAGCATCAAATGAACATTTCTGTTTATAATGTAAAATGTAACAAATATGTGCTGTATCAAAATTATAGAAAAATGAATGCCTTTTGGATCTGTGAGGTTAATCATTCCGCGGAAATAATTATGATTACTTTATATTAAACAATCAAATCTAAAATAATGGGTGATCATACTAAAATACCGTTTACCACATATAATTTTTAATAAGATGCTATTTATTTTAAAACCGGATTGCTGCTCTTGATATGACATCATAGATCCCGTAGCTTTTATTTTAAATTAAACATTTCATTTAAATTTATAACTGAAGTATCTTATGGAATCTAAAGTATGTTCTACATATTTTGCATTGAGTTCGATAGATGGATGCTTAGCGCCAAGGTATTATAAATTACTGGAGAGCGCAGGCGACCAAAGTTAGGTATTAAATTTATTAAGACCGTATTGAAGGTACCGTCTTATTATTATGCACTATTTTATGTAATATAATAATAATTATAATTTGTACTTGACTTGTGACGTCGTTTGCGTTGCTGCATACCTAAACTACTGAAGGGACTACTCGTATACAGGAACTATACAGTTTATTGGTAGTTAGCTACCAATAAACTGTATACCCTTCAATAGTTTATTCTTTCGTGCCAGTTGCTATAGAAACATCAGGTGTAAGGAATAAAGAAGAAAACTGCCTCATTAAATAATTAGGGAGGCGTTTGGTGGACCGGGATTAGGACTACCACTCTGGGGTTTTTCTGATGCAGAGGATCTCGCTCGCTGTGCAGCGTGGAAATGCTGCTAGCATTCTGGGGACCTTTGGGTCGGATATGTCATATGATATAGAATAAGAAATGATATGTATTAATTTTATATGAATTCCTCATATAAATATTCATAATATGTATTAAATCATATGCGTTAAATTTAAAATGTAATTAAAATAATTTTCGTACAGAAGGAATACATAATAAAACACTACTGAATCTATATTATTTTTTTTTTGTTTACTGTGTACCTACAGATTGATTCAGCTTGAAAGATAGGATAGTTTTTATCTCAATTAATCTAAATTTTTGTCATGATAAACAACTTAGAAAGTTAACACAGTCAGCTAGTAATATGTATTTTCATCAACTAAAAAGTTAGTTAGGGTTAGTTTGTCTTAAGCGCTCTAGCCCAGGTCTTCGTCATTACTCGTTTAGACTCGAACTAACTAAGAAAAGCAATAAGCTAATGCTCCAGAAAAACTGATGTTTATCAGTCGCGGCGCGTACGCTTGTTGAATGAACAGACATGTAGTCCAACGTTTCGCTTTTCTTCTTCTTTTCAATTATTTAGGTACGCTATTTTTAAACTGTGCTTCAAATTTATTTAGAATGACTAGTTAGTGGACTGCTTATATCTATTATCGCTATAGCGACATATTGAACGGAATGTTTTAGTTATGTAAAAACTTCTTTTTGGAATGATGCAGGACACTTGTTACTTGACAACGGCAATGTTGCTCTAAATTCGACCCCAACAGCTTTAGAAAAAGAAAAAGAAATGAGAAGGGGGTGGGGGTGGGGGTGGGAGAGGATGTCGCAGCAGCAGCAGCATTAAAATAACACTGGTCAACACTGATTTTGCCACACGAACTTTGATAGCTAATTTTGTTTTATCAATCTACCCTCATCATTAAATCACAGTTGTCATCTGTCAGTTAGCCTCATATTTGTTGTGATACAGTAATACTCATAACTAGTACTACGGCAGTATATTAACAGAAACGCTCACAAGTAAATCGTCATAAAAGTACTTGTAGTTAAATTTGAATATTTTTTGTGATTTATTAATCCTGTGAACATGTCGAGGAAGTGTAATAATGACCCTACCTCTTTTTGTTATGTCTGCGGAGAACTTACATTCAAAAAACAACTACGAAATTTTACGAATCTTGTGCTGGAGTGTTATCACCAATGTTTTGGTTTTTCTGTCGCCCATCAAGACAAATTCTGGGCCCCTCATGTCTGTTGCATAACGAGGGTGAAAAATTTAACCGACTGGAAGAAAGGTGCACGAGATATGCCGTTTGATGTACCCATGATATGGACTTAACAGCAAGATATGTTTCGCTTCTTCTGTTATAAGACCAGTCTCTCATTGTAAAAAAATGCCAGAACTAATACCACGTGCAAAAACGTCTGTTGAGTACGACCATTCACAACCGTCTACTTCAAGTCTATGTGTTGACGAGGATGATGACTTTAAGTTTGAAGGAATTGAAAAGGATTTTTGTTGGCCCTCAAATCAGGGAGTTAATAAAAGATTCAACATTTGAAGAAAAATTAAGCGGTTTAGAAAAATGTGCATGGAACGCATTTAAAAATGTTGTTGCAAATTTTTTGGGCAACCACAAGAGTGACAGCTACAGAGAGTTGGTTAGCGAGCTCTTATTGTCATATCAAGCATTGGGTTGCAACATGTCACTCAAGATCCATTTTTTAGACTCGCACCTGGATTTTTTTCCTGACTATTTAGGGGCTGTCAGTGACGAGCACGGCGAGAGGTTCCACCAGGATATTTCTAGTATGGAAAAGCGGTTCCAGGGCAAATGGAGCCCAAATATGTTAGCGGATTACTGCTGGACAATTAAAAGGGACCAACCAGAAGCTAAACATTCAAGAAAATCTTAAATTATTAAGTAATTTATAAAAAAATAAACGTTTGATTTACGAGATCTGTATTTTTTCTTAATATTTTAAATTACTCAATAGAATAAAATTTTTTTAACTGGTTATTTTTTCTTACAATCACCAATTAAAGTAAAAAATATCGAAAAAGTCCGTGTGGCACGAAAAAGTTTAAATTTTGTTGACCAGTGTAATTACCGACCTCGCAGCGATGGGAAATATATGAGAAAATATTAAACTTTTCCCGAGAGTCCTGACGAGGCTTCCGCTCTTTTAAGTAGAAAATTACCAGAAAAGCTACAGCTAATGATGGGGTACATGATAATTCTTATAATAATATCAGTTATTAATTCAAAAAATATATAACCATATATTTGTCAGAATGACCTTTTCATTATATAAATTCAACAGACACATATGGAGGTAAACTTCAAATGAGACAGACGTTAGTCTTCGGCGGCTGCCAGTTATATTCGATTTGGTTACATTTATTAAAATAATATCCCATATCTGTTTATACCAAACAACAGTAGATGTCGTTCACGAAGCTACAAATGTCTCAGGGTATGTTCAACAATGTAAATATGTAAATATTATGATAGGTATCATTGATATTTATTCGCTTGTTCTGAACAAAAAAAGTAAACATTAAAATATGTTATTTACAGAAAAAGGGATTTGATAGGTGATATTTCATAGGTGTAAGGGATTTGAAATCATTTAAAGCCCATGTAGCCTTTTCTTTTTGTAGCACTCAGGATGCTCTTCATAAAAGTATTATTATTTTAGGAGAACTATAATATTCTAAATATTTATGAGATATAAAATGTTGCGAGGTACTTTGTTCTTACCAGCGGCGACAACTCTTATACGTGACCACGAAGCGACGAACTCGAAAGATTACTCAAAAACATTCGATAACTTGTCGTTGCTATTTGAAAATTCGCCTTTCAATTATCCGCCTTTTCAATTCGCCTTTTCAATAAAGACAATATATATTCATAAGTTGCACTTCAGCAACTCATGAATATATATTGTCTATTCGGTGGTAATGTTTGTGAGTGCAAACATTGCGACGAGAAAATAATTAACACATATTGGAGTTTTGCAATCTGTATGTTGTTAAAAAAGCTAGGGATGTGTGTGAATTGTATGTTATAGTTAAAATAATAGAAAAGCGGGCGGCAGCACCGCTTTTTTAATTTCCATGAACATATAGGTATATTGAACGCAATAATATTTTTAAACATCGAAACATTGATCGAACCTAAATATATTATTTAGTATATTATTATATAATCTTAACGTAACTTGGCACGTAAAACCCACGGTCCATAAGGTTCTGTAATGGTGACGATGCATCGGCAAGCGCAGCATAGGGCATCCATTCAAGGTGGACAGACGTTAAGATTATATCCGCAGAATTGCGCTGGATGCAGGCCGCATACAACCGGTCCTATTCGAAAGCACTCGTGGAAGCTATGTCCAGTCCAGCAGCTGATATGATGATGAAGACAGATAAAAATCTGATTGTGATTGTTCATCATTATAGAAATGTTTAACTTGGAAGGCTAAAAAACATGACGTAACTAAATTCATGAAACACATAAGTGAAACTATCTCTATTTATGGTGACTAAAAAAAGTAGGTATTTCATTCAAGAAATCGTGAGTAAATTCTAATTATAGTGATATGACTACATTTGTACACACTAACTACAGCGTGAATTGACTGGTTCAATAAACATGGAGTAGAGATTATCATCGTATTTTCATGGAATATGTATTTTGTTTAGGTTTCGCAAAGTTTATTAGCTTTTTATAGTCTGCAGGTATTGTAAAATGATTCATGGGGTCCTTTGCATGACTGATATGTGACGCAGGAAACTGTATATGTAGTACTCATATCTATAGTAAGGAGCTTAGCTTGGCATATTTTAAAACATTGTTTAAATAGGCTTTACTTTCTTACTTTTTAAAATGTTTATCTTAAGTTTTCACTGTATCCTATATTGACCGTGGTTTTTGTAGATGGCATCCTAATAGAGTTCTACTCGAGAAAGAAAAAGTTTTGGCCTAGTTCGTATCGGCGTTACTATATAAACATAAAAGAGCAGTTGTTGTGACGTAACTGTAAGTCACGTACTTTTTTGTACATATTCATGTCCTCTATAACAATGTAGCTATAGGCGTGTATAGAGGTAGGGCCAGGCCCAGGATGGTCTAGTGCCCCCCTCAGGATGGTCTAGTACCTACTCCAGGATGTTGGGCTACCGCCTCAAAAAGTTGTACATACATTGAGTGTCGGCCACGGTATGCCCAGGACCTGCCCACCCCTCCGCCCCGAAGATTAACCGTAGTAAATGGTTTAAGTGGCATACGCGGTATAAATATTTTTTTGATATATTTTCACATTTTGAGTTACATTATAGAAGTTAGAATATAGACTTTTTCAAAGTATTCTAAAGCTTATGACAACTGAGAATAAAGTATTTTAATGGTAAAAGAAGTTTAGAAATGGGTAAAGTAGTTTGTGTATTTTATTAATACCTTTTTTAATATTTCCTCTTTGAAGATTCAAAATATTCTATTGGATTTTTAACTATATATACCTATATATTTAAAAACACGTCAACGCTCGTCATCATTGCATTGAGACAATCCTGTGTGAAATTCCGTCGTTAAAAGCGATCACTGAGTAACGCGGAGTAATAAAACACAAAAAAACTTTTATAGTGGATCATATTAAAACCTAACATATGCCTATACTATCGTCGCTATAAACGATTGCAGAATATATATAAAATATTCTAAGTACGCTGAAGCACTTAAATGTTGGCTAAAGGCTTAATAAAATTAACTAAGTACCTACAGTTAACATATAAGGAAAAACTGGGCTCTAAATCTGGATCTCGCGAAAGTTGTGATCGACCTATGAATACGGGGCGAGGATGTGTTAATTGGAAGCGACCGTATGACCCGTTACGTTTCCTAAAACATCTCGGTCTTGTAAACAAATGCACTCAATGTGTGTCACCAGAACACATCGTCCCTATAAAACATGCCGAACCTTCAAACGACGATTAAACTGGGATTAGACATTGAGCTTGCAACCTGTGAGAAGCTCGATACACAAAACTTAATAAAATGGAGTTCAACTTAAAAACTTTTGGAATTCTACTTTGTGTTGTCCTTCTGGTAGTAGCCAAAATTGAAACGAAGGCCGCAGAAGACTTTGCCGTGTCGCAGATTGGTGACGAAATGATGGAAACTGCAGAATCCCAAAATCCTTTTTTGCCACGATTTGCCATGAGGAGATTAAAAGAGCGGAGAGAGCAGGCCAAGGCACAGAGAAGAAACAACCCAGTAAGAAGAATCCCCCCACAGCATAAACCACCGTGTCCAAAAAATCCAATCAGAAGATATTATGTGAGTATTTTTCATTTAACGTTGGCCAATTTGATTTTTTTTTAAAGTTTTTTGCAACCCTCTTTAAGAAAACTCTACCGACGGTGGCGTATAAAGTTCGTACGTCTGAATAAATTGTTAAGTTATTTTCCAGTCAGTTTCAGATAACTCGAATCCGGTTATGAGGAGTGTATTCTGTTAGGTAGAGCCGAGGTCCGGCCACAAAGGCGCCCTCTGCTAGTCCCTCTTTGATCTCGCGAGCCACGCGAGCCACGCGAGTAAAGTAGTTTTTTAGGGTGCAATCGGGCATAGGGTCGCTCATTAATAGCTCGCCTATCCCTCCGGTGGTGTTGGCATCTATGTCTAAGTAGTCCAGCATAAGTTGCATCCGAAAAAACAACTAATAATAAGAGTTACATAAATAGAGAACAAAAAACATTGTCATTAACTTTTCTTCATCGAACGCTCAATAGATTATTTTCATAGCGCGGTTTAGAATTGGTGCAAAATTGCCTTTTACGAGATTTAAGCAATCGCACTTTAATTTAATTTATACCAGAAATAATATGTGGCTACTTTAAACTATATATTCCAAATCATTTGTTTATAATATGGAAAAAATTAAACAGGATTTTAAAACAAAAGTATCAGGTCAGGTCTCCCCCATATGAAATTGGCGTTTTGAAAGGAATATAAATATTTTTGTAAAATATATTTCATTAACCAAAGTATGCACCGTTGTTTTCTATGCACTTTTACCATCTCTTGTTGATCCTTTTACTAAAAAAACTATGGGAGCGAGAATCAATAAACTCTTTAAAGGCTGTTTGGACTGCCGCATCGAGCTCTTTTTTTCCATTGAAAGAATTTGTTCAAAATCCGGAAAAATGGTAGTCTGTTGGTTCTCCAACAGGTCCGAGGAGTACGGTGGATGTCGCAGACATTCTAATTGTAGCTCATCTAACCTAATAGTTGATTGTTGTGCAGTGTGTGGTCTTGTGTTGTCGTTAAGCAGCGGTGACCAATCTCGGTTGTTTAACAGCTAGTTTTTCTTCATGGTTTGCAGTTGCTGACAATAGATATCTGCCGTAACCGTATGGCCACATTTAGAAAGCTGTAGTGAATGACACCGTAGTCTACCAAACACTCACAAGTAACTAGTTATTTTGAGACAATTTCGTTTAATGCAGGATTTGGCTTGGTCTCCAGGGTTCTGCCACTGCGACAAGCGCTTCCGATTATCATACATATTAGTAGTACCTATCCACTCTTCATAAATAATGATTCGATTTCAAATCTCTTTATTATTGTGTCGGTGACGTGTTTTGTGATGGATCCGCTTCTACAATAGCCCTTAATTCTTCATTTTCCACTTTGGTCTCTAGCCGTCCACGTTGTTGGTTCTCAAGGTCGAAATTTCCAGAAAGTAATCCCTATATTTCATGTTTTTTATTATGCGGTAATAAGCGACGCCGAAGAATTGAATTTGGATTTTTAACCAAAATGGAGATATTCTAGTTTAAACCAAATTAGTCAGCACGACAAAACGCTCATTTGCATTTTATATCTTAATATGTACACAGCAACAGATCAACCAATCCAAATCTGTAAAGATCTTGCAACCGCTATTCCTACTTCCCTACTATAATATTATAAATGCGGGCTTTTTTAATTCGAAATAAGGGTCGTAATGGATCGAAAAGGATGAAAAGTTGTATGAAAGTATCGCTATTATTAGAGCTAGAAACTTGAAACTTACTTTTCAAGCCATTGCATAAGCTAAGGTAAAGAAGTATGGTGTCCAAAAAAACTATCCCACGCGGACGAAGTCGCGGGCACAGCTAGTTATTCTATAAAAGCGAGCCATTAAATTTAAAATGACTAAAAATTTGACAGGTTTGGGTAGGTTGATATGTTACCCACTGTATGCATAAGAAATCGTTAATATTACATAATTTAAAATCTAAGAAAAGTGAGTGAGTAACTAAATTTGTATCTATAATTTGAAAATCTTCGATTTCTAAATACGGAAATGTAGGTAGGTAAATAGAAAATTGATACAAAATATTTTTTGAATTATTTGATTAATTAAATTAATCAGATCAATAAACAGGTTAACATGTGCTTTTGTTGTCAGGGATATTCTCTACATTGATTTGTGTAATAAATATCTTGGGGGATTGAAAGAAAGGGGACAGTTGTCCAAATCAATTAAGGCTTTAGTGTCAAATGCCTTTCTTTGACCCAGAACATCATCAATATAAACCTTCCGTGTCTGCAATAGGTGATATTGTATCTCAGACCACGGTACTAAACACATTTTTTTTTCAGATCCAAAAATGAAGTCTCACATACTGTTATTATTGACGTTGGGATTGGTCATTGCCGATCCTATTCCAAAACAAGACTCGTCCGTTATCAACCTTCCGTCTTTGTCACAAGATATCGAAACAGAAACCAAACACACAGAAGAAACAATACTGAACAAAGGCGAATCGGAACAAAAGAACGTAATAAACGAGTACTTGGAAATTACTATCGAGCGTGCTGCTGATCGCGGAAGTAACGTAGAGGCGATTAATGAGGAGTCCGTAGACATACTGGAGGGTTTAACGAACGAAATTGTGTTGGAGGAAAACGTGTCTCTGGCGGACGACTTGTATCCCAATGAAATCGCCGAGAAGGATACGCCATATGAAATAATGGAAACTGCAGCTGGTTTCGTACCCCTCCCGATTATTAGAAGGAAGCAAAAGCCGAAGAAGAAATATGCTGCCCGACGTCAATTCAAGAGAAATCCTTACCGAGGTCTATATCATTACTACCCATATTATGCATTTTATCGTCCCAGCTCTCTGAGATACTATTATTATTAGTTATAAATAGGACTAAACTCTCCAAATGTGTATTTAAATCTAATTTATTATAATCTAAGATATTTATTTTTTATAATAAAACAATAAAAAACCTTAATATGATTTTGGACACTTTTATTTCTAAAAAAATCTCTTTAACTAAGCATAAATCCCTTACCGATGTAATAATTCATAATCATATATTACCAATTCGTTATATTTACAATAACTATTTACTAGTATCTAAATATTAGGACAAACTGTTGTACACTAATTGTTATCATGGCAGTTATGTTGAGACGTATTTTTTGAGAATTGCTGATTTATTTTGCCTGTATTATTCCATATAAAGAATTCATGACACAACAAGAATATTACACGATTAACAATTAACATTTTAAATACAAGTTAATCACAAAATATGTCTCGGTACAATAAACGTGGTCACGAACTCGCGATTGAGTCCACACCTAATGAGACGAGTCGGATTCCCATCCGATAAATAAATATATCTTCATAAATTATAGTATACCATAAATAATCAGTTAATTACAACACTACTCTGGAAAAATCCTAGTCTTCAGTGGACCACGCGGCCAGGCCATGTCGGCTTATCGGTGAAATCGCGTCGTCAAATAAATTATACTCGGACGCCGCTACACGTTTCGTCGTCGATAACTCTTAAAATAAAAATAATTGTCGCGAATTTTCGGCGGACGATACCAGGAGACGTAACTCAATCGGCTATTTTAACTATTCGATCATAAGGTTTCAAGGCAAGTTTTACTCTAGGAAGTAATATCACTGTCGTCGAAGGACGACAACCGTTTCGACCGCAATCCGTAAGACGAAGACGGCGTCGAGGGTTTTCCTCATTTCCCCGGGCCCACGACCGCCTCGTCCATGAGCTCGTCGTCGGTGATGCCGGGCGAGTTGGAGTGCGGCGACGGCGCAACCAGCGGCGACGGCGCCGGGCTCTTGGCCAGCTGCAGCGCCAGCGCCGGCGACTGCGGGTACACCGGCCGCACCGCCACCATGCCCGACACCTTGCTGCCAGACGATGACGAGAAGTCCAGCAGCATCTCGGCGGCCTCCTGCGGCGTGGTCGCCCCGCTCCTAGGCACGGACCCGCTCGCGGGCGGTTTCATGCAGGCGTCCGCTCCCTTCCTGTCCTCCGAGCTGCCTTTGGGTGCGGGAAACCCCTTCGCCATGTCGGTCTTGAAATCCAGCGGCATCAGAGAGTACGCGCCCGGGTAGCTATCTTTCGACTCGTCCTTGCCGCGCTGAGGGCTCTCTCCTTTCAGACTGTCCCCCGTCGATTTCGTGAACTCTAAAGGCCTCTCGGACGGGTCCGCTTTGCTCGGTTGGACGGTCTTCGGGCTCACGCCGCCGATGTTGAGCGACGGCTTCGGTACGTTCAGTGGATACGCCGACTTCTGTAAGTCTGACGACCTCGAATTTGGATTGTCGAAATGGGAAAAAGAATATTTACTCTGATCTAAACTTCTGGCGAAATCGTTGACCATCGAGCGGCTGTCGTATTGCGAGACAGGGCTGTTTTTATCCGGCGTCCCTTGATTTTTTAATTTCGGTATTTGAAATTTACTAGTATCAAGTGGTTTAATCAAGCCTTCGACTAAGAAATTGGCGTCTTTAGACTTATACCTATCGCCGTCGACATCGTCTCTCGAACCGCCGGGACTGGAGTGTCGTTCGGATTTAGACGAAAATATATTGGATTTATCAGAGTTGCTTAACGCTTTGGTCCTCGCTTTTTCTCGTTCTCTATCTCTAATTATTTTAGCTATATCTGTACTGCTACTTTTAGGCGATCCCGAACTGGACTTAGATGCGGATTTAGATAGGTTTATTCCAGTACTACTGGTACTGGATGATTTGGAATAAGGCACTTTGGGTAAATTGCTATTACCCGAAGGTTCTGAAGGGCTCATGTTAGCTTTAGGTGGAGTGGACCCGGGCGTGATACTGCCCGATTTTGAGGATTGCATCGCTTGAGTCTTTTTAGAGGCTGGCCCG
Organism: Heortia vitessoides; assembly: GCA_020976665.1. Taxonomy (NCBI): domain Eukaryota; kingdom Metazoa; phylum Arthropoda; class Insecta; order Lepidoptera; family Crambidae; genus Heortia; species Heortia vitessoides. Next base: position 8,005,584 of record JACJUM010002525.1, on the reverse strand, counting down.
CTGATGACGCCGGGTTTTAGACCGGTATGCGTTTTTGGGGACCCCTGGCTGGGCGGGGTCAGTTGAGGAGAGGATTGCTTACTCGAATTACTGAAATTCAATTTGGAACTACTGCTAGAAGATTCTTTCGTTCTTGTTTTGTTTATAGTTATTTTCATTCCGTCGAGACTGGGTTTGACCATGTACTCCTGATTTTTGCTTTCACTTTGTTTTGTGCTACTACCGGGGGTACTGCTTTTTTGATCGGAAAATTTGTTGGTACTACTTGATGAACTACTACTGGATTTGGCACTTCCTATTTCAGAGTCTGTACCGCAATGTTGAGCAGATTTCAATTTGTCTATCACAGCACTGAGGGAACCTTTTCTATTTCGAGCTTGGCTTGGAGCGTTAGATTTGTTAACTTCGACATTAGGTGGGGATATGAGTGGTTCGGTGACCGGACTGTCGCAGGACACAGGTGTTATTTCTAGTTGTTTTAATTTTACGGGATTCTTCAATTTAGGGCTGCTTCTGCCGGAACTAGAAAAAGACAAACCAGAATGTTTCTTTTCTTTGTCTCGAGATGATACCGAACTAGACCCGTAGCTATCTTTGGAAAGCTTTTTTGACAAATCATAACCAGTAGTGCCTGACTTTCCCGACGGCGAGCCGCTAGTTGCCGATTTTAAAGCTGACATACTAGGTTTTCCAGATCCCGAGGAACTGTGTTTGGGAGAAGATATGCTGTGGTTTTTTGGACTCGAATATCCCGGTAGGTGTTTGGGACTGTTCTGGACTGGCGAATGTCGCGGGCTACTGTGGTGACTAGAAGTTCCGGAAGGTTTTCCCATACCTTTGACAGTGCTTGGACTTGGAGATTTCGTTATCGACACAGACCTACCGTGAGTTGGACTGGGACTAAATTTTCGTAACAGAGAGTTTGGGGAAGAAGAACGCATTGGTGAACCATCAGTAGGTTTGATGCTGACTGAAACAGGTTTTGTTAAAGGATCTTGCTTGGGGGGCACTTTTTCCGGAGGACCCATTGAGTCATCTCGTCGCCTTTTCTTTTTCTTTTCCTTGCTCCGCTCTTCGGACTTGCTAGATTTTTTCTCAGAGCGAGTGCGTTCATCGAGGTTCTTAAGTTGGGACGATGTGATAGGGGTGATTGTTATTGAACTGGGCAGGGTTGCTGGGGCCGCTGCCGTGATTGGTATTATTTCTATGCCAGGGCGTCGATCTAGACTTAGCATTGAAGAAATGCTAGAGCTGGATTCTGATCTTGCTGTGTTTAAAGAGTTAGATCCTATTGGAGTAATGCTTACAGACGATGGCATATAGGATTTTCCCTCAGTTAAGTCCAGTAGTAGAGACGAAGCACTCCTGCTTCTTGTTTCAGAATCTTTACTTTTAAGTTTTTGCCTTTTGTGATCAGACTTCTGAAAAGAATTCCTGTAACAAAAAAAGTCCCAATTACAATTAAAAGCTTTATTTAATGTAAGTGAATAATTTAGAATAACTAAAGGATATTATTTATTTTTTATAAACAAATTTTAATAAATAAACATATGTTTATATCAATAATAAAATGTATAAATATAAAATTGTTATTACAAGCATAGTTGCATAAGTTATATTAGATTTAGTGCATGCTTTAGCTCAGTAAGTGAAATGTAAATTTCTTATAAGTTATTTTTTTTTAACCTCAACCTTAAAATGCAGTGATTATTTAATAAATTTTGTTATAGATCGAGTCTGAACAAGCCATTGTTTTATCATCATATGATCACTATTGCTCTAAAGTATCTTAGATTTATTAATATAATTAAAATATATATTCTAAATAATAAATTTCATGCGAAATCTAACAAAAGAAATAACTGACCGCATTATGTCCTCTACATCTCCATCGTTTGAATTGTCCATATCAGATGACGTCCTGTTATCTTGACCCCCAATAGTGTCGGTAGCGTCCATCCCTGACAGTTCTAGATCTGACGCGAACTCATTTTGCGAGACAGAAGACTCCCTGCCCTCGATATCATCATTGGTCGAGTTACTATTCATAGTATTCTCATCTTCATTGACATATCCGTCGGAATTCTCGCTGTCGCTTTCCGAGTCGGGCATCTCACTGAGACCGGGCTTGCCTTTCTTCTGTGTCGCCGACCATGGATCCGAATCGGATTTCCTTTTCTTCGACTTTCGTTCCTCGGGAACTTGCTGTTTATCACTAGCATTGGGATCTTGGCACATCATAGATAAGTGGTGCTGTTGATCCGATAGATAGGCTCCTGCGAAAAACGAGCAATACTTTTTTATTACAATAATGTATTAAGTAAGAAATATTTCAGCTTAGAACGAACGATAGTAGTATTCTATCCATCATAGAATTGTCAGATAGACAACTGAGAAATAAAATTTTCATGTCTGTGTTACAGTCCGTGATGAGAGAAATCGGCATTTTTGATTCGTACGGCATTGGACGGGTTGGAGCCGTGACGGCGGACGGGTCGTGTTTATCGTGCACGCAAATTAAACGTCCAAGTCGCTCTCATGGTTCCGGACCCGGTATTGCAATACTAGCGGTACTGACCACCTTGATGGGGGTGGCTCACGTTGGTCGGGTAGAGCGAGCGGCCGTGCACGGAAGGCTCGTGCTTGCCGTGGTCGCCCCCCGGGTCGAGGCCCCCCAGGCCGCAGCTAAAATTTGAATCCAAAGCAGAGTAGCCGCCGTTCAACTGTTTCGATGCCGCCTCGCGCTCCCAAATCTTCACCAAGGCCCTGCGAGATAATGTAAATTGACAAAATTTGATAAGAACTGTCTACAAGTTAACTTTATAACTAACTTTAACATTTTCTTCCGTACCAGGTGTCGTAAGAGACTGTGATACCGGAAGCGACAGGTGGCGGTATATCCCCCCCCTTAAAAAGTGTAGTTAAAATGCAACAGGACGGGAATGGACAGCAGCGTTCCCGTCGCGAAGTTACGCGCTTCGATTGCCACGCTCGCCTAGTGCGGCATTTATGGGCAATTTCCCCTATTCTCGGGGAGGCCTGTATGTGTGCCCACAGCAGATGTTTAACGGCCGCTACGAAGATAATTAGCTAGGCTTCAGTTCGCAGACCTCAGCGTGATGGGTATGGAGTGCGTGCGCTGCAGCACGCGCGTGATGTAGTCGTCGACGTGGTGGTGCGGCGCGTGCTGCGCGTGCTGCGCGTGCGGCGCGTGCGGCGCGTGCAGCGTGTGCAGCGCGGCGCGCGGCGCGCCGGGCTCGGCCAGCTCCAGCTCCACCGTGGCCATGCTCTCGTCCAGCGGGTGCTCCAGCGACACCGAGATGTGCTGCCACGACAGCGCGCTCACCTCGAACATCAGCACGCTCTCCAGGTCCATCGCTGGAAGTCAATTGATCGTTTGAATTTGCAAACGGAAGAGATTTCCGCTTATCATATTTCAGATTTCCATTCGGTTACGGAACGCGTTCGTTGATCGTTGAACGAGTATGTAAAATTATTGTAGCTTTTTTTCGTAAGTATAATGAGACGATTACATAGAAAACGTACGTTATTAGGCCTCCGGTTGAAGGTTTAATAAAGAATTATCTCGTGGCCGACGTGCCCGACGGCGCTGATGATGGTAATGATACTGATGATGGATATTTTGACGCGGTTCTACCCTCACCCAAGACAAATATTTTTACTTTGTATATGTTTGTTTTGTGACTAGGTGTTAAAAATATAATTAAATATTATATTATTTGATATCTGGAACACGAGTGCTTCGAGCGACTTATCTCGGAGTCAGGTTAATGTATAAAATGTTGCGAAAGAAGACAAGCAAACTTTTTTTTCGATGATAAAATCGGGTTCTCTATGTGTCCCAGAAGTGTCATATATTTATCTTCAAGTAATCAATCCAAATGTAATGTTACCGACGGGCCGCTCACCTTGTTTGGTTTGCAGGCGCACGCAGCTGTTGATGAGTGCGTTGAACAGCGCCTGCTGGCGCAGGTAGGCGAGTAGCGGCGGCACGTGCGACGGGTGCGTGAACGGCACGCTGTTCACCGTGCAACCTTCCAGGCCCCGCGTCTCACACAGGAAGAAGCACTGCGTTTGTTCTGGAAGGTTCTGTCAGAGGAAAGATTTGGAGATGTTGATTGAGTATTACTCAACAAAAAGATCTAGCTTTTTTAAAAAACTGATATGAGATGTGCCAATTATACATTGATTGAGGGGCCCGATGGCGCAGATAATAGTGATCAATATTATTATGATATATATTTGTATTTGTTCTGTAAAGCAAGGAATACTTACAACAAAAAGACCTTTACTGAGATTCAATTCGACAACTTTTCCTGGAGCTAGTTTGTTGTATGCTTGTTGAGCTACTAATCCTAACATAGGTTTTGAGTTTGCCCAGTCACCTGCCACTTCAACCTGGAACCCACAACAGTGTTTTATGAAGACATTTGTAACATTATAAAAATGGTTGACTGGTATTTGATTAAGTGACTATACCTCTGTTGTGGCATGTATTAGTTTTGCAAGTCCAAAGCATAACGGAGTAGGCTGCGACAGCTTCAGTGTGAAACATGCAGGCAACATTGCACTGTTTTGTGGCACAAGTGGAGCATACACAGGCACATTTCTGTCAATTTACAAATAAGTAATAATGTGTTATTTAATTATGAAAATAATTTTATGTAGAGAAAAATAATTTTACTTAAATTTAGACAATGCTTTATTATGCTTACCCTTTTCCTGGCCTCTGTCCAGATATAATTGGAGATAATTGAAGTTTGTTGGCAGTAGAGCCTTCAAGGAGAACAGTGGCTGAATGACCTATTGGTGTGTGAGAGGGAGCTACTAGTGAAGCTAATCCACTTGATGCAGCAGGTTTACCAACAGTCAGGAGTTCAGCAGTAAGTTGTTGAAGTCCCTTGTCTTTGTCGAGTAACTCATATGGTGATACGAAATATGTAAGGCGCATGGCATGACCTGAAAAGTTTATGTACAATTAAAAAAATTTAATCTGAACTCAATTAAAATAACTTATTACAATTATGTGATATTTGAATGTACTATAGAGTCTACCATATACAAAAGTCATATGTTGTTATGTACAAAGAGTAATAAATATCTATAATTATAAAATAATATAAATACCTCCTCTTCTTTTTAGTAAAAAGCCAATAGGACTTTTATGTACTTGAGCCCATGGATCTTTGATATTGCTTTGAAATTGACGTAGTGTGCAAAGATCCTCTTCCAGGCTTTGCAAGGCACTGAATGCTTTACACTTTACCTGTAATTATGGGATTAGTTAAGATAATCAAGTGGGTTTATGCTTTGGCACTTCCTACAACTATACTGGCAAAACTGGATGATGTATTTAAACTGCCTCCTAATACAAGATTATTATTATATATAATTTGATTTATTGTGACCTATTTATTTATTAAGACCTATAGTCTTGGTGATTTCGTGGTGAAATTACCTTTTTCTCAGCATTTAACTGATATACAGCAGTGAGTCCCTCCAACTGGGCAGTGAAGTCTGCAAAGTCACCACAAGATATACAGGTAACTAGTTCTTCACAACTTTGTTGTTCAATCTAAAATCAAATGATATGTACACATGCAATTATGCAATTCAGAGTAAACACAAAGTAGAATAAACACTAAGTTAAGATAGACTTCTTTTAGACTGTCAAAATGTAAAACTGAAATTGAGTTACCTTTCCTTCATGATGAATCTTTACATCTTTGATTGATCCACAGGATTCTACTAATATTTCTAAGTAGAACATATCTGAAGAGATAAACAGGTTTACGCCAGATGTGCCCACAACAAATTTGAGTCTGCAAATTTTATGAAAAGGACATATGATGTCTGTATTATACGTCATATAATAATTGATTTCTGCCCACATATTAAGTAAAAGTTTACCAACCCGAGTTGACGAGAAAGGCAATCAAGTCTTTCTATAAGGCTTTGCAAGGAACTGATTTTGATGCAGTGCTGAAGACTATCCAAGCATTTTTGTAATATCATTCGATCTTGATTGTCTACAGCCCATCTTTTGTCCTATAAAAGATTTATAATTTGAAATAATATTTTTTTTTGTATTATGTGAATATAAGGTGTAAAACAGTAAAAGGCAGAATTACCAATAGAGCCATTCGAACAGCTTTTGATGTCTCTGAAAGATTTTTGTACTGCGAAGTTTTAGACCTTAGTTTTTCCATAAGAATCTCCTTCTGGAGCTCCTTGGATTTATCTATTAACCCATTTGCAGACGCCATAACTGATGCCTTGGTATCCATCATGTTTCTCAAAGATCTATTTACTCACTAATAAATCAACTTAATGATAACACTAGCACAGGCACTATGCAACCCAAAAACATATGATTATTTTATTTTGTTGTAAAATTAATGTATTTACTAAATAATTGTAATATAAGATCAAACGTTATTTAAAATTAAAATAAATTTAACAAAATGCAGCCACAACAAACGATAAAAATTATTTCTACTCTTATTCCACAGCGAAAACTGTCATTTTGCGCACTCTTCGATGCCATTTGCTAAAGTGAGACGAAATGAAAAATACTTCATAAACGCGAAAACACTCGTTACTAGCGCTAGTAGCAACGTAAAAGTACCTAGGAGCGAATGAAGTGTAGTTCGCGAGAACTGTCATTGAGGTTTGACTTAATTTAGCCGAGTATGTTGTTAAATGCCAACAGTCAATGCTGCTTTCGTTTATAAACAGATTTAATTTAAAGAATAAACGCGTTGTTAAAGTCATATTTATTCTGTTTTGTGAAAAAATTATGAATTCATTGAAGAAAAAAGATTGCTTGCTTTACCCATAATTTTACCATATAATTAGTCAATCAATTTATTTATTTAGGTAAGCCCCTGATTATTATCTAATCTGTGTTCGGTAAGCAACAGATCAACTTATCCAAATGTGTCAAATTTGTACAGTCAATTTTAAATTTAATTGCTCGGTTATATAAATGAATATCGATCTATTGCGACGTTTTAACTGATTTCAGCGGGTTCGTCTGTTACTGTGTATTCTACACAGTTCTACTATACAGAGTGCAGTAAATTTTTTTATTGGGTAGATAATAATATTACTTCCGTCATTTGGCCATAAAATAGTTGTAACATGTATAAAATATATTGGTTACACTATTTAACAGATCAATCTACATAGACAAATCTGTTAAAGGTTGTCATTAAATTTTGTGGTCCAAAGCATGCTTTCAAAGATTGATGTGGATTGTAATTTTTTTTTTGTGTAGGTTGATCTATTACACTGTGTACCAATGTATAGATGCAAATATTAGCACAGTTTTGAAAATATTTGTGTATATGTAAAAATCTATTAAAGAAAACATAGACTGCTTAACTGTTAAGAGATAGCTTTTATTGCTTGGTTGGTTGTGTTGTTAAACATTCCATCTAAATTTGAGTGATGAATAAATAATATAAATGTCATGTTTCTGGAGTACTTTACGTTAAGAATTTTTTTCGATAATTTAGGGCATTTGCGCGTGAACTTGTATATATCAAGGATAGGTAATTAATAATTAATGTTCAGGATGTTATTCTCGCGCTATGGCTAATATTTTGTGCTTGCCTCTACGTCAATTTGGCCAATAAGTTACAATGTGATTGGCAAGTTGAATTAGGGATGGGAAATAAATTTGAAACTGAATTATCTGCATCTGCAAATTCTGAATGAAAAAAGAAGCAAAACTGGCGAATCAAATACTGCATATGTGCTAACATTGAATGTTCCGTTATTTTCACAGATTACAAATATGATAAAATACATGACAAAATTCACAGAAACTACAATAATAACAAATTATTAGTGTGTTTTCTACGAATTTTGTCAAGTTTTAATATTTACTTCTTTATTCTTTTGTAAAGGTAGCGATGATGCTCTATCTATGTAGCATAACGTAAGGCGCATCGTCACGTTCTGCTTAAGTTTATGGATCGATATGGCTAAAATGGTAGTAAAAAATCAAAATCCCAACGCGTCTGCTATAATCATCACTATCTATATATGTTTGCGTATACTACATTTTATTTTGTCAAATCTTCTTTAACTCTAATGTATAATATCAAGAGGTACATATAATCATTAGTTATCCAATTTTTTCTTGCTGTAAAAATATATGTCAAAATATAAGTGTTATATTGAATAATGTATGTTAGTCCGAGTGGTGGACCTAAAAAACCGTTAAAACCGAGTACCGCCGCGGCTGAGGCTGGTCGGTGCAGCCGCGGTGGTGGGCGAAAATTATCTGCGACGATGGTCGCGTGGGATCGCCGGAGCCCTGCAGCGCGGAGCTGCGACAGAAGCCATTCATGCTGCATGTTATCAGGTCATTTTATACATATAGAATTTCGATTTTACGGCACGTTATTTTATGAGATATTAATTATGTTAAGACTTAAGCTGTTACAGAAAAGCTTTTTAATCCTTTAAATATTGTACATTGTAATATCTATAGCAATAAATTAGGTCATATTATAGATAAAAATAGGGAAACTGATACTTTCGGGGAAGTGACATTATGAAACATTAAGTTAGCGTTACTTATTACTCGGAGACATGATGAATAAGTCACGAAACATAATGACACGTAAGATTATAAATAAAAAAAATAGATAACTGGCCAGTATTATTAAATAAATTGTTCAAATTTATTGCTGTGAGTATTTTTCAGGTTTAATAAGTTTTATGCAACAAACAAAAAATCTCTCAAAAAAGACTGCTTATAATGCTTATGTTATCTGTCTGTCATTACATGGTTGTCAATAACAGAGAGGTAGCGTAATACCAATAAATAGTTAAAGATAAATAATCTACATAATAGATCTTTGACTCTATGGGGCGTGATTGTTTTTCAGCATATTTACAATCATATTAGGTAATATATGTCCTAATTGTTAATCTACACAAAATATTAAATAATTATGCACGTAAACCTGAGCAACTAATCGTCAATTGGTAAAAACTGTTATACATATGGTTAATGCGTCACATGTTTTTCTGTTTATCTTGATTTTACCTATATGAAAACCACTAGTAGGTATGACTGTTTTATATGATGTTGTTTAAGAGCTACCTACCGTATAAACATTTCATCTATATATTTGTAAATTGGAATACTTATGTGTACCTACATAAAATAGTTTTATTTCCCAAATTACAAAATTAGCCATTATTAGCCTTGATTTTTAATTAAACATAATAGTTAAATACTGTATGTTAGATAGTAATTCTATCTGAAGTGCACTAAGATGTTTAATTTGCACCGATTGTCCATCAGCATGCTAATGTACTACGTCAAATAGTAAAACGTAATTTAAACAAGAGACAGAGTAAGCGTCTTTACTTACGACTAATATAAATCAACTGAGTAAGCTGGAGCTGAGAAACTGTGGCATTGACCATAGGTGTTAGACATTTTGTACATTCGGAATTCCTGATCGTTAATGCGCTTTAAAAGTATCAGCATTCATTTTATTAGGTTACACTGAGGAGAAAATAAAGAACTATCCTAATTTAATTAAAGTATTCTTGATACATCATGATCGTTTACTCAAACGTATTGCATTTACTTAAAAACCACTGAACGGATTATGTAGTTTTTCTGGATTCATCCGGGCCGGTACATTGGATTTTGGAATTATGATTGATAAAATCTGTGTTTACATGACATTTTTCAAAACATCTACGCATTGTTTCCTGTTATTTCATTTTTTTTAAGACTGATTTTATGAGATACATTGGCTCGACGTTAATGCCATACGGATTAAGTCGTAATTAAAAACTAGTAACAATCTGCCGATCGATCCGATCTCTGTAGGTATACGTCCGGTCTGATCCCGCGAACCCGTCGTTCAATTCAAATATAGGGTTGTTCATTAATGAATGACCTCGCCCACCCCACACTTTGGCTCTGGCAAATTATTTGGAGTTGTCTAAAAAGTCCAGCATTAGGTTCGTCTAAACAATGTAAATTCGAGTAGCAGGCATTTCCTATAAAAGTAGGTATCTGACATAAGTTATGTAGAATTTTAACACCTCAAAGAATTCCGCTCACGTGTCGTAAACTAAAGGGAACGTTCACAAGTGAGAAGGAAGGTTAACGAATCAAATTAAGTTTGTATTCCATTTTGCTCTCCTTCACTCACCGGGAAAAGAAAGCAATACTCTTTGTTACTTTTATTTTGTCTTCTGAAGTTTGATTCAACCTATCGTTGTCCTGGTCTCAAGTCTTGTTACTAAATGAAAATGTATAAGAAGGTATTTTAAGAGATATCAACATCACCTATTTGTTTGTTACGCTTTCTTGGCTTGGCTTTTACGGCAATGACGGGCCCGATAGCGCATTAGGTAGTAGGTATCTTGTGCGCCAAACGCCAAAGCTTCGATCCCCCTAAAAACAAACATTTATGTGATAAACGTTTGTGTTTGTTCTTCTAGTTAATTCTATTGTGATCGTACTAGCTACCCTGACAGATTATTTTCTGTCTTAACTATAATTATATGTTTATCATGAAAAAATGTTGCGACTGTAAATTAATATAAGTATAAACTAACCTTCTCTCAAATAAGATCAAACTGTACACAGTAATCAAAAATTTGTTAAAATCGATTCAGTAGTTTAGAAGTGCATCCCGGACATTGTAGCGCCGTGGTACCGGTAACACTAAGGTACTAGAACCGACAGACGGCAGTGTATCTATCCAAAATAGTGAAGCTCATTTGAACATGGCGGGGATGGGCAACAACATATCCGTCGCGAAAGCTACGCTCTGCGGTTGCCAACACGCTTGCTCAGTCCGGAAATTATGGGCATAATTCCTACTTTCTTGGGGAGGCCCATTTCTAGCTGGTAATGGCTAATGGCTAGTACGATGAAGAAGATTTAAACTATCAAAACCTGAAACTACACTTTTTGTCACTCTTGAAAACGGTTGACGCAAGGTAAACGCAAAGTCGAACAAAATATATAAAAAGCATTAAAAATACATCGTGAATTTGGAAGTAACACAAACTAACTAAATACAAGTACAGAAGATGCAGAAATATCCAGCTTGGTTGTCGTGCAGTAAACCTGCACAGTTCGACCCACGTTGACGCTTGTCAGGTGCATGCCTGTTTTTCAGTAGCCGATCAAATATATTTTCATACTGGATATGGTATTCTGAGCGGGTGTAAAGTAATTAACGTCCTACCAAGTATAGCTTCATATATAGACATTTATACATACATATATAAAATAAAAATCGATGAACCATGGAATCGAAAGGTTCTGGAGAATCTGGATCCACAAGGTGACAGACGATCTGACTAAAACCACAGGATCGTGCTGGACGAAGGCCGCATAAAATCGGTCCTATTGTAGATCACTTGGGGAGGCCTATGACCAGCAGTAGACCTCCTTCGGCTGATTAATTATTTGTTTAATATATGATAAATAGTTATAATTATCTGAAAGCGCCATAAGATTAAGACATGCATTTTACTTACTCGAACGAAGTCAGGGGGGGGGGATGAGTCAAATATATTTGTTTAGCATAAGCACAGTGAGTATTCATTCAATGTTAAAACAAGACATATTCATACAGTAGACGTCATTTTTTTATAAGACCTGGTCGACATGCAAGCATACAGTCTGCGTGATAGTAAGCGTCACCGTAGTCTGTAGACGCTCTTACTATGACAAGGATATCTGTAGTGCGTTGCCAACTTTGTGACTGAAAGATATCATGTTACATTACCCAGTAATTTACATGCCTCTCTCACCCCTCAAGCTGGAACGCAGTAACGTGAATTCTGCTATTTGGCGGCAGAAATAGGTGAGAGTAAGGTACCAATACTGATGGCATTTGTACGAGGTCTAATCCTAAAATTACATTGAAAGAATTTAACAAACAGGCGTGCATAAAATAAACCATTTTGTACAGAGTAAATCTAAAACATCCTCCTAAGGTATTCATTTTAATAGTGAGATGTATATTTATTATAAACATATTTTTATATTATTAAATAATTAATAAAAAAATTAACTATAATTTTAATATAAAAAAAATCTTCAAGTGTTGCGGGAATAAGTGAGTTTCTATTTTCCCCAGAAAAGCTAAGAACTTCCATTTTTTCTACTTCCCAGTTTCAACTCGTTTGTGTTTGACGCATTGCACAAGGCAATTTTTTTCCTTTTACAATACTGTACTGGCATTTCTCAATAATACCTAAATATTTTTACTAACTGTAACAATTATTTTGGTAAAATAACTTATATTTTAAGGAGAATTTTGAAGATTCCTGTATGTACATGGTATTTTTATATACATATACATTTTTATTTAAGTAAGAAGTCATCATCATATCAGCCATTGGAAGTCCACTGCTGGACATAGGCCCCTCCAAGAAAGGAGGATTACACGCGGGCCCGCGGGGCAAGCGTGCATAACCGACGTCATGCATCGCGTCGAAAATGCTTAATCACATCCTCGCCCTGTTTGAGCTACGCTGTTTCGGGTGAATATACCGCCTATATATTCTGGTGGTATAGCGGTTATAGTACCTCAGTCGCCTCTTACGAAACCCTGTACCTGAGGTACTATTCTATTTTGCTTTGATATGGTATTCAATTGTGTGGTGTCACGGCAATTTCACATAAATTTCAAGGAATCTTATGCCAGAAGTAATGTTAATTTTATTTTAACAAATATTGCAGTCTACTATTTCTGTTCTATGTTACAAGATTTTATTTTTGTTAACCTAATTTGTGGGTGGACGACGGCTGCCAAAAAATTGACTGTATTGTATTAACACCCAGGGATATCTTAAGCAACATTACAAGACACCAGCAGACCGTAAATGTAGTAACAGAAAATAAAAATGGTTGATTGATGTGCTACAAATGACATGTATAACAGAATGTGCCTTAGGGCTGATATGTTGATGATTTTTATCATTTTAACTGAAGCATGATAGCAGTTAAATTATGAAAATCAAGTCGCGGTATATTTTTTTTATAAATTAATTCATTTAATAACTAATTATAATCAAAATTGGATTAAAAGTAATGCTGTAAGTTCACTAACTTACAGAATTACTTTTAATCCATAAAAGGACAATTACCTTATCATCATTTCCAACGAATCATATGGAAATGTCAATCAAAATAAAAAATAATAATTTTAATAAAAATAATGTCACAAGTTAATAAAAAAAGGTCAAACAGACTTACATATAAATTTAAAAAAAATCATAACTATCTAAATATCAATAAAATAATTAAAAGTAAATAGTCACGATCGTAATTGTATAGTTATATATTTTATAATATATTATTTCAGCCGTGAGGTACCAGCGGAGTAGGTGTCGAGGAAGGTACCAAAACTGACTGGTGGCGATATCCACCCGAAACAACTCAGCGTAAATACTACAGGGTGAGGATGGGCAGCAGCATCCATGCCGCAAAGTTGCGCATTGCGATTGCCACCACGCTTACCCAGCGCGGCAATTATGGGCAAAAATTCTTCAAAATCTTAGGAGACCTATGTTCAACAGTGGAGTTTCTATGGCTGATGTGATGACATTATTTTATTTTATATATTTGTTGGGAATCTATCAAACCCAGTTATCACCATTTAATAAGGATTATTTGAATTTTCGCCATGCAATTAATTCTCGTACTAATATCAGACACATCTATTTTCCGTTAATCTCAGTGTCGTAAAAGCTTGTTAAAATTGATAGCAGGTTAAAAATTCGCCGATGTAGCCTATCAAAATATTATAATAAAAAATGGTTACAACTGTAAACAATCAGTCGCGGTAAAGTTATTATAAAGGTGTATGTATCTGAGTGTGATGTTCAAAGACTTCGATCAAGTTTCTTAACATGAATAAGACGAAAGTGAAGTGTAAATGTTGTATCCGTTCCAGCATCAGTTGAGAATCCGGTTATTGATTAATATCAAAATACGACGACAAAGTACGAAGCAAAGTAACGAGTTAGACCAACAGCTTAGTAAGTTGAAGAGGCAGAGGGTAGGGCACATAGGAGTAGAATTGACGGCTGCAGGTTTACCAGAGGGAATTTGTAAATAAATGCTACTAATCATTAGTAGGATTACTCACGCAGATGTTGTCACGTTTATGTATTTATTGCATGATTTTATAGAGTTATAAACTATGATCTTTGTAATTTATTTGGACATTAATATAATCCTTTATCATATTAGTGATAATCTTGGATTCTCGCTGACGATTATTCACCAGTTAGGAGTATGTTTGCTTATTGCCTCGCTGGGCCGGCGTGGTGGCAATTCGGAATTTCGCGACAGGGATGCCGTTGCCCTTCACCGCCTTGTTGCTTTTGGGCTACGCTGTTTCAGGTAGATATACCACTTAGATTCCGGTACCCAGGTCGCCTCTTACGGCACCTTATACAGAGGGAGGTACTATTCTACTCTGCTTGTATGTACCATTTATTCTAAAAGAGCTAAATGATTTCAATTGATATCTTAACGCTTAGAACGGTCAGCCTGTTTCCTCATGTACTGTCACAATTATTTTGTATACTCGTGTGAAATAGTAGCGGGTGACTAGTTTAGTAAGAAAACCAGTTATTTAATCAAGTGCAAGTACAATTTGAATAGTTAGAAATTCCTTCTCAGCAGTTATGTTATGTTCATTAACAACGCTTGTATTTCCAATTAGTGAATTATCGATTTGAAATGCTATAGTTAGAGTGAAGATTAAATTAAAATTGCACTTTACCTACTGCAAACTAAATAAACAAAGAATAACACTTTTAACAAATGGCTGCATATTCCATACTCATATTGCGAGTAAACTTCATGCTATGTTGTAAATAATAACATGGCCTTTAAAAATCAATTACTCAATATCTAACCAATTAACCATACGTATATGCGAAAGTTTGAAGAATTTATGTACTCTTTCACACAAACTACTAATGGAGATTTTAATCAAACTATTTGTTGTAAAGTCTTTTATGGCATTCTTTCTCACTCGGGACAAACATTTCTGTGACAATCAAATGTTTGTTGATGTGACATTCAAATTCAAATGTTGCACATTCAACCATACAATTTGAAATAGTTTGTATGGATATATGTTTACAATATTACTAAGAACAAATCCTAGTTGCTAGTATTTCAGGTATATTTTAATTTATCACGTTCTAGTGATGTACCAAAATAAACGTAAAATATTTAGATATAACAAAATATAGGTACTAGGGTAACCCACCCATTCGTTGGCACTCCTCCAATTGTTGGCACTTACGAGTTTAATTTGAAAAAAGTAAGGAAACCACAGATTACGCAACTTCCAAATGCATTTAAAAGAAAAAAAGTATTATTTTTCTGTTAACAACAGCAACACTGCTCCAACGAACAATATGGCGCTTTAGAAACAACAGCTAAGAATTTGTGCTCGTGATTTGGTGTACTTTACTTCGTTTTTTTCTATTGGTGAGTGCATTTTAATCCTAGTATATCGCAGTTATTTGGCTAAGTTACACTTTATAAGTAATTTGATTTACTTTGTTATATCTCCTAGCGGTTAGTTTGAAGATAATTTTTTGAATAATTTTATCACATTTTATTTATCACATGTGCCAACATATGGAACAACAATTTCATCAAAATCCCTTTACTTTGGCATTAATGCCAATAATTGGCTTTTTCATTTTTTATAAACAAGCGAGTTTATGGTATAACTGTGAAGTTTTTAAATAAATTATTATTTCCCTATCATTTATTTTTTTCCTAACTATAAATTTCCAAATGTTGGCCCACAGTGCCAATAGCAAAAATCTATTATTGGCAGCAGTGCCAATAATATAATATTGAGTGCCAATAATGGGATTTTTATTCCTTTACAGTACGTCGTATACAATGAAGCAACAAAATGAAAAAGAAACGAATAAAAAGAAGTCAAGATGAAAAATAGGCACAACTAAATGAAAACAATATGGTGAGGAAATTATAAAAAAAGCTTTAGAAGCTATCAAAAATGGCATGGCCAAAAAGCAAGCTGCGAAACATTATCAGGTTCCCCGGGCTACGTTACAATTTCGCATTAAGAACCCAAACCATAAACCTCAGCTTGGTCTGAGTCCAGTACTGAACACAGACGAAGAGAACAATTTAAAGAATTGGTTAAATGTTAGCTATGCAAAGGGTTTTCCTAAACGGAAAGAAGATCTTTTGAATAGCGTATCAGAATTTATTAAAAAAAGCGGCCGATCTATCCCGTTCAAAGACGATATTCCCGGAGATAAATGGTTTAAACTTTTCTTAAAGCGACACCCCGATATTGTTGTAAGAACTCCTGAAGCAGTAACAGCTGCAAGTGCTGCCGTTTCAGAAAATGACGTGAAAGGATGGTTTCAAACAATAGAAACATACCTATCTCAAAAATCACGGTTTGTTTGAAATTCTATCAGACCCGAAAAGAGTCCTGAATGGTGACGAAACCAATTTCGTTCTTTGCGCAAAGACAGGTGCGGTCTTGGCACCAAAGGGTGCAATGAATGTGTACGAAATCGATCACGCCCCAGCTAAAAGTTCTCTAACAGTGATGTTTACTTTTGCTGCCAATGGCGAAATCACCCCATCTATGGTAATATTCCCTTATAAGCGCTTGCCAAGCGAAATTGCTTCAAATGTACCACCAGATTGGGGTATAGGGCTCAGTGATAATGGCTGGATGAAAATAGAAATTTTACTCAATATATAAAGAAAGTATTACATCCGCATCTCGTGCGAAATCAAGTACGATTCCCGGTCATTTTATTTGTAGACGGGCACAAAACACACCTCACTTATGCCATCAGTGAGCTTTGTTCCTTGTTGAATATTGTACTTGTAGCACTTTATCCCAATTGCACTCGAATACGAAAATGTGATACTAAAAATAAGATAATTAAGGAAGTGCTAAACAAACCAAAAAAAGATGACAAAACTATTATAAAAATCATTTTATACTCTGAAGAAGCAATGTGCAATACGGATGAATCTGAAGATGGTGGTCATATCAGAGCTAATAAAAAGTGTAGCCTAACTGAAATTGAGAAGATGTTGAACGAAGATTAGGATCGCAATCATAGCTATTTAAGTACCATGTTACCTATCTCTAGTGATAAAGTGAGACTGACAAAACGAATAGGAACAATAAGACAAACTATTTGTTATAAAAGTTGATTTATAAAAAGATAAACTTTAAATTACCTACTTAAAGATTTATAACTTATCTAAATAAAAGCTGATATTTTATCTAATAAAACAGTATTTTAATTGTACCATAGGTAGGAGTAGATATTTATTTTTTATTCCATGGTAGGTCAGTAGGTATGTAACTATCTACTATTTTAACTACATGCCAATAATTAGACGACTAGATGCCAATATTGAGAATTTCTATGCCAATAATAGGATTTTCAGTAGTCGTTTAGTTTTAAGTAAAAAATATTTATTTAATACTATTAAATGACATAAAAGCAGTTATAAAACCATACATTAAAGTACTTTCTTTGATAATGTCACATCTTTTGTCTACTAGCTATTGTATATAAGATTTTATCGTAATTTAACTTCAAAGTTAAACGAACTTCACTCTTAAAGTGCCAACGATTGGGCGGTTTACCCTATATTTTGTATTCTACTCAAAACAACAAATGAATTTTGATGATATAAACTATGAGTTTGTAAATGAGTTGTAAGAAATAATATTTGTTCCCTTTTATACATTTATATTATCATATTAGCCATTGGGAGTCTACAGCTGGACATAGGTCTTCTGAAGTAACGGGGAATTTTTCCCTAAATTGCCGAGCTGTGCAAGCGTGTTGGCAATCGTAGAGCGCAGCTTTCGTCACGAGGATGTTGCTGCCCATCTCCACCCTATGCGTTTGAGCTACACTGTTTCGGCTGGATATACTGCCATCTGTCCGTTTCTTACGACACCTCTTAAAGTACTATTCTAATCTGCCGGTTAATGGCCAATGAAATCTCATGGCCAATGAATTAAAAGCCCTTGTGTTAAGATGTCAGATAACAGGAATCACAAATATATTACTTAAATATATATATGTAACACCTAAACACAAATATCATCATATATATATTTGCTCTGGGTAGGAATCGAACCCACGGCCCCTGGCGCACAAGATAGGAACACTAACATCTGCGCCATCGGGCCTGTTAAAAGTGAACGTAAATATATGCAAAAATATTATTAGTATCACAGTATTGTAGTAATATTCGATCCTTTTTATTCAGTTATGTACTAAACAAGCTCTTTCGTAATCCTACGACAGGTGCTCAAGTTACATACCCATTAGGTTAACTCGACGCCTTGGCTTGTTGTGTGTGTGTGGACACCAAAAAAAATATTTGGCTTACGAATTTATGAGGTTAAATTCTACGTCTACGATTTATAACAGAATCTCTAATTGTCGATAGATTTCGAAATGCTTTGGTTCTTATTCTGAGAGTTCTTATTCAAGATATCATCATTGGATTTAGTGCGTGTTAGAGATGGGTAAACTCGTTTCTTATCAATGTAACAAAGTCAATTTTAATCCTAATAATGCTTAAAATTGTGCATTTCTTACTTAATCCTATATCAATATCATAATTTATGTGATACTGATATAGGATTAAGAAAGTAAGTTTTTATTCCAATTTATAACATCGGAGGATAAAATATGATATTGATATACTCATCGTCGATTTCTCTCATTTATACAACCTACAAACCCACGCATTACCAGAGTAGTCCATTAATTTCCTGATATGCATGCTCTTTGACATTAATTTGTTATATGCTATTCTTCTTTCTTAGTACTTTTTCTTTAAACATTATTTTTACATTCTATTCCTACAATTTTTTTTGTCTTGCCCCAAAAGGACCGAGCAATCCAAAATATATTTTCTAAAATACATATAAAATTCTTCTATTCAAGTATTAACATTATTTAACAGAACAGAACAGAATTCGTGACAAGTGGTTTATAGCACTTGCGGTACGTATATGAAGAAGAAAGGAGGAATCGCGAATATAATACTGAATACATATTTTTAACACACCTGTCATCGGATCAGTCGCTTCTTTAAGTATCTATTTTATTTAAAATACTACTAATCATTATCATTATCAGAGTTAAATATAACAAAAAAACAATATTACGTAAGTTTGCCAACATACGTTTTACAAGAGTTTCTGTAAATTAGAAATATTTTTAGTAAGTACGTTTCGGTATTTTTATAAGTAATAACTGCTAGTAGTTTGAATTTTAACATGGCTGTTGAATAAATATCCTGTTTAATCCAAAACAAAGTATACATGAATATATACATACATACATCACGCCTGTATCCCATTGGAGTAAGTAGATCCCATGGATCTCCACTTGCTACGATCATGGCATACTTCTTTCGCTTCCCTTACGTCCCTTTAAGTCATTTCATACAACTTCTATAATAAACATTCTCGATACTTCTGACTTGCCCCGTCTTTAATACTTCTTCTACTACTTACTACTTTTGTGCAGTCACTCTATTTTTCTCCATCCTTTCTAAATGTCTGAACCATCTTTACATTCCGTTCTTAATTGTTGTAACAACATCATCTTTAACACTACGTTGATCTCTTATCTTCTTATATTCTACTTATATACACGACTATGTATAACGTTATTAATTTTGTGATGCGTGTACGGGGCAGTCTAAAAAAGTTCTAAACTTTAGGGAGTTCTCATAGTTACAGAATAATGCCAGAATTATCAACATATTTAAAGGAAACCACTGCTTTTTCAATACTATATGCCATTCGTTATTGTTAATCTATATGACTTTGAAATAAGAATGTGTTTGTGTGCGAAAGCTTTACGACTTTCTTGAATGTTTTTTAAAGCGAACACAATTTCAATCTAGCAACGTTGATTACGGTGCAATGCATGTGCGTGATATTAGTTTCTTAATTTTGGTCACATACAAACAAAGGAATGATAATGACAATATCAAGAAGCCGTCAAAATTAATTTATCTCATGAAACTTATCAAACATTTGTTATTCGACTGACCGTTGTAGGACCGAATTCTTAAGTAAACATAGAATTCGCTAGCATTTCCATTAACTTTGCATGCTTACTTTATTTTCACTTTCAGGCAAACAAGTAACGTGGCAGCGAGCTGCGTGGAGTTTCAAGGGGAACAAGTAGACAAAATTAAATTTATACAAGAGTCAAGGCGCCGTTAAAACTATTCTTATAAACATGACCGAGTCGGAATGAACTCGCACTGAAGGTGAGCTACGTGCTACTACTAGTTAGGTAACATGAAAGTATTACTAATAGTGAAGTTTATTGCTGCGGATCTTTAGGCAAAGGATTAACTTGTTTCCTTAAGTAAAACGAAGTTTTTTTAGTTTTGCGGCATTCAAAATAATGATAATGCAGCTTCTAACAACAGCTACAATATATAAAGATTTCGTGGTTGTAATAGTTTTTTTAATATATTAGGCTACATAAAAATAATTTCGTAACAGACATAGAACTTGTTTTAAAATATGCCACTCGCACGTTCGCCCAACATCTCATACATTGACCAGACACTATAGTAAGTCGCTTAAAGCACTTGTAATATGGATATCAGACAACAGAGGAATCACAAATATAATACTTTAATACATATTTTAAACACCCAGACACGGGACAAACACAAATATCATTATATAAATATTTGTCCTAGGAGGCAATCAAACCCACGACCTTTAGCGCATAAGATGGAACCACTACCATTTGCATCGTTGCTAGCGTAACAAAGTAGACGTAAATTTAAACTATAGGGTATTTTATAATTTTTGAAATCTCCACGGGCCCTAAAATACTTAACAAGCGTTTGCAACTACAACAGCTACAAATTCATGAGTTGCATAAGCAACCTTGTATGACTACATGAATTTCAATGAAAAACCTTTACATAAATTCAAAAACAGCAAAGGTCAGACTAACTTTGCACCTCCGTATTACTCCTTTAGAGGGTGAAATTTAAATAATCCCTTCTTAGTAATACCTACGTTTTAAAATGAGCGCCTGTGCAAAATTTCAAGTTTCTAAAATTAATTTAGGCTTGAAAGTCAATCAGTTAACTTCTCCTTTTAAATATATAGATTGATACCAAAGCACAGAGACAAAGGGAATTTTTTTTCTTAAATTATTCAAAAAAGTTTCGTTAGATCCCCTGTTTTCCCATTACATTGTACTTTTATTAAGCGTTATAGGTAGTTGTTATCTAATTGCTTATAATAAAATTAACTTGAAAAATTGGTATTGTTTAAATTGCCGATATCAATTTACAATCGCATGGTCGACAAGGAGGCGCCGTAAAGGCTTTAGACACTGCGCTAGGGCGATGTCGTTATTTAATCTACTGCACCCAGCAATCGTCTCTTGTCAGTTTACACAAATATTACTTGACAAGATTAAGCCGTTTTCCGGCCAAAGTATGTTGCAGACATAGGTGTATTTTATTTAATAAATAATAATGAACGTCCATGCTTTTTGCGTTTAAATTAACCCCAATAGGTAATGTTCCCTCTGTGATCAAAAGCGTTGTAGGTCGTGGGTTCTATCCCCATCTAGGACATAGGACAGTTGTATATGTATCTAAGTACCTATAGTATACTTCTGTCGGTAACACGAGTGCTCTAACAGACTTATTTTGGAATCAGGGCAAAGTATGAGATTTTATGTAAATTTATTATTTATAAAAAAGAGCATGATTGCTTAGTTTTTTATAATGTATTATATATAATTGAGTCTTTCCCATTTGATTGATTGTTAAATTATTTTCTCATAATAAGAGGTTTTATTAGTTAGTTGGAAAAAAATTATAAGTCGCACTTGACGGCAAGGAGTCATTACCGCTCCGCAACTTTATGTCATCATCATCATACTTATTGTAAGTCCACTGTTGGATGTAGGTTTCCCCAATAAAGGGAAAAAATTTTGCCCATAATTGCTGCACTGATCAAGCGTGTTGGCAATCGCAGACCGAACCTCTCGCGATGGATATGCTGCTGCCCATCCCCGCTCTGTGATTTTGAGCTACACTCGTTCGGATTGATATACCGCCATCTGTTGGATCAGGTACCTTAGCCGTCTCTTACAACACCTGATACAGAGGAAGGTACTATTCAATTCTGCCGGTACCTCACGGCTGTTATTAAAAATAATTAAAGTCTCTATTTATTTTTATTTATAACTCTACTACTTCAACTACTATAAACTACGCGTAAAGTAATGTTGGTATTTAAAACATATATCCATATCTGTTCATGTTATTAAAGTAATAGTGCATTAAATTTGTATCTATTATATTCTTCCAGGCAAAACATTTTTTTCGAAATTAAAAAGGAATAGTTTCAATAATCAGTACCTCATTGAACTAAAACTTAGTTATCAATAACTAATAAATTTCATGTGGCCCGAATTTATTTCGTCAAATATCTAGTGAAATTTTGCAGCCTCTCTCTCTTTAAATGAAAACATCGGAATGTTAGCACTTTTGAGGTATACCTAAAAAAAAATCAAATAAGAGTTTAGATTACGTTTTCTGCGATTCTTACAAGAAGTAAATATGTGTCCATAAAACAGTAATCGATATTTCAAAAATTTTGTTATTTCATACAATAAAACGATTCTACAGTCAGTGGAGGGGCTCCTAAATTAATTTGAATTCATTTTATGTTATGTTATTTTTATGTTATTCGTTTTATTTGTGATATTTTAATCGTAATGGACTTTCTCCGAGATTGTTCTGTAAGGTTTCATTTTAGTAAACATCTAGAGTATTTCTCGTTAGATTTTTATTTTGTAGGCCTAGGTATAATTGTTTATTAATATTTAATTAAAACAACTTAAATTAAAAACAACAATGTTAATTAAATGTAAATAGAATACAAACAAAAAATATTTACGTAAGTCGTTGCAAATCTCACCCTATAGGTGTTTGTTGCAAGTAACATCGGCGAAGGGCGGCGCGTCGTCGGGGCCGCCCGCCCTGGCCGTGTATAAAAGGCTGCGACGGCGGCTGATCGGCACATCGCGGCGCAACCTTCCTTCGCAACCACTTCCTTCCGACGCCGGGGACATACAGGTCAGTGAGATTTTCTTTTTTTATTATGGATATTATTTTTTCCATTTTCCTTTTTTCTACACACTGGATGTTTTGTACGTGGAATTCGCTTATTTTCTGTAACGGAATAATAAAATTTCGACTAACATTTTATTAATAATTTAATAAAAGAAATGTTTTTATTATCCATTATCAACATTTAAAACAAATAAAATCGATAGTAATTTGATTCATGTAGTCGGCGACTTCAATGAAGACGCGCAGGGGCTGATCAAAGTTTATTTAATATGGGTGATGATGCCTAAATGCCCATCTTAAAGTAATTTGCCTTTAAAAGGCATTATTTACGGCCCAACAATTTTGGAACGCCGTCTAAAACAATTTTAAATAGTGCTAAAATGACGACAACTTAAAAATATAATTGGTTTGGTATTGATTTCTGTTTGAATTAGTCGGGCACGTTTGAAGTAATATAAACTATATTTTTTTAACAAACTTAGATGACAATCTTTTAATATTTTAAATTATGCTGCACCATAAATCAGCTTTTGCTTTATGAAGATCAAATTTAAGTCTTTTTATGTCCATATGTAAGGAATAATAATTATTTCTGTAGACTGTAATCTGTTTCTTTGCAAAATTTCATTGAATTTTCAATCATTGAATCCGATTGCGGTATTCGATTAATTGCAAAATAAACATTTACTTACACTTTCCCATTTTTCATAAAATATTATTCATAACAGTAATAAGTGAGGTTCGCTTAACAATAAAACCAATTGAATCACTTGTTACTAATTATGAATGGTTTTTATTACATTATATTCAAAAAATTCTCAAACAATTGCGGCATAACATACTAACGAACTAATTACGCTCCGAAATCCAGTTTTTGTTTGATGATTACTAAGCCATGACTCGTGTATTTATCACGTGTTCCCTGTACACGTCGAAAATCAGAAATATTTGAAACAAGTATTCTAAGCTAAGATGTTTTATTTAATTCTTTAAAATAAGGTATATATATATATATATATATATATATATATTCATAAACTACAAGCATCTTTATAATAATTATATGAATGAGAAGACTTCAAAAAAGCCAATGGGTTGACTGAACTATAATTGATGTTTTATACTTTATATTTATATTATATTTCATCAGGAATAATAAATCCTGCTTGAGTTGACTTGGCTGCAATATTTTGAATTTAAGTATAGTCAATTCTTTCCTTTCTTCCTAATTTAAGATTAACACATATTTTAAATAAAAAATATTCATCTTTGATTTGGATGTGGATTATAGAATGGAGAAGCCAAAAGGAAACGCGTTGATGTCTTTTTAGGCTTTTAACTACCATGCCTGTATCATATGTAGCTCGAGAATGAAGGCAATATTTTACTCATTCATATTCCACGTCCTTTTAAGTTAATTTATAAGAAAATTTGTTATGTACAAACACTGATTAAAATTGTAAGCATTATTTGTATAATTGATCGTAAGCATATTTATTTTGCATCATAAAGTTTTCCCGAATATACCGCGGACTGTTTGTTTATTCAGAGGGCGATGGCTAAGATAATAAATGTCCACGAAATACTCACCACTGATTGAAAATGACGATAAATCCCTACCTAACATTACCCAGTTTAAAATGTTTAATGAGTGAAAACCTGACTTATCGTTTTGTAATTGAAATAAGGATGTATAATTAGGAGTATTCACGAAATATATCTCAAACTCTTTAATTCTAGCAAAGAATAACTTAATATAAATGTATCAAAACTAAAAATAAATTAAATTGAAAAAAATATTCAATACTTTTTAAGTTATTTGGTGTTCTTGTAAATTTGTAATAAATAAGCAATAAAAAACTATTAAATAACTGAACCACTTAAAGAAATAAAATGTGTTTGAGAAAACTAAATAGGTCCACCGGCAAATACAATATTTTCGTAGAAAAACAAAAAAATTGTGGGAAATTAGGTATTTTTAGTTTTGGCTTATTGTTCTTGTCTTCCACGAGACAAGAATGATAGTTTATTAAATTGTGACCAGAATAACGCCTGAGCAATTGTCTTATAAAAATATAATAAAGCTTATATACAGTTACTTTCAACCATAAATTATAAAGGCTACATAATTATATGGCTTTTCAGAATGCCATAATACCTTTAATGTTTGTGTTTGGGAAATGTTAGCTGTGTAAAGTATGTCTTATTTACGATATAGAAGAATCAAAGCGACTCTTTTACTACGGCTTTATGAGGATGCAATAATAGATATTGCGGGACTTCGAGGCAATACGTTTGTACGATATTCAACGTGACCTTAACAAACGAAGGAAACGTTAAATATAACGGACAATTTAGATACTATAGACTTTTTTATTCGGAATATAAAGATTTAATTAAATTAAATTAAATATAGACGATTATTTCTCAATCATATATTTTTTTTTATTTATTGCACTTTTGCTACTTATTTCAGTGCAATAGGCAGTTATTAAAATCCAAATTGTTAAAGTCCCCACCAATCCCCACTTTTATCCCCCCAATTAGTACGGATAACTAATATTATAAATGCGAAAGTAACCTGTCTGTCTCTCTGCCTGTTACGCTTTCCCGCTTAAACCTCTCAACCGATTTTATTGAAATTTCACGCACAGACAATCTTTAGACCCTGAGAAAGGACATAGGCTATTTTTTATTCGAAAAAAGAGTTGTGAGGGGTCGAAAGGGGGGATGAAAAGTTGTATGGAAGTATCGTTATTTTTCAAGCCATTGATTCGATATAAATAAACATGACATTCAAAGTAGAAGAAGTATGGTACCAAAAAAAAACTACCCACGCGTGCACAGCTTACCTTAGTCGCCACTTACGACACCTAGTACAGAGGGAGGTACTATTCTACCGGTAACCGGCTAGTATCCAGTTATGCATGTGGAAAATATTCGTATATTCGGAAAGCCCGCAATAGCGCAAGTTGCACCAAGAAGGGAGATAATTAAAATTGTTGTGCTTACGTAGTTCTCTCGTAATTGTTTACGTATAGATTTTTAGTATAGCATTAGAAATATATTTATGGTGTATTGAACAGGTAGGAACATGCGCGGAGCCGGGGGAGTGCTGGCTGTGGCCGTCGCAACATTACTCGTCTGCTGCAGTGCTGACAACCAGGTAATTGTACATTAATATGTAATTTTAGGTATTTCTGCATCACAATTTATGTATTCAGTTTCTATTAAATTCTTCTAAATAATTGTATAGCACAACTTAAAGTGGATATCATAATGTAAACCGTCACATAACTAATTTTCCTGTTCCTACACTGTAACTTACAGTATTCAAACTGTTCTAAGTGCTTATACTCGACGCTTATATGAATTGCTTCTTAACTTTGGGATATTAAAGGAGTAACAATTAATTAACGTACAACAAAAAAAAATATTTTAATACGGATTGCAAAACCTGATCAACGATTATGACACTTGTGACTTCTGGTTACTTAACAAACCCGGTACTTTTTATTAAAGTACTGCTTTTGTGTTAATAAATTATGTATTATATTAAAAGGTTTTCTTAGAAACAATAATTTCAAACATTCAAAGATAGAACACTTGGTTAATTTGTGTTCATCATACTAACATGTTACTACTACTATTGCAACTTACTTGTTGCAAGAGTTGAAGTTCTTCGTTTAATCTAATATTTAAATATTTATTTATATTATCTTGATTCCATTGACATCTTTGGGGTGCAGGCGAATAATAAAAACTAGCACTCACATAGATATACGTAATTTATATTTTTGATAAATTATAAAATTAATGAATTAATAATGTGCTACAATGAAATCATTTTTTTAAATACTTTTTAACAAATATAATGGGTCCTTAAAAAGGTATAAGGCAAATACGATAGCATGAAATACAAAGATAACCACGCTCAGTACGTTGTGGGAATCAGTGTATTTTTTTATAGCTAAAAATCTAACCGAACTACAAATAATAATTACCGAGAAGATGGCAAAAGAAGATATAATAAAGACATACATATACAGTGTCAATTTAAGTGGAGCAAATGATTTAAACTTAACTACCGGAATAAATGAACATATAATGTTTCGAGTTCTAATATAAATTAATAGAAAAAATAATTTAACAAACTCGATTCATGATATTATTGAATAGGAATTATTAAACACCTATATATATATATATATATATATATATATATAAAAGGAATAGCGGATTGACTGACTCACTGACTGACATATCAACGCAAAGCTACTATGTGAGTTAGAATCTTGAAAATTTGCAGCGGGGTGCCTTTTATAACGTAGGGGATAACAAAAGGATATTTGAAAATTCTCCCCCAAAAGGGGTAAAACGATGGTGCTAAGTTAATATTAAACTTTGCTCTTTTTGAAGTTATTCTAATGAAATTCAGCTTGAAGGTTTTTCATTGAAAATCACAATGTCAAACATGTGTAAAATATTTTTTCGGAAATCATCTCTTAAGGGGCTTAAAGGAGAATGCAAATTAAATAGAGAAGTTCGTTGGCTAATTAACATATAAAACAAGGTCAGAAAAAATCAGTACATACAACATAAAAAATATTCTTTTAGTATTAGATAGTTTTTTTATCGAGGAAAGCTATAGGCATATCACGCTAGAACTATAAATAACAGTGGAGCATAAATGATACTGGGTTTGTTCTACAACTTAACACAGCTAAAACCGCGGGGCGATGCTGGTACAAGTTATTGTTAATCGATTTATAATAGTTTATAAAAGGTTGTTTGAAACTTCTTACGATTCAATGTTCCATTATAGACATCAAATGAACATTAATAATTAATCCTTCAACAGGAATCCGATGTGAATGGCAATGAACATGCTGGTGAGCGCTTTGAGCCAGGCGGTGAGTTCACACGAACTTGGAATTTCCTAACAGCAAGTCTTACAATCCTTGAACAAACAATTATTGTGTTATTTCTGCACATCACACCCCCTAACACACGTTCGACTATACCCTGGCACATTTTGTACAGGTTTGTGTAATCCACACGATATTTTTTATCAAAGTCTTGCACTTTTTCACCCTTTCAATGTTTAATTTACAATATTGTCGCGGTCCACAAGATCTTTGTATACAACCCTTGGCACTTACGTCTGTAATTTAATAGCACATTGCTTGAATTTTTAATCTTCACTAATTTTTTTTACACTAAGGACGTTTGGACTTGTGCACGTCTTCAAGTTTTCCCCTGCACCAAGAATATTCACAAGCTTCTTGTTCACTGTACATCTGTATTTTCCTAAGTATTTGGTGAGTATTTGACTCTTTCTTGCACTTGAAAAGGTTGACATTGGAACTGATATATTCACAACATTGTTACAGAATCCAAGCAAAAAGATGAATACGAAAATTATCTACGATTACTTCAAAATTATCAGAGGGAAATGACCGTACGTAATTTGGATGGATTTGCGAGAGATCGTACTTTTGACTTTAATGGCAACGGGGGAAAATATTTCGGTGCTCCTGGAATAATTTTGGGCAGGATTTTTGGAGCTGTTAATACTGTTGGCAGTATAAATCAAGGAGCTATAAATCCTTTTATGACAACTAAAAATGGGAATGTAAATGATGAATCTGTGTTTTTGGGAAACGATGTTAATGGAGAAAGATATTCGAGATACGTAGATTCTCTCGGAGGAGGGAACTTTGTGAGGAATCTTGACTCGATCGGTGGTGGTATATTAGTGAAGAAGAACCTGGATCATATCGGTGGGCCTAATCTAGTCAAAAGGATTGTGGACTCCATTGGAGGCGGGAATCTAGTGCGAAGATCTGATTTCACAAGATACATTCGAGGCTTGGATTCAATTGGAGGCGGCAACTTAGTTTAAGTTATTTCTCAAGCGCTACTGTAGCCTAATTATTTCTCAAATTTTAATATCTTAATACGTATATGATGTGATAATTAAACAAGTTTTTGTGGTTTTTGATGTTTCTCCGAGTTGTAGAATAAAGAATAGCAACATCAATTCAAATGGTTTTAATGCCTTAACATTGATCCTGTAGGTTATATTTAGTTTAGTGACGATATTGTGCCAAAGGGACATGGTGAAATATATATGAGGTAAGACGTGTAGTGTGAATTCAAATGGATAGTTATGATTAATTTACTTGTAAATAATCTGAAGTATGTCTATATGCTAGGTCATAAGGCTCAGAACATGGCACATCTCAACTTGGTGCGATCAGTGCGCGAGGCAGGACATTATGGTTTTCTACCAAACCTCATCAACAGACGCATTGAATATGCCAGGTCAGGAACTCAATGCATATTTATAGATATTCACATACTATTTTGAACTTATATTCCTAATTTTGATTAAGCTTTGAAATTATAGTTGTTTTTAAATAGAATTATGATATTCGAACAATAAGACCTTTTATATAGATCACGAGTGTTCCTAAGATGTTTTTATATATTGTTTAAAAACTTGTCATCGTTTTTTAAATATAAAAAAAAAATTTAAATTAGGTCAGGCGATCTAGTTTACGCCTTTGAGATAGATTTCTTAAAAAATTCAATGAAAAGAATGATCAAAGAACAAACCATAAATTAATGCTAGGACTAATAAGTATATTTAAAGAAATGTCTGCTGTTAAAGTTAGTTTTCGTTTATAGTCCGTACGCCGCCGGCGGCTGGCACGAGCAGTGGCCCGAGTACAGCGGCGGATATTACGGAGAGGGCCTCCCGAAGCGCAATTTTGATGAGATCGACCGGTAAGTGGGCTGATGACTGCCCTTAAGTATAGATATGCTCTTAAGTATAGAATGGATGAGACTGGTAAGTACTTCCATTTAACACCATATCATTTATATTGTTGTGATCGATTCAATTTACACTGAAAAATACATAATAAGTAGCAATAGACTACGGTATGTGTAATAATGATTGCTAAATAATAAAAAACAACACCAAATAGTCACGTACAATAAATGAGCTCAACGAATCATTGTTTAATTATGTATTGGATATTTTTAAATTTTGTTTTATATTGTACTAGCCGTGTCCGCGACTTCGTCCGCGTGAAATAATTTTTTTGAGTACCATACGTCTTTACCTTAACTTATATAAACTTTGAATGCCATGTTTATTTATATCGAATTAATGGCCTAAAAAATAAGTTTCAAGTTTCTAGCTCTAAAAATAGCGACACCTCAATACAACTTTTCATCCCCCTTTTCAATTCTATTGGACCCCTTACAACCCTTATTTCGAATTAAAAAATAGCCTATGTCCTTTCTCAGGGTCTAAAGATTGTTTGTGCCAAATTTCATCCAAAACGGTTGAGAGGTTTAAGCCGGAAAGCGTAACAGACAGACGGACAGATAAAGTTACTTTCGCATTTATAATATTAAGTGGGGATTTTCTATTAGTTTCTTACAATTGGGTACCTATTTAGACTTACAATATAAGTATAAAACATTATTAGATACTCATTGCAATGCAAAATACAACTTGTTAATATATCAATAAATATATTAAATTTATATTATACATAACATGTCATACGTTGACCTGACTCCGGAAGAAGTAGCTTAAAACACTTGCATTACGGACAACAGAGGTTAACAAAGAGAATACTTCGTTACTTATAAATAACACACAGACACAAAAGCAAATACAAATATACAATATAAAAATTTTTGCTCTTCGGAGATCGAACCCACGACATTTGGCTCACAAGATAACGATCACTACCATCAGCGCCATCGGGCCCGGCAATAGTCACTCCTTTATTTTTGGATTTGTTTTTATTTAGTTTATGTCTAATGGTTCTGATCTAATAGGTTGGACTCGCGGTAACATAGGGAACAGGATTATTTTATAGACTGACATATTTTTTAGATTGATAACTAGCGTAGGATCTTGTGACACTGGCTAACAGGTCAATTATATGGAAAAATACATTGTATTAAATGTAATGACCCGTTTTGGTATAATACTATATTGGTATAATAAATATCATTTATATTATTTTTCTTCTTTGTTAAATGTAGCCTAAAATAGGTAATTTAAAGTCAGTGCAATTTTTCGTGTAAATGAAGTCTTTTTGGATTTAGACTCTTACCGATAGTTGATATTTAATTTCTGCATGATATAACTATTCTTATATCTCTAAGTACGACCACGTACATTTACTGCATAATGTTCGGTTTGGTTTTTTATAGCAAGCGGCTACAGAATCTGTATTTCATAATATTGATATTGGGAAATTAATAATTAAATCGCAGCAATTACCAAAATTTAAAAACAGCAAAGCTCAGCAGGTCTTCATTGTGATATCAAAAGATTTTTTTATTTAAGTTAATTTGAAGTGTCTTTTAAAAAGCATTGAATTGCTCGTTGAGATCAAACTAAGCATGCATGTTGGTAGTTTCAATGAAACAATGAAGAAGTCACATAAAGTAAGTCGTCATAATAAAAGTAAATGATAATCTGAATAAGACAACCTTCGAAGCAGGTTTAACTTGACATGGGAATATTGAGTTCCGGATAACTGACAGGGGACGGTTAACGTACAATATTCGGTATTGAGTAAATTTGTACCTTTCACGTCGACAGAAGCTTTATTTTCTTGACAGTGACTATAAGAAATAGAAGATTCTTTTGTCGATAACATTATATTATTCGCATCGATTGTTTAGGTCTAAAAGGTTACTATGGTGAGCCACCCAACCACGATATTATCGGATCTGGCATTGCTTTTTAAATGGTAAAAGCAATGTGTTTTTATAGCGCGCCTAATGGCGCAGATAGCCCTGTAGAACTGGCAGAGTAGAATAGCACCTCCCCCTGAGTGCACCACTTGTTTTGTTTATGGCAATCACTCATCACCAATTGAATTGTAATATATGAAGTTGCCGTCGCTAAGGCGACTTACGACGCTTTCGGGGACCAATGGTTATTGGAACTCTTATCACTATCAGTTTTTCTCGATGGTTTTTTTTGGTGGCTCTTTAAGCTTGTTATAGTGCCTTAAGCGACTTATCCCGAAGTCAGGTAATGTGCGAGAAGATGTATTAATTTACAATTATTGTTATAATTAGTGTTTCTAAACGTATTTGAGCCGAAATATAAAATAAGTACGTTCCATTGAAAAGCCGTTGCGCAATAGAAAGATAGCGAGAGAAGATGTGGCCAATGCACATTTGAATATTCAAACAAATGATATCACATTTCATTTTCTGCCCTACACGCGCCAGTGGGGAGTGCGGCGCAATTAATTCGATCTAATAATAAGTCCTATATTCGCTGTCGTATTTTAAATTGCAATTGCGTGTGCCCACGCGTAATGTTGAATGGAAATAGTTAAATGGAAATAGTTTTTAGCTCGGTGAACTTAATATCCAAAACTGTGGCTTGATGTTATAGTTATATTCATGAGTTTAGATAGTGGGTATTTAAAATTTCAATTAAAAATTATTAAAAAAAACAACCGTCTTTCGGTAACTGATATAAAGATAATTCCAGCCAACTCTATGATGTTTGGGATTTAAGCCGATAGATAAGCATACGGGCCTCGTGATAGTAAGTGTCATCGCAGCATACTACGGGTGTCTATACACTTGTAATATCATAAGGATATCTTTAGAGCGTTGCTAACTTTTTGACTTGAAGTTATTATGTCACTGCCTCTCTGACCCTTCAAACTGGAACATAACATTATGAACAATGCTGATTGGCGGTAGAAATAGGTGAGAGTAGGGTACCAATGCAGACGAACCTTGTATGAGGCATCTTTATTTAAAAGATCAGATTATCCTTTAATTTATCGACGCAACGTTGTCTTACAAAGTTTTAAAATATATTAGGCAAGATTAATGCCCCATTGACTAGTTGGTATTTTGAAACTTGTATCTTCATCATAACAGCCGAAACAGCGCAGCTAAAGTATTACTGGGTGTGCGACAGCATCCTCGTCGCGAAGTTACGCTCTGGGATTGCCACTACGCCGGTCCAGCGCGAAAATTATCGGCAAAGATACCTATCTTAGGGAGGCTTGTGTCTAATGTGGACTTTATATGGCTGATATGATGATGATGATGATATCAGCCATAGGACGTCCACTACTGACCATTGGCTTCACCAAGACATGGACGTTTTTGGATCTATAGCCCATAATACCTTTTTAGCGTAGGAAGTATTCGCAGATAACTATGTTGCTGCCCATCCCAGCGCTGTACCATTCAACCTATCCGGTTTTGAATGGATATACTAACATCCACGGGTACCTGACAGATTATCAGCAGGGCAACGTAATGCAAGCAATGATAACTATTTTCACGTACTCTCAAATATTACATTACATTAACATTCAACATTCATTAAACAATATAACATCCATTGCTCCCAAGGGCCTCCCTTCCTAAGGAGGAATTATGCTCATAATTGCTGTGCTGGGCAGGCGTGGTGGCAATCATAGAGCGTAGCTTTGCGACAGGGATGCTGCTGCCCATGCCCGCCCTGTTACATTGAGCCACGCTATTTCAGGTCGATATACCGATATATGTCGGTTATTTTAGCCTCTTATGACAACTGAAACAGGGAGAGGTAATGTTCTACTCTGCCCTCTCTTTCCTCGGTAAAATTTGTTTCTGTTGTTGTTGTTGGCTTGTGCTGGCTGGAGCGGTAAGTAATTAATTAGAGAAAAAAGTTTGTAAAAATAGAGTTTATATGCTCAGGTCTGGTTTAAACACTTTCGTGAGGAAGAGGAACTTTGACGAGATTGACCAGACATCGATGCCATTCCCATTCAAGCGTTATTATCGTTACAAGGGCGCTATCGACGAGGTTCCGATGTGAGTATTCTTAAGATATCTATCTGACTTTCTGATTCTGACTTTATAAAATATGAATATATATGCACTGAAGGTTTAGATTTAATAACAAGAAAAACATTACGATAAAAAAGATGTGGTGTAAAAGAAGATATCACTAAGATTGAGATTGTAAGTAGATGGAAATATACTTCGATAGATATTAAGACTGACTAACCTTACAACAATTAGCGAATTGACGATACTCTTAGATTACGGGGTCTACGTTCAATTTGCCTTCATGTACGAAGAGATTAATGAATGGTAAAAAATATAGTCTTTGTATACCATTGTTGAAATTTGTCATGTGTTTATCTATATGTTACCTTTTTTTTCGCCAGGTATGAAAGATTTGACAAAAAGGAGTTCCGGCATCATAACAATATGGATGAAATCGATCTGTCTCCATTCCCTATCGGTTCCAAAAGGTACATACAGAAAAAAATTTGAACTGCCTATAATAGCCTACTTACTGCCTAATATTCAGAAATATGATAATTAGACTTTATAATTATTTGTTTTTAATTGAACATTGTAAACGCGAAATAATGACAATATTTTTATTTTAATAATTGTTAGCAAAGTATTACATTAGTATACGTTGTCTATCAGAATATCACATACAGTACAATTTATTAAGATTTTGTGTGCGGCGGCTTGTATCATATTTGTTAGTTACTTTTATATTCTTTTTCACAGAAATGGTGTATATGACAAGAAGATGTTTCGAAATGATAACAATATGGATGAAATTGATCTGTCGCCCTTCCCAATCGGTTCCAAGAGGTCTCTGCACTAAAATGTATTAATTAACTTTGCTCCTTTTAAGACAATCCCATTCATACTAATATAAGAATTGTTGCAATTATGTATCTGTCTATTATATTAACCTATAGAATTCAAGTTTAATAGGTACATATTCTTAGGCTTCAAATTAAATGCATTAGATGACGATTCAACTACGTATAACGAATTTGAAAGTACAATCCTGTACTTATAATACCAGGCCCATGATATTGATTAAAATACTTTTTTTAATCGGTTGCTGGATTACTCTAGACAATACCTATGCTGCTCGAGGAGTTAGATCAGTTGGGAGTCGGTGGGCGATCATGACGATATTTTGTCTCCGCTGTTGCTACCTTCAAGGTCATTTAATTGCATACGCTAGAATAGAACTTTAAAAAAAATGTTAAGCTAATTCGGCATACAAAATTAACCACATATACAAACGTTTGTGTATGACGGGCCTGAATACTACTACTCAATAAAATATTTATTAAAAATGACATTAAGTTTTGTTAACCCGAATATTATAATGGAATGTGGAAGTAGAATTAATTAATTGTAAGGAGAGAGAGGTTTAACTCAAACTATTATTATTACTTCCGATATCGTGTCACGACAAATGTTGGAAAAGGATTGAAACTGTACCTGTACTGTAAATTATATAATAGTTTTTGATGCATAATAATTATATATTATTTTATGAAGTAATTATTGAAATACAAGCCTATCAGTGTTCTTAAAGTTTGTTTTATTGTGTTGAAATTTATTATTCCCTATCTTATGACTATATATTAAATTTAAAAAGACAAAGTAATAGTAAAAAATAGTAAAAGTTGCTTTAACCTTATAAAGGAACTGATAGAAGCTCTATAAAGTTTGCATTAAAAATACTATAAGTGTGATATTGAATGGATAGTTCCTTAGTAGTGGGTCCATATATAATGATACACATGCACATATATATGTACTGTTACATACAGCTAATATTAACCCATCAATGTAATCCGCTTCTACGGTATTTATACGGCATCTTCTTTATAAATTTGATTAATTTTAAATGAAGTTTGGTACTTCTGGCCTGGACCTTCTTTAATAAGTCTTCTACCTGGGTAAGTTATGTTCGCCTAAATCGTCTTACCGATTTTACCATTCTCTTCCACTTTATATATTTGTGCAGTCATTCTACTTTCATCCATCATTTCTACATGTCTAAACTATTTTAACATTCCTTTCTCTATTGTTATCACAACATCATCAACAATACCACATTGATCTCTTATCACACTATTCTTTGATCTGTCTCTCAAACTGACACCATACATACTACAAAGTACTCTCGTTTCAATAGCATTTATTCTACTTACGTGGTTCTTCTGCCAAATCTAAAACTCAGTACTATATATCAGTGAAGCTTTTACGCCAGTCACGCCCGTGTTGGATGCCCATAAAAGGATATAAGGCTCCATTAACACTTTTTCCAGCATTCACTCTCTTTTCAATATCTCCTTCATTCTTACTATCTTTCGTAAACACACTTCCCAGATACACATTCTCTCTCACTTGTTCAATGTATATGCGCTTTATTATCTTTCAAAGCTTAATCTTCGAATCCCCTTTGAGATACCACAGACAGCTTTTTAGCCAGATTTATTAGATACTACAGATTACTTTTTTTAATAAGATCCAGATACGTTTTACCTAAAACGTATTCACGGAATGGTTGACTTTCCAGATTTATACTTATTTACACCTAGGTCCTACAAGCTTGCTCTTTCTGACAAGTGGTTCTAGTTGGTTCACTTTTTTATTGTTTTGTTCTATTTGTTATTCTGTATGAATATTGTTTTTGAATAGATATAATATCATTTTCATAAACAGGCATTAGCCATATGATCAAATTAATTTGTTTTTAAGTGTATGGCGCAAACTGTGCCGTAGAGGCAAAAACTCAAGACAAAGATCCGAGATTCAGGGTTCGATTGCCGGCATCTAGTCAAAATTACATAATTGGTCCTCGTCGAGACTATCAATAACGAATGGTATCACAAAGTGGTAACAAAAGTTATGAATTAGCGGTAATTAACTCTAAAATTATCAATTAAATTGAGGATTCAAGTTGCCTATTATCCGAGACAAGTAAAATAGGAGCTTTAATAGGAAGAGCCCTCGTTTTGTTGTTCGAGTACATTAAATACTTACATGATTTAAAGTATCTCAACTTGGGACTAAATTATAGGTGTGTGTATTTTTAAATTTGAAATCATATTTTTAAATTTAATATAGCAAGAGGGACTCCGTGCGTATGTATATATGGGTCTGCTGGGTTGAAGTCTCGTGGAGTATTTTTAAAGACTACCTTTTACATTCAGAAATCCTATTGGACTCTTGCAGTCTATAAGACTAGTGAAAAGTGTAGTTTTCTAAACAAAGTTCTATTTACAGACAAAATAATCGAATGGCATGATAAAATATTAATTATATGTAAAATATTTTAATTTTTTTGTCTATATACAAAATTAGTTAAAGCTAATATTATAATGCTAAAACTTTTTACTTCCGTGATGTCCCACGTATACAAATTGCGATAACAATTACCTGGGGATATTCAAAGCATAATAATCCCATCAGAACTGTTTGCCATAAGTATAGGTACTCCTTTTTACAATACGGCCCAAGTCCCAGATAATGAGTCGCCGGGGGTGAGCCTTGCCTAATTTAACATTGCAAATAGCTTCCTCAGCTTTGATGGTCGAATCACAATCACGAGTCGTGAGTCTAATCGACTAAATGTACTTGGGTTAAGATGCTCTTAATTTGTTCAATAATAAGGTAACAATGGTGACCATAATCAATGTACACATAATTATAATTTCATCAATTTACATATTTCACAGGTCCTATGGCGCATTTGATCTCCCTACCTTGTGCGCAATGTCCACGCTTCGACATAATTCAACAAGTTATTAAAAATGAAATATTACTAGCGTATTCTTAAAAGGAAATGATTTTTATGAACCCACTCGTGCCTTAAACTCGTGACGATAAAGACAGGCAAATGTAGGAGTAACTTGAGCTCTTCATTCTGATAAAAAGCTACTTACAAGTATAGCTATTTATAGGGTGGTATCATTTAATTATTTAACTTTATCGTTCACGTTGCGATTTTAAGTTATATATATAGATATTCGATATCAATACAAGTCTACCTAAAATACCTTCAAGCATATCCAATTTCGTTAACCCACCTTTAACGCAAATTGGAGAAATAATAATAATGGTGCGAATTAAAACCATAAATAAATTATGAATGCAATACAGGTTCTATTCGAGTGGCTCGCGTAATTAACCTACTATAAACTTAGTTATAAGATTCATCTGGTATTGGCAAAATAATATTAAAGTAGGACCCTCAAAGACCCATTTGTTTAAATTATTCTTAGAACACTGGTTTTAGGCCATTGGTCGTTTGTGTAAAATTGTAAAAAGTAAATCTATACCCATAGATTTATTTGTTCTTTTGACGATTTGAAAGTGCCTATGATAAGCCTATTTAAATAAAGGCGTATTTGACTTTGACTTAAGCCTTAAGATACTAACAATTGTCAGTAAATTTATTCAAGTAACATTACATTATTAATCGAGTATTCATTTTGGTTCTGAAATAATGATTGATGGACTAAAAAACCCAAACATTTGTGTGTTTTGTACATACTAAACGTATTTTCTTTGCGTGAATGTATAAACATATCTTTTCTATAGATATGTTTATATATAATAGATAGAATTGAATGCTTTTACTTTAAGTGCACTTATCCCGAGAATGGCTATTAAAATCAAATTTTGTTCGGACTAATTCGATCAATATTTTTTGATACCGTTCTTTCCTTATGTTTTGCCAATTCATAGAATTCCGTAAACGAAGAGATGATATATCGTTTTATTCTTTGGATTATAGCAGGTAGATTTGATTGATGAGATTATAAATGACCATTTCTAGCATTGCTAATACAACGAACTTATTTCGTTACCAAGCTCGTGTAAGATCTTACCGAAAAAGATGGCCCGAGATGCTTATTTATTTTAAATTATAACTGGTATGACGAATGCTAGAAGAACATCATCAAATAGAGCTACTAGTTTTGTAAAAAAGCAAAAAAGAAAGTCAGGTACAATTCGATTTAAGATAGATCTCATTTTCAAATGGCTGTTATCTATACCTGCTGCTGTACAGCAGCTGTGCTCGAATTTTGTTCTGGTTTGAATGATTGAGAGCGGCTGTGAAATTACAATATGTGACATTAATATTCTAAGGTCCCAACTCTAAGGTTGACTACTTGCGTATGATAAACTTGTTATACCGCTAGCGTCTATAGGCTTTGATGAAAGATTATAGGCGTGAACTTACATAGGCCGCTCGTTTGTTTACCAATCTAGTATTATGTTGTCTATACAATACATTGACAGTCATGATTTAATTTAGACTACAGATAAAACGAGTTACGTAATCTTGTTATTTTTGCCTTCTGTTCATCGAGTTAAGAACTCAATTTGCGTTTCGATACCAGACTTTGTTTTGTGACGTAAAATATGTTAGCATCCTACTGAAAAGCAGATACCAGATGTGAATAGATTCATTTGTTGTTGATAACTTGGTAGTAACCATTTGTTGCTTATAGCCGACATAGTGTTAGCTGACTAGGTCACATAACACGGTGTGTTAATAACTTCTGTTAATACCTAAAAAGTATTTATTATTTACACTTCAACTCATATAGTGTCGAGCAGAGCAAATTACATTTTCTGCATTTTTTAGATGACTAGTTACCACTACAATAAAACAAGGCTTGTTAGACTCAAGGTCCGTGTGTTTGATTCTCGCACAATCACAAAATTATTTCTATTAAGCCCAAATTTGTGAGCCTTCGTTGAACGCAATTGTGTTGTTGGCAGATGATTACTAGGGTGTATTGTAAAGATAATATTCTGTCAACAAAGTTTATATACCATAGTATATTATTTACAGTAGAAATATCAAATCTACATCATTTTTTACTTTTCAAAGTCAGTCATCCTTTGATCTCTAAATAGTACCTAAATAAACGTTTAACGTCCCAGGCAATTTACGTACGAATAAAAAGTACTCAAAAAACAGTTAATTTTACGGCTTTGTGGATTTTGTTTACATTGTGTGTCACGGAGAAAATCTGTTCCGACAGAACCTTATGAGAATCCCCTCGAGGAAACCAATTGAATAATTGAGTCCTCCTGAAAGAGTACTCTGAAGTTTGATTACGGTCCAAATTGTTTTAGAGCATTACTTACATTCGGTTTTGCCGTAACAGTATTTGTCTCAGACAGTTTCATGAATTATTTTGTTCTATTAACTTCCAATTAATTTGTAAGACTCTACTGACTACACCTTTATTTTATTTAAAACGATAGCAATTTATTGCATTTGTAGGTAGCCCTTTAATTTAAAAGTTTTTAAGATCTCTTTGATGAAGTTGAGTATTAAGTTTAAGCTTATGGTTTTTAGTATAGTTTT
>JACJUM010002525.1:7937494-7965120 GCA_020976665.1 Heortia vitessoides | reverse complement strand
GTAATAGCTTTCTTCGGATTATATTTCCTAGTTCAATTGCCTCGAACCATTGAATAAATGTTTTATATAGAAAAATAACAAGTTTTCGTATATCAAAACTAAATTTCTTATAGTTACTAAATTGTTATTTAAAAACAATATATATTATGGTCATAATTTCTTCTTCTACAGAGGAGCTTTAATTATATTTTCTTATAATAAATACGATAATAATGACAACCGGCAAGAATTTAAGAAGGAAATTAAATGTGAAAGAAAAAAGGAATTGGTGTAAAGTTCGATGCAATGTACACATCACGCATATAATTAATGAATACATGGATACCGCACGTAGTGCAAATAATGATTTCTCAATATGTATTGTTAGTGTAAGTTATAAAACGGATACGCCTGTGTCCGTTATAGAAGTTATTTGATAATAATTTGTAATTCTCTAGAAACGAGACCTGTATTCACCTGTGGACGTTCTACGGTTGTTATGATGACGATGCTAAAATCAAGTTATAATCCGTTTTTTAGCCTGAGACGGTAACAAGGTGCAGACATATTGTTTTTGAATGTGATAAAGACAAAAGTATTAAACGGATTTTTATACATAAAAATATTGGCCGAGAAAGTTATGAAAGAAGGAGGATATGAGTGATAGAAATATTAATTCGTCCAATTTTGTAAATTTCATTTGTCAGCTACTTCTTGAAAATCTACATTTTATATTAATACAACTTATATTATATCTATATCTATGATATTATAGAGGTTATAGAAGAAGCTGCTAAATCGTCTATGAATAAGATGATATATGATGACGATAGACTTATCGAGCTCATTGATTGCGATACCTGTGATAGAAATTGTGATTCATCTAATTGCAGTAAATTTGGCAGCTTCTTGTATAAAATGTACAATTGTGCTAAGACATCTTCATCTATTCATAGACGATCGACCTTATTTATTGCGATATTTGTGATAGGAATTGTGATTCTTATAATTGCGTTAAATTAAGCAGCTTCTTCTATAACGTCTAAAATTATACTTACGAGTATATCATAGATAACCAACTTTGTTAACTGCTATAGAAGTCAATATATAACGCATTCGTTAGTCATGCCTTGCAATCCGATCCGTAAACCTTCAACTGGTGGCCATTTGTCACAGTTTAGATTGTTTGCCAGATTGCGGAACACTGAGGCGAAGTTTAATTACTTCAAAGCGCTATCCGCGACGTGGTGGGCAGCTATCACGCACACACCACCACACCTTAAATTGGTGCGTTTCTATTAAGCAGACGAGCGAGCCCTAGCGAATACAATGCTCATTATACGATATTATGCATACGAGTATTTTACAGCCTGTCAAAGTCAGATATACCATGAAAAAGACAAAAATTAAAAAATATATAGGATATTCAAATTAAAAGCAGGCTTAAACAGATTATATCGCATCATTTGAACAAAATTTAATTTATTGAAGCAGAGAAGATTTCAAGTTCGTAGGAATATTAAGCACTATATCACATAAACCAAGTTTTTTTTGCAAGCCTTTATTGAGCCCCATAGATACTACATTTTGTTGCATAGATTTAGCCCGTATTATTCTTGTACTTGATTCTTAAAGTCAGTTGTTTTAGTGAAAATAACCTGTATTTTCCGCTCGATTCGTCCCTGTCTTAGTGCAAACGCACCTTAATGAGTCGCTCTTCCAATCATCTCATTTGTCACCACTTACCTAAATATAGTTATTTGTTTTTAGGCTGATTGTGTTTTGTTTTTTCGTGGATTTACGCTTGTGGAGTGGTATATGTTTGGCCATGTCATTAACGTAAAATGAAGGTAAACAGAGTATTTGTCAAAACCGGTTATGATTGGATATTTGTCATCGCAATTCGACAAAAATCGTTTTAACTAATGTTAAAACGCTTCTATTTAATCGATTTTAGACGAATAATCGTAATTAGCTCTTTTCCATTGCTTTTTCTTTATTAACCGGTAGAGTCGACTGGCAACAAAGCATTTGTTTTTAACAATTTGGAAATAAAGATAAAAAATTAAAATTATATATTTTAAACATAGATACAAGTTATTCACAACATTCGTCAATCTGACAACAAGAATAAACAACTGACAAGAAACTTTAAATTTGGATATAATATGGATAATTATTCAATTATATAACAACTCGAATAGTAAAAGTAAATAATCGAAAATGTTTAAGTTTTAAGTGATTAGCAATATTATTTTACTTTGATACGCATATAGTTCTTTTTATTCATATTTATATTTAAAACGCATAGTTTTCATGAAATAGGTTCAATACTAAAAACAATTAATTATACATGCCTAATAACTTGGAGTAAAAAAATTTAAGTAAACTAGTATCATGCTCCACGGTCGTTGATCAAAGGTAACCATGCAACCGTCATGCATCGGCAATGCGGAATAAATAACAGGTCCAAAACAGTACTCACTTTTTGATAAAAATAATAAAAAAATTATGAATATAGCGCTTTATTGGAGCGCACGAATATTGTCAATCGCTCAATCGGTGGTAATGCTTTAAAACATGCCTCAGTTCATAACTTAATATTCAGCTCGATAGTTAAACTATGGTACTGAAATAAAATAACTCAAATAAATTAACTGTTTGTTCAATATAGTCAATTAATAGAAAAATACTTCAATCAACATAACGTAGTGTTAACAACACAGTTAACATATGTAGTATAATAGATCTTATTTACATGTAAATAAGGTAACACACAGCGAGGGGTCGCAAGAAGATCGCCCTAATCTCCGACAAGTTACGTCATAATCTAGGAAAGGCATCGTTAAGCATGTA
This sequence comes from Heortia vitessoides, assembly GCA_020976665.1. Taxonomy (NCBI): domain Eukaryota; kingdom Metazoa; phylum Arthropoda; class Insecta; order Lepidoptera; family Crambidae; genus Heortia; species Heortia vitessoides. The sequence continues at coordinate 7,962,285 of JACJUM010002525.1, read as the reverse complement.
TTGTTTTCTAGAAAAAGGAAGTAATATCTTGTATTAATGTTCCCGACTTTGTGTCTAGAGGCGAGCAAACATTATGTAAGTGGGCGAGATAAGAATCAAATAGGATTTTAAAAAATATTAGCTTGGTAAACGACTACTTCCGTCAGTTGATTGACTGGCGTAGTCGTTTACCGCTAATTGATTTAATATAGCTAAATAGTTTAATACGGTAACCAAGTATTTAATTATGTAGGAAGAAATCCATATTTGCGATCAATTCAAAACTACCGGTCAGGTTTTTATTCAGTGTAAATTCATTGGAGAACAAAGAAATTTATTACGACGGTATTTTTATGTACTTTTTTATATGCTTTTTTCAGTCAATCACTAGCCTATTCTATCCAAGGCCAAAAAAGAGGACGCACTTTCCGACATATTTAGTGTTCATGATAGACAGAGGGTGGCTGAGAAAAGCATTTATAAAACAGTTAAAAAAATAATCATGTCGTCGAAAAATGACAAGCCCAATATAGGTATATTCGAAATGTAGCGAATACGGGCCACTAGTTCAATTTATACCAGGATAAGGTAAAAGCAATAAAGTATCTAATAAACGATACTGCAACGGACAAAGGAGTCGAAGCAATTGAGCATTCAGATTGAAGCAAAGCGAAGTGTAATGAATATTCGTGGGTAACTCACTGTGACCTTGTGCTACCTGGACAAAGTGCTCTATTGGATAGAATTAACTTAAATTATTGAATTAAATGTATACGACTGGATATACTCGTACACAATAATAGCACTTTTGGATCTTCGTTTCCTTGCATATTCGTGAGGGTTTAAAAACTGCTAAAGAAATTTTATGGATAACTCTGATTTTATAAAAATTCATAGACTTGATGTAAATTTTTAGAAATTAATAAAACTGCTTATTTCAGCGATTATATCATTTTTGGCCTTAATTAGTAAAATTTATGGCCTTTGTTGGTGTTCAACTACTTAAATAAAACTTTGTGCGCTAGTTTCTGAGCTTTGTTTGCAAAGTTACTTTTATATTTTATCATTTTATTCATATTATTTACGTATAATCAATACTTCGTCTTATTAATTAATATTAAATGGATATTATCATCAACTAACTAGCCGTAGGACGTTCACCGTTTGACAATAGACTTTCCAATTATTACCTAAAATAAATTACATACTAGAATTCGATTGCTTGTTTAGTCAAGTGGTTGTAAACAGTTGAGAAAGTATTTAATTAATACTATAAATACCACAAAGAAACATATTTTTTTTGCTTATTTGTGCATTTTCCAACTTTGATATTAAATGGACTACATTTTCTATCACGTGAAGGTAATAAATACTAATCATGTTAATTATTAAAATATAACAAGAAGTCAGAAACATCTTCGTATTTGTTAAAGTTTGGAACAACAATTTTGTCGTTGACCTATAAGTTATTATCACCAATTAAAGAAATGAGGTTTGTCTTGTATTCATTACTGATATTTTGTAAGTAACATTGACGAGCTTATAACGCTCTTTTTTGGTTTGTATTGTAAAAACTATTCAAATACAATTATATGATTGAAGGTCTTTATTTAAATAGGCTCTCATAGGCACTTTCAAATAATTAAAACTAAAAAAAAAACTAGAGTATTGATTTGCTTATTACAATTTTACACAAATGACTGATGACCATGACAACTTAATGGTGTTATAATAAATATTTGAATTAATAGGTCACTGAGTGTCATGCTTTAATACTAGCATGCTAGCACAAGGTGAGTCTTTTAACTAAGTTTATAGCAGGTTCATTACCACCAGAAAAGAACCTGCGATAAAAGCTGATGGTGATAAGCCAAACACCACCTATATAGTAATAAGCGCTATCGAAACCCCTAGTGGCGTTTTCACACTTTGAGTACATGGTTATTTAATATTAATGTCAGACCAGAGACGATAAGCTCTATTTGGGGTTTAAGTACATGAACGGAAATCCCCCACAAATCACCAGTTTTTTTACATTAATTAACTAGCAATGTTTTGATTATATGGTAACATGTCTAAATTTTAAGTCAATTCTACATTAAGGCACATTACTCTCAAGCAAGGTTATAACTGCCAAGGTCGAAGAGTTTAAATAACTAGTGGTGAATACTGATATGTTAGTAAAAAAGGTTTCAATTCAGTAGCAAGTTCTCAATCAGTACCTACATATCTACAATTTATTAATATACCATATCTAAAGATTGGCTATAGTACCTATTTTACAATGTTTCGATTTACCAGTTTTCACACTTATTTTTTACGTTGTAGTAGTAGATTTTTAAAAAAATAACTATTTTTTATTTTACGACTAAAATAATTACACTTTTCTGTGGCAACGCAGTGGCATCTTATTTTTTTTAATATTCTTTGGCATACTGTACTCTCGTCACCCGTCATTACAATAATTGTAGTTTATGTAACTCTGTAGTTGCCCATTCTAAAAACTGGTGTATCTGCAACCACATCTGATTTTGCAGTGAATATAGAATTATAATGTTTAATAAAGAACTGAAAAAATGAGTTGTACATTTGGACTTACATCTACGGAAAGAAATGGTAGCTTATGGTCGTAATTGTTTCTTATTCTTTCTAATCGACTTGCAGTTACAGGTACAAATGATTTTTGGTCATAGTCTACAGTCAGATATGCTGGCCTAAGTGATCTGATTCCAAATTACTTATTATATTTTTGTACGTTTAAATCAGATTGGTAAGAACATTTATCAATACTACCACCACCTGTAGTATAGTAGATGTCACTTCAGTAGACTTCAGAAATAAAAATTAATTTTGAATGAATTGAATAAATTTACTAAACGAACTTTTTAGAACTAATCAATAATTTAAATAAAGCATGTTCCTTCTGTACGATGTGCCGTAAGAGGCGGCAAAAATATCAGAACCGACAGATGGCGACATCCAAGACAGTGTAGCTCAAATGCCAAGGGTAGAGATGGGTATCCTGTCGCGGAAGCTGTGCTCTGCGATTGCTAATGCGCTTGCCCAGGGTGGCAATTAAAATTCCTCCTTTTTTGGAAGGCACCAAAGCAAGCCACCAAACCAAAGCAAGGTTTCCTGTGACCAGCAGTGGACAAAGGGCATAGTGTTTTTTACGGGAGGAATATAAAGTTTTTTTTTTAATATATTTAATTAATTAAGGTTGTTATCTTAGCACTTTAGGCATCTCATAGGTAGTACAAAAAAAACCATAGGAGCGAGAATCAATAAGCTCTATGATGGCGATTTGGACTGCCGCATCAAAGATGACTTTTTTTCCTTGTAAAAAGATGTCTTAATTCCGGAAAAAATAGTAATCTATTGAAGCAAGGTTGATGGATCCGGGGAGTATGGTGGATGTCGCAGACATTCCAATTGTAGCTCATCTAAATTAATAGTTGATTGCTGTGCAGTGTGTGGTCTTGCGTTGTCGTTAAGCAGCGGTGACCAATCTCGGTTGTTTAGCATGTTTAGCAGCTAGTTTTTCCTTCATGGTTAGCGGTTGCTGATAATAGATATTGACCAGATACTCACAAGTAATTTTTTTTCTGAGTTAATTTTCGTTTAGCGCAGGATTTGGCTGGCTCTCCAGGGTTCAGCCATTACGACGAGCGCTTCCAATTATCGTACAGTATCCACTTTTCATCACAAGTAATGATTCGATTTAAACTTCCTTCATTTTTGTGTGAGTCAAAGAAACATAACAGTCGAAGCATGATTGCGTTTATATTTTTTCGAGAATTCATTTAATTCATGTGGTACCTATTCATCGTTCAAGTTTTTTTCACTTTCCCGCTTTCCTTAAGTAGATTGTAAAAGAGTTTTGTCACTTGCTCTGAAGTCTGCAGCGTTCTCTGAAATGCTTTGTAATAGATTGTCTTCCAAAATAGCCTTTAATTCCTGTTTTTCCACTTTGGTATCCAGCTGTTCACGGGGTTGGTTCTGAAGGTCAAAATTTCCAGAACGAAAACGTTGAAACCAAAAAATACCGGCTTTCTTTTATGACACCTCCGCCGTAAGCATAATTAATCCTTCGAGTTGTTCCCACGGTAGCTACTGGTCCCACGGTAAAACTCATACTCGTAAATATACCGGTATATTATGTCTTCTATTGTGCTGTAGTAAGCAACGCCAAAGAAAAAGATAATGACGAAAAGAAAAATTCATGACTGTTTACAAAACTCAGATGTACCAACTAAATGGATTTATAAATTTGAATTTGAAATTCTTTTACTAAAGATGGATATTTCAGATGAAATAGATCAATACGACAAGATGCTTATTTCAATGTAAGTACCTAATATTAGTGCGTTTTGTATTAATTGTTATATTGCTGGTACCTTTGTTGTCTTTTAATTTATTGAAATGACTTAAAATATGTTCCAAACTTGAATTTATAATGTCAATAGGCTGCTCAAAAAAAGTACATTTTTAGGAGTTTATCTGTATTTTAAAATATCTACTAATAGTATTGATTAAATACAATTTATAAGACAATTTATTTGTTTGGTATACTTTTTTGTTGGTGTTCATATTCTTTTATATTCATATTAATTGCCTATTTTATAAAATATTTATTTATTTATACAGTCGACAATAATAAACAAAATGTAATAAATAACGCAATTTATTTTCATACAAAACCTATGTATAGGTTATTTTAAATATTACATAATAATATCACATATGTAGTATTTTTGGTCTGTTCTGGTTCAAACTGGTGAGTGGAGTGGTGAGGAGAGATTTCTGGACGTTTTAGGATCCGATGGGGAAGGGTGATAGGTCGATCTCATCTATTTCAGGTCCAGAGCGGAACTGTCTCCTCGGGAAGTTATATCTGAAAAACAATGTTATTATGATAATAATTATTGAATGTAATGTCTCATACATTTTTCTTGATCAAAATTTAGGAATTCCCTTATGTTAAAGATCCCATAAAACACCACTACTACCACCCAGTCCACCCCAAGCCTATCCAGAGCCACACTCATAAAAAAAAAAATTATATGGACTATTCGTATCTAATTTTGTGTGTGTTTGACATGATCTTTTCCATGGGAACGGTAAAAGATTTTACTAACAATAGAGGAATCACAAATATAATACATAAATATATATATTTAACACCCGTACACAGAACAAATACAAATATCATCATAAAATAATTTGTCCTGGGTGGGGATCGAACATACGACCTTTGTGTACCAATTGTTTAATGTTCCCTACGAGTCACGGAGTATCTAAATTTCAATGCATGCACGGCGTTAATACCACAATATGGATATCAGTTTTTTATTTTATTTATTTTTTGTTGATGAATTTACCACAAATAACTTGGTATAGATGCGGAAATAGAACTAGGCTGCTAGTTCTTGTTGCTATTGTGTTTCTGCTAAACTGCGTTTAATGGTTTCACGCCATACTAATTGTTCTACATTTATGACATACTTTTAATATCGTTTGCGTGTATTTAATGACTTTGCGTGAAAGAATAACTAATGAATAAACTCTTCCAGGGTGTGAGAGAGAAATTACTGGGTAATAAACTTTAACATAATATGTTAAAGTTGCAACGCGCTAGCGACAGATTGAGAAGATAATAACAACACATGAGGTACATACAAGGGACGTCTGTATTGGTACCTCGGTCTCACGAATTTCTACCGCCAAATAGCAGAACTCGGATTGCCGTGTTCCGGTTTAAAGTGTAAGAGAGATAGTGAGTGATATTATTTGGTAATGTGACAAAATATCTTCAATTTACAAAGTTGGTAATGCGCTGCTTGCAAGCGTCATGCTTGCTATCACGCGGACTTTACGCTTGATTAACCTGGTGAGTATAAAAAAGTTCTATATAAGCCTGCGTCTGTTTTATAAATTATTGCAACATCTTACCTCATTACAAAAGTACCTTCATTGATGGGGTCCATATTCCGCCGGTACATATACGCGCGTTTGCCCATTGGGAAAGGCATCATGGTTTGATCGATCTCATCGAAGTTTCTCTTGCTTGTGATTTGGTTCAAATCCGACCTGAACATAACATAATAATAAATAGTAAAGGACTATTTTGATAAAGTATTACAAAAATAAAAATTACGTCAATTTCACAAAAAAAATTATGAAGTCCCAAAAAAAACTACTTAAGAGAAACCTGTCACAATTTAAAATAGTCTACTAGAATTAATACTCCTTATTGATGAAAGCACCCTAATATGAGTTGAAATAGTCAAGAGTTCAAAGTCTTCTTATATATTCTAAGAAGATTTATCGTATTGATACACATTCCAATTAAATACTCTTCCTTATGCATTTTCTACCATCCTACCACCGGCTGCCCTACTTGGAGGCTGATCAAAGAATATAACTAATCGCAATATAAAAATACTGTCAAAACAATTTCTGCTTTCGTTATTCATATTTTTGCATATTTTTTACAATAACTCTGAATATTTCAGCGTCGATTGAAAACCTTTGTTTTTGTTCGTTTTACAATTTCAGTTGTGGTAACGATGTTTAAAAAATACTTGGACTTATGAAGCGTTTATCTACATGGGTAAGCAGGTTTTTTATTAGACTAGGCTAAACTTTAAAAGACCGTGTATCACAGCTTGCGACGCATGTGGGACCCCCTGCTCAGCCGTCTGGCTAAAGTTGAGCGGTATACTAGGTAAACCCCCCGGGGTGTGCCCTCAGCCTCGGGTGGGAGCCCTGTTTCAATCGCTACTACTTTTGGGTCTTGCAGATTTTCCGATTCCTGACTAAGGGACGATGACAAACACTTGAATATGGACCTACCCCAAAGAGGAAGTCACACGGTTATTCGCATCCAGGTTATTACCGGCGTACAGGTGAACCCGTTTCCTCATTGGGAAGGGCATCATAGTCTGATCAATCTCGTCAAAGTTCCTCTTGCTCATGAACTTGTTAGGACTAGTCCTAAAAAAAACTTTTTTTATTAACTTGTCGTAAAAAGTGACGATGAAACATTACAATAACAACTATGGCTTGTATATTTAGGACATCGAAAGTTTCCTAAATGATCTTCACTTTGAATTCAAGGCTTACAATAACAGAAGAGATTTAGATACTTATAAGAAACTTATTTTAAACATTTCAATGGCCTTGGTATATCATAAATGTAAATTTGCTACATAAACCTATAACGGCACTAACTTTATGGGTAATATTTACATTGAGGCTGTGTTCGACCGCGAATTATAACGTTCTTAATTCTATTATTATTTCTATCTCTATCTGAATTGATTGTACTTACGAATCTACTTTGTAATACAGAGACCAAAACTACAAAGTCATCAAATACACATAGACCGAACGAGAAAAAATGTGTTAGAGCGGAAGTCGCACCGGATATCCGACCATAAGACTAGACTAATATTACACTTAATTTTAAGTAAAATATTCTATATTAACATTTGATAGTCGGACAGTTAAATGAGTACTGTAATGAGCGGCTTTAATTTTACAATATTGCGCGCTAAATGATGCTTTAAATTTGCGGTTTTCCTCGTCAAGTCTTTGATGTCGTAATTCAGAGGTGAACTAGAATTCTGCTATAAAGGTTATGAAACCGAAGTTTGTTGCCAACTTGCCGCACTCTTAAGACACTAAATATGCGGGACTTGTCAATATTATTACGAGTATATGATAATATATTGAAAGAATATACTTACTTATTAGGTGGCATGATATAGGAATAATGTATATTTAATATTGTCCGCTTTGTGTTGTTTTTATTATAAGCATAGTATAGTGAAGTAAATGTAAAAAAGAGCCTTATAGCTTTATAAACCAAATAGTAGAGTATTCTGGGATTCTGAAAGATAGTGCTACATAGTTTTTATGCTAATATGAATAAAGTTTTCGCACTTTTGTTCTATAAAAAGCCCTACTGGTACAAAAAATGTGCACCACTGTCCTTGTATTTCTTTCGCCTTTAAGGTGTATGACCTTCTTGGTTGTCCTATTAAAAACAGGTATTTGACATCAAGCCCTACCATGATGCAAACATATTATTTCTAATACATGTCTTTAATAATAGATGTGATGGTGACATTTATAACGTTTATACCTGTAGTGAAATCGTCTGTCCATATGAGGTGGCCAAGTTAATGGATGTAGAGGTTCTTCATTGTCCCCGTGTTCAGGCTTGCGTTCTAAGTAAATACACAGAGTTAAGAGTAGTCATTATAATAACAGACATCGATAGGAATTCAAAAAAAAGTTTACAATCATGTAAATATTTCTATAGTAAGTAGAGTGTAGAGTAAAAAAAATTGTTGATGTTGCTACGTATTTATTTATAAATTCAATTAACACACATTATTGTTAAAGATAAATGAACTAATGTATTCTAGTTATCACATTTGTACGTTATTGGTTGTACCATAAATAAAAGATTATTTTAGACTAGATTGCCTCCTCCGATGGAGTCCAGTTCGCGAACAAAGTTGCCACCTCCGATAGAATCTAAATTCCTGACTAGATTTCCTCCGCCAATGGAATCCAAATTCCTCTTGACAAAGTTAGGTCCACCGATCTGGTCCAGATTTTTCTTGACCAAACTTCCCCCACCGATGGAATCCAAATTCCTCACAAGATTTCCTCCACCAATAGAGTCCAGGTTACGAACAAAGTTGCCTCCGCCAAGCGAGTCAACGAATCTGGAGAATCTTTTGTCGCCTTCTGTATCCCTTCCAAGAAGTGAGGATCCCCCGAGGCCATTGACGTTTCTGCCGAGTATGCTGGAGCCCCCAATATTATTTAAATTTCTGCCGACAAGAGTAGACCCTCCGATGCCTGCCAAATTCCTGCCTACCAACGTGGAGCCGCCGAGACCTCCATTAAGACTTCTCCCAACTATTGTGCTTCCACCTATCCCTGCGAGATTACGATCGTAAATGCTATTGCGAAGGAGGACACGGAGAATATTTTCGTACTCTTCTTGTTGTTTCCAATCTGAAAAAAATAATTATAATATTAACAATAACTGCGTCTAACCTCATAACAACATTTAGAGGTCTAAGACCTCTTATAGTGCATTAAATATAGCTGGATTAGAATTTCATTAAATTATATTTATAGTACATTACATATAACTTGATCAGGCAGTTATCAAACTGTTCATTTAAGTTTGATTCATATAATACGGTTTATGTGAAATCTTTGTAATGTAAACTATATTGTTAAGAATTTATGATACCATAGGAAATTATTAATTATTATTAAGAATATCAACATGTGCAAAAAAGTGTTACTTACCATATCAGTGCAAAGGTGTATAGATGTTCAGTGCACGGGAAGATTTCATTTTAGTGCAGAAAAGTAAGAAGTGCAGCATTCCACCAATCACCAGCATGTGCATAGTGCATTTAACATCACATAATATTGTTTCATGTGCCCATAAATTTTAAAAACAGATCTTAGATATTTTATTAATAATATCACTACCTGCCCTGCCAACCTGCCAAGACAAGGCCTTGTGACGAAAAAATAAGGTTTGTGCAGAAGGTAACGATTGTATAATGCGCGAAACAATAACACGTAAAATATAATTTAAGTAATCACTTACCATTTGTATCGTACCCTAGTCCAGAATGTTCGGTCTGAATGTCTAAATCCTGTAAAGTAAACCATTTTTTATCATTATCATCATCATCATCATAGCATCAGTAGAATGTCCTTTTCTGAACATAGACCTAAGAAAGAGAAAAATTTGTAAATATAATTGCCGCGCTGGGCAGGCGTAGCGTCAATCGCAGAGCGTAGCTTCGCGACGGTAATGCTGATGCTGATTTCCTTCCTGTTGCAAATGAGCTACAGTATTTTGGGTGGTTATACCGCCATCTATCGGTTACGGTACCTCAGTTGCCTTTTATGATTACCTTTTACCACCTGGTACCGTGGAGGAGGCACGATTGATGATTGAACGGACGGAGGCACGAACGATGATACCCCACGGCTATCGGCCGGTACCCCGCGGTTAACCAACTGTATCTGTCCCTTTTCACGATTAAACGGCCGATTCGATTAAGATTGTATGAGAAGAAAGAACTTAAAAGTATACAATTTGATATTAAAGCTATAGGTTGACTGTTAGTTAAACACTTGTTCCGCATTTTACACATGCTAGTTTTCCAGGGGTAAAATAGGTAGCCATGTTTTTATGAAAATGTTTTGTTTCAATGTAATTACTTCCTGGCACTACAAAATAGAGATCAAGGATGAAATCAGTCAATCAGTTAATATCATCTTTACAAATAAATTATTGATAATTGTGAATACTAACTTATTAATTATTAATACACTATTGTGAATAGAAACTTTCGCGTGGAGGTATTCTTTTAGACAGATTTATTAATAGTTTGAAGTAACAAATATACTACTTTTTATCCCGTAAACAAGTTTCCGTGGGATACATTTTTGCGACGTTTATTTTTCTCTATGGTATCGGTATGACTTTTAGCATCGGATTACCGTCAGGCGGTGTCAGAGTTTTTCTCGGAATAATAAGAATTCCTCAGGGATGCTGTAAAGTCTTTATGGACAATGTCTCTTTGCAAATAAAATATTAGCAGTTTTATAATTTTTTTAATAAGTAGGGTACATATTTTTATAGTAAATAGTTAGTACCCAATTTATTATTAAATTATTAATCTTCTCCTTAATTTTCACAGCATTTTGGTAGAGCGAAGAATTAGCTCCTTGATTGGGGGCTTAAGTTATCATTATGTTCTCTGTCGCCGACATCCAAAAAGCTTCGGTTAACTAAAATTGTTCGGAGTTCGATTAATATTCCTCCAATTTGCCTGGTTTCAAGAATAATAAAACAGGTCGGTCTTAAATTTACAGGAATATAGGAGAGAAGCATACATAAGGATATATAACTTTAATTTCTTTTCTTATTATTCCTCATTAATATATGTATAATGTATAAATATGTTATAAAACTAAGTCCTTAATCGCGATCGTTTATACTTGTATGTTCAAGAGAAACTGAGAAAATACCGATAATATCAGGTTTTCATTACCTGAGTGATTCAGTTGGAAGAAGTTCATAGGTAAATATAATTTATTCGGAATTGCTTGAAAGGTAAAAAAGTTTCCAAGTATATATTTAGGAATATTTTCAAAACTATCAAGACAGTAACCATAGAAATCCATAGAAGAATAAGATGGCCTATTGTCCACCACCTTAATTACATACGTAGGAACTTATGTATTTATTTTAAGAAGCCAGATTGTAAGAAGTTAATGATTTATTTCAGACTATCTAAAAGTACATGTAATTGATGTGATAAAAAGACTATTTATGATAATTTTCGTGTTATGTGTTTTACCGTACCAAATATTTAGCGTGCATTAAGTCGTAGCTTTTTGAAATCACATGAATATTAATAAGGGTCCCAAGTGTTTTATAGCAAGTGTATAATTTTACATATTACGTCTATGAGGTTTATAGAAAGTCGGTATATACTGCAAGTTATCAAAACAAAACAAAATAATAGTACTCGAATATTTGAAGCGTTTGTATTACCTAAGCAAACAGCAATATACGCGATTTTTTGAGAGCACATATTGTAAGTATTTCAATTTAATGAGCTGTATTCCAGACAGTTTTCTGATATTTACCTGATGGGCATCGGCCTTGCAAGACACTAACAAAGCGGCGGCAACTAATGCTAATGCAGCACCTATTCCACGCATATTGAAGTCTGAAAGAAATAAATTATTATTTCTCTAATATAAAAAAAACTATATTACATACATAAATTAGTAATTAAATAAAACCAGATGTTATTGAAAACGTCACTATACTAGCATAAAATTCTAATAATAAAGAGAAGTATACTCGTATATCTTAGTTACGTTTTTTTGAAAATTGATCATGATCATTATGATTTTGACGGGCCCGATGGCGCAAATGGTAGTGATACTATCTTGCCCCAAATTTCAAGGGTTCGATCTCCACCCAGGACGAATATTTATATGATGATATTTATGTTTTTTCTGTGTCTGGGTGTTAAATATATGTGTTTAAGTAGTATATTTGTGATTCATCTGTAGTCTGATGTCCATAACATAAGTGCTCTAAGCGACTTATCACGGAATCAGGTCAATGTATGAGATTTTGTGGGATCATATTTATATTTATTTATTATTCAGATATTTTTGTGTGTCTTTACTGAAATATTTGCAGCTTCGCAGAAGCATGCTTAAAGCAAGGTATATAAAACCTGAATGTTTCTTGAAGACGTTCTCGATTTTTTTCAGTTTTTTACCGTGAGGCGAATATTAAAAAATCTATGGCACGGCTCTTGTTTACATTGGTAACATGTTTCCTTTAACAAATCGTTGGACACGTGTTGCTAATTTTATTATTACCGGTGATTGCTCCTCTTGATCGAATGCTAAACTTAGAATCGCAATTTAGGGGCGATCGCATTTAATCATACATGTCCTCTTTGGATTGACGGTAACATATTTTTAGAGTCCACGTGTAGAATTGTTTGATAATAGAAAGAAAAAACGGTCTTTAATTTACTTCCTTTGTTTTCAGCATGTTACTAATATTGGGTCTGCATTTAAGTTCGGAATTAATTGCTTGAAACTAGAAATACTAGTTTTAAGCTGCCATAAATGGTTGTCCTGGTATATAGAGACACATGCTACGTTTGGATTTTATGTATTAAGAAGAATGGGGTTTGAACTCTAAAACCTACAGATAATAAATTCCCAGAACATCTCATACATTGTCCTGACTCCCCGTGGTAGGTCGCTTAAAGCACTTGTGTTTCGGACGCCAGACAACAGAGGAATACACTACTTAAATACATATATTTAATGCCCAGATACAGAACAAATACAAATTTCATCATATAAATATTTGCTCTGGGTGGGAACCAAACCCACGACTCTTAGCGCACGAGAAAGGAGCACTACCATCTGCGCCAACGGGTCCGTCAATATATAATTGTATTATTTGTCGTGAAATAAGTTTGTAAACATACTACATTTTGTATAGTGTAATTTAGATTCTCCGACAATAGACAAAAAGTTACTTAGAACCTTATAGTAAGTACAGATCGTTAAAATACTAAGACGGTAACCAACAACTTCCAGTCCCGAAGTATAGAAAAATATAATTTAACCGAGAATTGCAGCGGAGCTCTTCCGCGATTATGAACACTTAGTTTTACCGTTGACTACTAAATATTATTTATGTATATATAAATTAAAACAGAACATAATAAACGTATGTAAAAAAAATACCCTTACTACCTGTAAATACTTTTAGAAATGGTACGTACTCGTATTATATTTTAAATATTCTTGAAAGTGTTAATATTATTATTTATTAAAAGACTAACCTGTTTGTTGCTGGTAGACACGGTGAGAAAAAGGCTTCGGTGCGATGTGCCGGTAGCGGTTCGCCGCAGCCTTTTATATATCAGGCTGGGCGGGCGCCGCCGCCCAGCGTTATCTCACTACTTTCTGTTCATATGCGTATGTTACACCTACTTATGACGATTATCTTTGCACTTTTGGACTATTAATAAAATCTTGAATGTAGATATAAAAAAGTTTTTATTCTCAATATATGTGTTCTTTTCAGAATAGGAAAGGTAATTCTTTTTTCGACTATTCCTCAACCTGGGGTACATACATGTATGTATGAGTATGATAACGGGAATGTGTTTTATCGCTTCAAAAGATTTATGGATTTTATTAATATTATGTAAATACCCACAAATTAAAGTATAAACCTTGTGAACCTTCAGCAAGAATTAACCATTCCATTAAATAATCATTATAAGTAAACGAAAACCAATTTTCGGCTTGATGTGTTCAACAAATTTAATTATCAGAGTTCAATAGAAAAACCACTTAATATTTTATTTATTCTACGCAAGATAAAACGTAACAACGCGGTTATTTAAAAATATTATTTAATTAGAATATGTAACATTCCGATCCTTTCGACGATGTCATCATATAAGTCGGAAGTCTACTGTTGGACATAAGCCTCCTCAAGGAAGGAATTTTGCCCAAAATTGCCGCGCTGGGAAAGCGTTGGCAATCGTAGCTCGCAGATTTCGTGATGGGGATGCTTCTGCTTCTGTGCATTTGAGCTGCGCTGTATATACCGCCATCTGTCTGTTCTGGTACTTTAGTCGCTTTTTACGGCACCTCGTACAGGGAAGGTACTAATCTACTATGCCGGTACCCTACGTCACTATCGATGCATTTAGAGAAAGTTGTCCCAAAAAGCAGTCAGTGTAAAACGTAATTATGGAAAGACAATAAATTGATTATTGCTCTCTTGTTAGTTCAACCTAAAAATCTGCGCTGACAGCTTTGTTAGTCCACTGTGATCGAAACACGGTAAATACAGTTACCGTGTTTCGACTTATTTCTATAGACATATTCTTGAAGGTGAAGGTTAGACATATTACCCATGTCCATTGGTTCCAAATTATCCATTATTCTTATAAATAAGGAGTCTGAATAAAAAATACTAACTCGATTGTAATGTATATTTTACGGTTACAATCGAAAGAGTTATAAGGTCCAGTTCATCAATGATTCACAATCTGGTTTCGATAAGTAGACTCGTAACAGCAGGTTGTGGGTAATATGTTGAGGAACTTTTACTAACCGGGTCATGAATTTTATCGAATGATACAGAAAATTTTAATGAAAAATTGCATAACCGATACAAGAATCAAATATGCAATATTACAATTCATATACATATTATGTTATATATCATCATTGTCATCATGGTAGTCATTAGGAGTCCATTGCTAGACATAGGCCTCCCCAAATAAAGGGGATGCTGCTGCTGCCCATTCCTACCCTGTGCATTTGAGATCATTATTTCGGATGGATGTACCGTCATCTGTCAGGTACGGTACCTTCATCTGTCGGTTGTTTGATGTAATGGTGGTGATATGTACGAGTGTGTGCAATCGAAAACATTTGCAAATTGATTACTTTATTCATTTATTATATAGCTCATGAATACACCCTACACGAGCTTAAGGTAAAATGTATTCAGAATTTCGTAACAGAAAACGTCGCTCACCTAATTTTACTTCATTCTATGCATTCCGAGTTTGTTATTCATAAAAGAGATAGACAAACGAAATGCCGTTTAGTAAAGGCTAATTCTGGAATAAATTACATTCATTGTACATTAAAGGAAAATAAGTAAATTATAGACTTTCTATAAAAGGTTATAATTGAATTGCTAGCATTTGTTTAAGTTACGTGAAATAAAATTGTTTGGGTAATTTATGTGTTGTTTATTTGACGAACCCGATGGCGCATCCGGTAGTGTTCCTATTTTGAGCGCCAATGATCGTGGGTTTGATCCCCTCCCAAAACAAATATTTATATAATGAAAATTTATATTGGTTCTGTGTTATATATTAAACATGTACTAAAGTATTATATCTGTGATTACTCTGTTGTCTGATGTCCATAATATAGGTTGTTTTAAACGACTTATTTCGACATAAGGCAATAATAATAATATTCACACAATACATCATAAATACCTGACTCCGAGGTAAGTCGCTTAAAGAACTTGTGTTACGGACATTAAATAATAGAGGAATCATATCATCATATTAATATTTGCCCTAGTTCGGGGTGGAACCCACAACCTTTATTCGGGCTCGTCGAATCAATCATTAATCTATGAAAAGTTAGGTAAATTTTGTTTTCATTTATCAGTAATGCCTATTTACTGCGTTTAAGATGCGATTATACCTATAGAAATAGTATGTTTTCCTAAAATTTGTCCTTTCACCTCTTCAAATGTATTTTGAATACATGATGATTCTTGAGGTGTCAAAGCTTAACTTAACAAACAAACAGGTTCAGATTAGCTTTTTAAATATTATTTAATCTCGATATCACAATGTTATAATATATACATAATGGCTACTGAAATAGAAGAGCGAAATCGAAAAAACGCACATATAATTGGTATTTTCCTGTTGTTAACAACTTGGGGAAAATAGTGACTGATGACTTGAATTGACTCACTAACGTAACGTTTTAAAGTAACCTACCTACCTACGGATATATATGCATAAACATATATATATGTATATATATCTCATTCAAAATTGAGGAATTCTTTCTTACGTTGAATATAATATAGTATGTACGTGATACAAGAAATGATATATCTACAAATATTGTGTATGTTTTAATAATAAAATTATACATTTTTTTGTTATTAGGCCAGACCGAAAAACTAGCTCGTAATATTACAAGGATATCACTAACGCGTTACCAACCTTGAAGATATTATGACAAATTACTCAGTAAATTCACTGCCTGATGTTTTTAAATACTTAGCTAACTAGCATCAGTACGCGTTACATTAAACGATCGCAACAGTTCATAGATGCTCTCAACGTAGCAAGGATATCACCAGTCAAAACGCCGTATATTGAGGATACTATAATTTTTTCAAAGTTGTTCTTTGTATATTTTGGATTGTAATTTTGTATTCATTATATTTTTAAGTTGTATATTTTCATAAAGTTTTAAAACGAAAACGTGCTTCACCTTCAATGCCTATTTAAAAATATTCGCGTATTTATTTCTATACCTTTTACCTAGTCATCGTATGAAATGGGAGTCCTGGGAGATATTCGGTTCTCAAATTCCCTTACCTACATCGGGTATCAAGTAAATACAGGAATGGTGAATTCTATTCATAATGCTTCAAAGAAACGTGACCAAACCAATACGTTTTGTTGACTTTCTAATATTTAGATTATTTCTACCAAAACCATCATTACTATAAGGTTTACTCAAACCATTAAAGATTCAGAGTTTTTACTTAATCACGTCAAATTATAATGATTAACTCAAACTTTAAACGAGCTTAGCTCTAATAACATTAATGCAAGCGTCTGTTTTTTTTTTCATTGTCTGCCTTAGCCTGTAAACTTCCTTTTAATGAAAATTTTAAACTTTTATATATAATAATGCATTCAATAACTTTTTCAATAAAATTTTGCGAGCGGATAGCTAATTCTTGATAAAATTGTGCTCGCTCAAGTGAATAGAATAAAATGTGACTAAGTTGACCACTTTAACGTATTGCAATCACTCAGTGAGTTTCTCTCATAAGTATATATAATTGAAAGACATAAAAACATTTTTATTCATTAGTTCCAAGAATTCGGAAGATCCAATACTAATTCAGGTGAGTGGTGCAATTTTATTAGAAGTATTTCAGTAATGTGCGTTCGTTGATGGCAAATAATTTGTTCAGTATGTGACATAACCGTAAAATAATATTACGGCCAATAAATTCTTAAGACCAACAATGTTTTGAATAGACGTGAGCGACCTACTTGCATTCACAAGTACGACCCAAGCTAACCATGAAATATTGTGTTATCGATCTCTACTTAGTAATTGTGACAATTTTGTCCATATTTATTTAAAAATAGCTGATTCGATAGGTGTTGTTCTATCTCATTACTGCTACACATGCCCATCGCGCCAATTATCAAATATTGGATTTTTTAATAGTCTATGATTGTTTCTAATTTTCCGCGCAATTTTCTTAATTGGGTCTATCATAAGATCCTTCTTTTGATGACAGCAAAATAAATTCATTCGTTCACATACCTTGACCAAATTAAATAAAAATTCATTTAAATATATTGATTAGATGACACGATCATATTTCTTCATAATATACAGATAAAAATCGGTGAAACCGATGTATTAGTGTACGAACATGAACACCGTGACACGAAATTTTTATATCGTTAGTTTGAATGAAAATTTGAATTATTAATAGGGTATATTAGTAAACTACGTCATCAAAAATATTTGTAGCGAAAAATAGCGAAATACCTTTTAAAACATAACTTTGAGTAACGAAAACTATCTATTCCACAGGAGAGGGGGAATCACTGAGTAACTTCGCGACGGAAATGTTGCTTTCCATCCTACTGCAATTGAGCTTCGCCGTTCGAGTGAATATACCGCCATCTGTCGGGACCGCTATCTCAGTCGCCTCTTAAGACAACACGGAATAAATGATAAAGTTGGACGATAAGGGATAAAAATTACTGTTTACTTTAATTAAAAGATTTATTTTTAAATTGTCTAAAACTAGTTACATGAACTAAATTCTATAATCAGTTAATAGTTACTTATATTTATCATAATTATATATTCAGCTACCACGTTCTTATGACTGATTCTCATCTTTGATACTTGTCAGGCGTTTTAATTTATTATAGGTTTTGTTATATTCATGTGAAGAAAACTTCTTAAGTTTGTCTTTGTCGTTTTATTAACAGGGCCACTAGATGTCACCACTGAAGGTTGTGACATTTTATGGAAAATTTTAATTGTGATATGTTTCACATCAATAGGATTTATTTGTAAAAAGGCCTGAAGTAACGCAATTACGTCTTTATTTCTTTTACCGTAATTATTGGAATAATATCATTATATTCATACTTCATCATTCTTTTTTATAATTGTTTGGAAAAATTATGACACCATCTTGTGTTGAACGCATAATCACAGTTATCAAGTTTATTAATAACCTCTGAATTAGTCCAAAGTACTTACGCACTTCTAATTTTGTCCATCTATATCCAAATAGGTCGGTGATAATCACCGCTGCGCTAACGCCTCCGCCGGCCGCACCCTAATCCTGTTGTCACGTATAAAATTAAGTGTACATTTTCGAGATAGTTAATTTCCATGGCGCGGTCACCAGGGGTTATTTTGTCAACATTTGCAAGTCTTTGAGTGTTCGTATGCAGAGCACGATCATCTCATCTTTATTAACTCAAAGTATTTTTATTTTGTGCTGTAACTACTGATGAGAGGAATAATGTAATGGTCTCGTTGATGGTCTATGGTGACGTGTTGCAGAAAACGCTAATGTTTCTTATTTTATTTTTGGCTGGGTTAGAATACGTACTCAACTAATGTTTTAAGTGACATAGATTTTTAGAAATATACACATTGAAATGCTAACATGTGCTGTTTACAGTTTAATTTTGAACTCAATTGCTTTTGTGTAAAGATTATTATTATTGATGATTGCGAAATTTTGATAGATGTTGTAGGTTGGATGGATCTGTTACTTTGTGTACATCAATCTGCGATGGCGCTCATTACCATTGTCTTATAACTGTGAAGCAATAGTTAATGAACCTAACTAAGTATTATATATTATTGTATTATAAATTAGCCCATTTAATGTAATATAGGTAAATTTAAAGTTTTTCATTAAATTGATATTTTAATACTTCATTAAAAAAATTACAAAGAAAATTAGTCGTAAGTTCACGCTAATTATATTGTCGTTGAACCCATAGTAATTAATGTCCAATAGAACAAACTCTTTTTAAAGTCTTAATTTAAATGAGACCGCGGCAAAAAAAATAACATGGAATGGTTTTTTGCTTGAGAAGTACATTTTCGGTATACCTACTACAATGTGTAGTTCTACTGACGGACGGACAAATGCATAAGTATTATGAATGTCAAATATATTTTCCTTAGTTTAAATTTTTCCGCGCAGTCGCGCGTCTAATGTCATTCAATTTTATCTGTGGTAAAGTAATTATAACATAAAACGTCACATTGTCATAATCTGAGAAATTACTTTTTTATAGAAAATACGTTTAAAATACTTGTAATTTGGAACTGACATTGTATATAATAACATTAAATGTCGTTTCTTTTCTTACAGGTATGTAAGGTTATTATTAACACTTGTTTCATTGTTTGTTAGATAGCGTACATTTAAATTAAGGAAATAAATATTTTCTTACAGAGATTCTCAATTGTGTTTGATTGACTGTATCGTCAAATTACACATTGGATAATATAATCTTATAAAACAACAGTTAATCCATATTTATTTTGTGCTCTTGATTTATTTTTCAAACATACTATACAACTTTCACAGATTCTTTTAATGTTTTTTGACATGTTTTCGCTGTATACACTGAGCTTATCATTCTTCTGCATTTGTTTAATTCCTATGTGACCAAGATCTGTATGCACTTATATGCACGCAATTCGTTGCTAAATTTCTCTGTTATAATAATAGGGTTGTTTCCTAGTATTCACTCAATTAAAAGTAGATAAGTACACCGAAAGTTCACAAAACTAGAAACACGATAAGCTATATTTTATTATTTACAACTAACCACATAATTTTTTAATAATTTATGAAATTTAAGTTTAACGCCTATTACATCACGCCATTTAAAATGGCGAGTGGCGCCGATTAGAGACTGATGACGTCACTTTACATTTGATAGTGACAAGTATTTGAAATTGACAGGTACCTAACCTGAAACCTGAGGATACATGAGTTGTTTTGTTTACTTCGTATATAATATATAAGTTTGTTAATTTTGTATTTGAGCGATAGACAGTTAATAAAGAATTATGGAGAAAGGATTTATGAAAGCTGATAGTTTATTTTATTAAGTTTTTTGAAACATCAACAAGTGTTTTCCAACGCTGACACAAACATAACCTCAAACCTTTGCCTCAAACTCGTATTAACACAAACTTTACGTTTGACATTGACACTTCATTGCACCGTTTCATTTTACCGCATTCAAAGCTCTGAACATTTAAGATATTTTATTTTTGTGCTCATTAAAAGAAACAAAATCGTGGTACTCAAATGTTTAAATATATGTTTTTTGTATCTTTATTATAAAAATACATCAATAAAATTTTAAAATCAATTGGTCAGTATATTGGTGTGCGTTAAAATGTAAAGGAACATAATGTATAGTGACGTCACAGTCACGTGATCGAGCGTTTTTTGGCCATTTTTTAAGAAAAATAGAAAAAAAATAAATACATAAAAAGTAAAGAGATTTATGACGAATAATGATAGGGAGGGTGATCCTTAAATTATTTAGAAGCTATTTAAATAGTTTTGCGAAAATTGGAAACAAGCCTATTCTGTCTTTTTGTTTTCCTTCCTTGTAATGAACATTATTTTTAACAACAAATTTTTCTTTTTTGACTTGTAAATAATATTTTTTTTCCTGATCTCTTAGGATATCTTCTAGTGTTATTGTATTTACTACTTTTAACTGTTCATCTAGGTCTTCTTGTCCTCCATAGTGCAACGATACGGTCTTTTACTGCAATATTTCTCTACCAATGAATCAATGTGTGCTTCATAATTCATTACCTATGTCGTATTTGTTTTGGCAAACACAGATTCATTTTCAGCTATTAATTCATCAATCACTGACTGTTTTTGATACTCCAGGTGGTTTATACAAATTTGAAGGATATTTTCCTAGAATTCCTCATTGAATTATCGTAAACTAAATTATTAGATATTGTCTCCTTAGAGCCTAAACCTGTTTTATTTGTTTCTGTAATTATGTGTATATTATTAATGTTACTTCTTTGGGCAGGTATTTTCTGATTAATTTCCAGGTTTTCATTTTGGACTAAGTAAAATTCTTTTATAAAATCTAGTCCAATTGAAAAGTCGTAATCAAAATTTTCCTTGTCTATTACAAAACATTTTTTTTTTCACATTAAATATGGCTACATTTATTGAAATTATGCCATATGCCTTTTTAACGCCATTAAACGTTTATAAATTAGTATTGTTTGAATTATTGGCATCCTTATTTCTTATGTTCAAAAGTTTTGAATTGATTAATGAAACATTTCATTCTGAGTTGTAAATGCCAAATATTTCAACGTTTTTATCAAGTACTATTTTCACTTTGATCAATGGCGGCACTATCAGTTTTTTTGGTCTTCACTCTGCAGTTCACTTCTGCAGTTTTATTTGCTTTTTATTTTCTATCAGTATTTATTTTTGTTTTAATTCAACATAAATCTTCTGAATGATAGCGTATACCTTTCTTTAATTTTTCACATATACCACATTTTTCTTTAATTAGCTTTGTATCTTCTTTTCTTTTGATAAGTTTTTTCTTGAAACCAAATGTTCTAATTTTCCTAGTTCATTGAATAAGTTCTTCGTATGTATTATTTCTTTTTTGTTAATTCTATCTGTTATAAAATCTGGCAAACCTGCAGCAATTATATAAATAAGTGTTCCTTCATCTATTGTTTTTCTAACTTCTAGTAATAGTTTTTCTTTTTTCATTGCATACTCTAATAAAGATCCATATTGATACTTAAAAGATAAGGCGTACTTGCTAGCAGTCCATCCTCTGTTGGCATAGGTTTGTAAGAAATTTGATTTCAATCTTATATGAATTTATTAAAATACCTACATTCTTTGTCAAAGTCTAAAGATAATTGTTGATTACATCTAATGAGTTGCCTTGCTCCTAATGATTTAAAAAGAACTTCCTTCCCTAACTACAGCACACTAATCATTGATTAATTAATTCCCTAGAATTAGTGTAATTACTACAATAAATCCTAAGTGAATCCTTATTTAAAGACTTTTAAATACTTATTTTGTTTTTTTTTCTTTTCCGGACGAACCTATTGCTGGACTACTCAGACGTTAATTCCAGTGCCACCGAAAAAAGAGGGCGGGGCCTCTCATAAATGAGAGGTCCGATGCCCGTTTTCATCCCGCGAAAACTGGCCGCGGCCGCGAGGTTCGCGAGGTTGAGCGGGACCGACGGCGATCGCCCGAGGGCGCCTTTTAGAGGTTCGACCTAGGCTCGGGCTGCCATCGTTCCTTTGCTTCGACTCTACCTAGGCCGCGGACGAGCATCACCGATTGACCTCGTATTAGTCATCCTAGACCTTACCCCCAAGGGTAAGAAAATTTTCGACGTCCGCACAGTTCGTCACCTCCCGCAAAGTGGAGGCACCCAGGCAGCGGGTCCAGATAGGACAGTGCCACCGCTGCCAACTCTATGGCCACTCGGCCATTAGGTGCTACGCATGGTCCGAGGTGCGTAAAATGTCTAGGGGACCATGGGACCGCCGAGTGTTCCCGCGCGCACGGAACCCCGGCCTGCGGCGAGGCGGGACACACCGCGAACAATCGCGGCTGTCCCAAGGCGCCGCGCAGAGCGCCGAAGCCCGGTCGTCGACCGGTTCAGGGCCCGCGGGTTCCCTCCGAACCCTTTTCAACCAGTCCAACCACCCGCGCCCGTACAACGGAGATATCGCAAGCTCGACGCAATTTCCCGCCTTACGCGCTCGGAAAATAGCAGCGGCGCCCGCCGCCGCCGCCGTTGGCAAAAATAACCCCCCCGCGTGGGGCAATATCGTCGGGAAGCCGTACTCCGCGAAAGCGCCCGCGAGCGTTTCATTGACTCCTTCGGCCCCAGCCCAGCCTCCGATGGCTGGTTTAGGTTTAGGGTTTTCACCGGAGGACCTAGATGAGATAATGGACTTCTCGGCTAGCATCGCGCCGTATACCTCCTAGGAAAATTCTCGAAGGCTAAAACCTTCGCGTCCGTGGCCCAATCGCAATGGGCATGGATGCAGGCGCCAATAGAGCATCCGGCTCTGATTAGGACCTTGGCTTCTATAGTAAAAAAAATGTCCGAATTAGCAGCGCGATCCAAGCCTCGCTCGCTTACCTTGGCATTTTACAACGTCAACGGTATGAGCGACCAAAAGGCAGAAATTGCCAATTTAATTTTCAAGCTCGACGTGGACGTTTTTCTCGTGCAAGAAACCCGTCCCAAACCCTGTAGGCAGACCCCCAACATAGCAAACTATAGTTCAATTAGAAACGAAAGAGCCGGACGCCCGGGCGGCGGTACTCTAGTCTATTATAAGCGTAGTTTGCAATGATGCCCGGTCGCTCGGACAGTCCGACTCGTCGAACGCGCTCGACTCCCTTACAGTAGCAGCCACGCAAACCCAACACACATCATTTGGCGTATTCCATCTTTTATTGAAAAGGCGGTGGAATCGCGCCCGGACAACTCTGGACGGCGAAGATTTCCTCATCAAAGGATCTGCGCAAGGAGTGTGCAGCGAGTCGCCGCGTTAGAAGCCCAAAACTTTTTCCATGACTATTTTTTGTCCAAGTACCCGCGGACAGAAATAGTCATGGACTCCGAAAAACTGAGCAAGACAGCAAGTCTACCGTCCTCGTCCGGGGACGCGCGGCCGGCGCGGGCCGTGGGCAGCCCGGGGATAATTGATTTGCCCCATGGCGGGGCCGATTTTTATTGCCAGGGTGGCCCCCCGCCGGCGCTTTCCGCGCCCCCTTCGCCGTGTTTGACGGACTCAAACCCGCCAAGTGGGTTCAAAACACCACTCACACCGAAGACACCCATCTCCCTCAAGGGACCATTATCACCAGCAAGCGCCTGGTACCGGGACATGATCCTGGTCCAGAGACTGCAGGCCTCCCGCTCTCTGTCGGACGGGCTACTCCGGTGGATGGCCTCCTACTGCCGCCTGCGGGAATTTGAACTGGGCATCTCCAACGAAAAGCTGGATATTGATCAGACCATGTTCGAAGTCGCTGCCAACATCCCGCTTTACGTCCCCCCCCTACGCGGGGTGAAGCGCCCCTTGACCGGCAACTCTGAAGAGGACAGGCCCAAGAAAACGGTGCCAATGACGTCACCCTCCGAAACGGCGCGCCGCTCCCGAAGCGCCAGCGGCAGAGTTGAGACAGAACGCTCACCCTCGCCCCCACTGCTACCAACACCGACATCGACACCGACGCCAAAGAAGCCTACCAAGTCCAAGGACACCGGGAAGATACGCCTCCCCCC